>WOVY01001255.1:0-62842 GCA_013436015.1 Rhipicephalus annulatus
TTTGTACACATTCAGATAGTTTTTTTTTCTCAGCACCATGCTCTGTAGTGTAGGGGCGTCCACGTTGTCTGATTTAGAAACTGTTAAAGCCTGAGCTTGCAATCCTTGCGTAATCTGGTTGAATTAATTTGCGTTTGAACAACCATTGACGTTAGATATTAACTTGCTGCCTTCGTCATTGCTTTTTGACGGCAGAACGAATGGCTTGTGAGAGGTTGGAGTCTAGAGCAGAAATATGTCGTACTGCTGCACCAGAATAGTCAAAGGTCCTGTCTTTAGCTATATCGATAGTTTCCTTGCGTGAACAGTGGTGGTGGTCTATGTTCTCTAATATTTGTATTTCCTGACAGCAAGCAGAGCATTCTGGATGGTCTGCGGAGTGACTTCATCCACAAAGCCGCACATTCTGATCTTTCTGAGCCTTCGCTCAAGGAGTGGCTTTCGCCGCAGATGCAGCAACAAAGAATTGACTTAAATCGTCCCTCACTATGGGCAAATCTGCAGCAGTTCTTAAATTGGTCTGGACGGCAAACGAGGGGCTACATGCGAAAAATAACAAGCCAAGGCTTAATTTCTGACGGTCGAGTAGAGCCCACAAATGTAGCAATGACAGATTCAGTTGGTATCCTCTCGTAGTTATGCAGGCGCCTGCAACGGTCAACAGAAAATGGCGTCTGCTCCCGAAAGCCTGTCTAAGGTCTCTTCTGGGTTCAGTTTGGAATCGACGCCCCTCACGAGGCCTTTAGTACACGCAAGGTTAGAGGGAATGCAAAGCCCTCACCGGGGTTGAAGCGAACAAAGTGCATTTAGGCAGATACTGCACACAAGTATAGTCCAGTGACCTACACATTATGCCACCGGCTGAAATTGGCGCATGGCGGCGACAGTCTCAAGTGGTTCGAGATAGCTTTCAGCTCCTCTTGGACAGCCTGAGGGTTCGTGAGCCTGATGAAACCTCCAAGTGTAGGCACCAGTGGCGTCAAGTTTGTTGCTGACCCAACTGCGAAAAAATAACTCTATCGGCCATTCATAAGGTGACAGTGATGCCGACCAGGGTGGATCGCGCCTGGCGAGGAGAATTGGTCAACATTTGCACAACAGATTGGCGTCAATTCGAAAGCGAAAAAATCAACTAGAGACTCAAATAAAACTCAAAACTAAGACCACTCAATACTCAGCCAGCAGCCCCACCAAGATTATGTTACAATTACCAATTTTCAAGGTTTGATTCTTCGTTTCCCTAGCTCGATGGCACGTATCCACTTTGGGAGATTGGCCAAGAATACACTGTTAAGATGGTTCTATGTATTTTATGTAAGCTCTAAAAAAAAAAGAAAGAAAAAAGAAATGACAATAATACGTAGCATATTCATGTTACCACAAGTAATAAGGTTTTGAGTTTTATATTCTTGACTGCCGTATAACCTGATAAGACAATTTTGAATATTTAGATGGTAATAGAATGAAATGACGAATAACTTTAAATACCTTGTTAAATGGTACCCGTTGATTAGTTATAAGGCAATTACACACGACAACATTGGCATCCCCGTGGTGTCTGGCTTGGCGAATCCCCAAGCCAGAGGCCACCGAATTTTAAATTATCTTCCTCTAATAAGGTCAAGCCTATTTTGCAAAAAGAGTGATTAGAAGTTGACTTCAAATACGAGAATATCTTGAACATGACAAAAAGTAATGTGCATTTTCTTCCAGCTCTCCACGAAATTGCTTGATGGGCGATGTTATGAGACCAGCTCTGTACAAGTAAATGTTCATGGGTGGGACGCGACATTGAAATGTAGTGATCGTCACTTCTGAATGTCTAGAATGGCTGCACTGTGATTTCCATGGATATTTAGCTAATTATACTTCATCCACGTAGTGTTTGCTTCCATCCATCTGTGTGAATAGTTAATCTTCTAAACCTGACTGCAGTGAAGTATTCTACCGCTGGTTAAACCTGAACTATTGGGAGAGACCTATTGATGAGTGGGCTAAGGCATCGGCCATTTTGTTTATTGTTAACCCACGGTGACTTGAGACCCATACTAATTTCAGGTACTTCAGCTGAGACGGGACTAAAGATCGTAACGTCGTGGTGACTCGAGAGGTATGAGAAGTTCTTACAGCTGTGCATACCAAGAGCGAATCACTAATTATGACTGCTTTCTTCTCATTCATCGGAAGTTTTTGCAGTGCCAAGATGACTGTCATGAGCTTTCGCTTCAAAATCGGCCGTAACATCGAGTAGCCTCACGGCAAATGACAAGCCAAGTGATTGGGAGACCATTTTAGGCCTGCCCTCTACTCATTGACAGAAGCATCTGTAGCTATTGTGTTACGTGTCTGTGTATGCTGCAGGAATTCCGATAACTTGTTCTCAGAAATTTTGCGCGATTGAAACTTACATTGTGAAGAAAAGATTGTATGATCTATACTAAGATTGTGGTATCTATTATCAGATGCAATTACTTCAGTAATATTCACATTTATGCTTGCCAGTTTTTGGTACATATATTATCTTCGGTGTATGAAAATGAGGCTATGAGCGAGAAAGAATGAATCTGGCTCAGTGATAAAAACATATTCAGCTCTTTTCACTTGCAAGCTGCAAAGCTTTAGAAATGCCTGTAGTGTTAACAGCGTAATCGACAGAGCAATGTAGGCAGACGTGCTTCCTGATCATAACATTAACTTCTGCAAACCTAAGGAGTCCCAGATACAAACGCAGAGATTCGTGCTCCAAGACAACTAACAGCTTGTTTTGTACGCAAGTCCTCCTGATAACAAGACACAACAAAATTCTAAATTGGGCGCAAATACATTTCTATAACATTGACTTGGTGTCTCTACGCACGCCAATTTTGTGATTACTCATTGTTTGCAGTAAGCCTAAAAATCATTGAGACTTAGCCGAGCTGTTTTCTATATGTGGACTCGAGTTAAGTTTTTCATTGTACAACGAACCTTAATATTTAAGAGAGTGTACTTGCAGATTGGGTTCCTGATTGTATTCTACGGCGATTGAAATAAAACGGCTATCAAAAACGCCAAAAGACCACTTGTATTCACATTTAAAGCCACTGAAATTGACTCGATACATCTTTCTAGCATGTTCAAGTATATTTGTACTTTTGCTGTAAAGCATGAATATCAATGTCAGCAGGCAACAAGGCTATATCATCAGTATACACATAGACATAGATATACTGGCAGGTCGGTATAGAAGTCATTAGTATAATAAATAGAAGAAGTGATAGAACTGCTACGTTGGGAACTCCGTGACTTTGTTCATATCTAGATGACGATCATCCATTCTTCACCCAAATGAATTCTCGTGAGATCAAAAACTCTATTAACCACACTGTCATGTACTGTGAGAAGTTTTAAGTCGTTAGTGTGTTCAGCTATATCAAATGTTCTACGCTATCATTGGCTTTTGCGATGTCAAGAGTCACTAGGACTACGTATTGTCTGTTTTTTCAAGATGTATTCAGCTCTCTAAGTCTGCATGGCCACACCAGATTGAACAGTCTGATTTAAAGCAAATTTGTTGAGGTTGTAGCATTGAATTGCCTTCTATTTAACTAGTGATCCTGCCGTCAAGGATATAGTCTGTGTTCTAGGTTCATCCCTGCTCTCTGTTTCTTACGTATTGGAATTACCTTCGCTATTTTCCAATCATAAAGATTTCATGCAAGGATTAGAGAATAATTTATACCAATAAACATTTCACTGCGAGATATCTCAAATATTATTTAGATCAAAGGCACTGAAATCCTATCCGGGCCTGGAGCTGAAAGGGGGTAACTGCCTCATCGGGCAGGATAGTTCCGGCAGCGTAACTTTCTCAAAATCAGTCTGGTTTGTATTATTCTGCCACTTGATAGGTACAGCTAAGGTAAATCTAGCTTTTAAGCCATTAGCGATTAAATCCAGAGCTTTTGTCACTCGCACTGGCGATAGAAGTTAGTAATCTGAATTTTCTGGTGATGGTAGGATCTTCCTTCTTCTGAAGTGTCGAATTAGTACTTTCCTATTTTTCGGTTATAAGGGGAAGCCGAAATGTCTGCGATCATATTCCTCTTTTGATTAGCGACTGCGCATTTAGGATTAGCTGCCATAAATTTTTAATCAGATTAGTTTTTGGGAGATTTCTTGGGAATGAGCTGCTTTCAAGCTAATTGGCGACGGCGGTGATCTTGTGTGCAATCCTCATTCCACCAGGACTACAGGGCGCCCCTTCTGACCGATTCAACATTAAATTCCTCTCCTTTATAGGTGCTTTTAAAATTGCGTTAAACTTCAACACTTTGAAATTGCTACTTTTGTCAGAGCAAGCTGACAAAGCTGATGTTGGGTTAGCTCTAAATTTTGTGTAATTCATAAGGACTCTGACTTAAGAGCAAGGAAGAGTTGTCGGACAAGAAATGTAAAAATTATAGGAAAATGATCTCTCTTTGTAGCACAGTGTCGCGCTGACAAGAACGAGCTGGACATACTCGAACTTAGGAAACTTAAACTAAAGCTGATTGACATAGATTAGGAATACATGTGGGGGGTTCTGCTGTTTAAGCACGATAGATTTTTATCAGCTTCCCAGTCCAACAAACATGAACCACACTGGTCAGTTTTAAAAGCCCAACACGTGAAATGCGAGTCAAAATACTCGAGAACAATTTTCTCCTTACACCATGATCTGATTGCCATATCCAATTGACTAGTGGCTTGTACACTGTCTGGAAAGTACACAATACTTATGAAAAAAGGTTGGCATTCTGGTAATGTGAAGTCTATTGCGAAAATTCCATATTCTGGAGATGTATACTTGTACAAAGTTTTTGCCTTTAAACAGATCATGTTCGAGATAAAAAATGCTGGTCTTCCATCTCCAGACGTGGTGTCCAGCCTAAACGAACGGTAACTGGTTAGTTTATCTACGAAAAGCTATGTCTCGTTGCAATGCCATTACATTTGGGATGAATTTTGAAGACATATATACCAAATCGGCTATAGAAAATTGAATTGATCCACAAATCCCAAGGAGAATATTAAGCAACTCTATTTTTCTGAAAGAATGGCCTCCGCGACTACGTTATCCAGAATGGTTACTTTTAAGAAATCTATGTTTGAAAGACTTGTCGTGTCTTTCAGGTATTTTTTTGTTTTTTTGCACACTTTGGTTAGGTTGTTTTTCTTCTATAGAGGGGACCTAGTGCGTTTTATTGATGTAGGGTCCAAATCCAAGTCATCAGACTCTTCCGTTTTGTCATTTACATTATCGCTTTGGCTGTTTTTCATTTAGAGAGGATCCTGTGTTGACAATGTCAGACGCTGTGGTTGCAGTTTATACTTTATAGCCGATCATGAAAGTTCTGCAGTGTGTGAAAATTGTATTATTCGCAGGAGTTCCAAATATATTATTTTATTGGTCGGCCAAAATGTGAGATAGAGACTCACAATTGCTTGCAGCAAGGTGCTCTAGTGCTATTACTGCTGTTCTTTCGAGCACTTCCGCTATGGATTGGGACAAATATGCATCTACCAATGTGGTTATGACAGGCTGCTGCCTCTGAATCAACTTGACTTCTAGCCTGAATTTCAGCTAAGGCCTCTTTTCGGGAGCAGCGTGTGCGATCTACGATATCGAGAGTTGGGATTTATCGAGCCTTAGCAGAGCAGTTTGGATTGTCCGCACTGTGCACTTTATTGCATCGACATTTTTTTTCTTCGCTCTGACACTCATTTGAATAATGAGGCTGCCCGCACATCTGGCATCTAAAAGCAGACCTACAGCTTTTGTCCATGTGGTCATCATGCCAGCATTTTAGGCAGTGCAGAGGTCGAGGCGAGAACGGTCCGAATCTATAGATAAAGGGCCCACGCCTAGATTTTCCGTTGGTCGACTCAATCCAGCAAACGTTACAATCATGCACTCCGCTGGGACTTTGGTCTGATCAACCACACGGCTACTCCTATGAATGGAGATTTCACCAGCTGCTGCAAGCGTCTCCAATACCTCCGATGGAGTCAAATTAATGTGTAGGCGGAAACATTTATCAACATGCCTATTACCTTTAGTAGCCCTTCTTCGTGGCCGACCAGAAGTATTCCCCTTCTTAGCAGAGCTCTTTTGAAATCATAGACTGACAGAAGTATTCCCCTTCTTAACAGAGCTCTGTTGAAATCGTAGACTGATTACTTTGTTTTTTTTTTCTCACTCTACTGACTTTTTGATGGTTTTAAAGGCTCACTGCACGAGGTGTCTGATAATGAACTTGCGAATGAGATTTCGTTCACTTAACTGTGCATGCTTTTCATTATGGTTCTCTTTTATCACTGTATAACTATTTTTTCACATTGCAATTTAGGGGAACGCATGTACCCACTCGTGCTACATCTTGCTATGCAGGATGGCAGTATCTGCAAATAAATAGCATCCATGAACGCATACATACACAGCTGCCATCGTTCAAAATCATACTATCTCAAGCACTTCTCTATACGAAAAAACACCATGAAACATACCAAAAAAGTTGGGGGATCTTGTGAAATTATGCTGGGCATCTTGAAAACAATGACGAATTCAGTGAGAAGTATTGGTGGTAGTGGGTAGCATGGTCTACGGGAGGTGAGCAAAGTATAGCGGTATGATGGGTTGTGTTTGGGAGTAGAAACAATTAGCCGTTTTTTTTTTCTTTATAAGTGCACCCATCATTCTAAGAATGCTAGAAAGCAGCCATAAATAGGTGTACAAGAAAGACATAACTTGTGCTTCTGTAGTAAGACGAAGATGCTTGTAAGCGTGAGGATCGACTACAGGTAGGAGAAATTCGGAGATAAAACTGGGTTATTTTCGAGTAAGTACGATAATGACGGCACGCACAGCGAGTGCGTATTGCCGCACTATATGTTAGCGCCTAATTTTAGTGGTCACGGTCACTGTTCCTTTAAAATAAGAGCAAAGCTACCCGCGAAACAAATTAGCAGTAAAGTTCACGTATGACACAGGTCAACCAAAATAATTACAGCTGTGCCACATACTTACCACTCAAATGTTTTACAATAAGGCAGCTTATAGAATGAGTCCCAATGCGGTTACTCCAGAAAGTTATCCCCTCAAAGGTGTTCTTCAAACGTGGTATGGAAATATTACTTCAATTACACTACAAAATTTTGAATACTGAGATGAGCCTCAACTGTCACAATTTCTCTTTTCATCCACTTCTGTTCTAAAGAACAGCAAGCGGAAAACGAGGACAAATGTAAGCCAATATTACATTGAAGCTGGGTTAGAGAACTCCTGATCAAGACAAAGATACTCAAGTATAACGGTCGCAACTCCCTATTCAATAAGGCAACAACACAGGTCGTAAAATATAGTGTTATGTTTATATTAGGCTTTGTGTTGTTTTGGCATATGTGTTTTTTCTTTATAAAATACAAAATCTGGAAAAGATACTCGAACTCACTCTTTATGAAAACGCCAAACTTGCTTGCAGGGTTTAAGCCTTGAGAGTATGTTCCCTGCAGAGTTAGTTCCAAATTTATCGCCTAACACTTATAGGCGCAAACGCAGTGCACAGCCGTTAAATTTAATGAATAGTGCTCCATTTTTTACAATTGTAGTGCGTGTTATTTTTAGAGGCTATTGACTTCCTAACTACGTTGAAAGAAAAGAATGACAAAATTTTGATCCTATTATCGAGATTTTAACTATTGAAAGTCAGAGTGCAAAATTAATAAGCTTAGCAAAGCAGACTTACTGGCATCGTTTACTTTCGTCAATGAGAGTAGCATAGGAGCGATTAGAAAGTACATAAGAACCATTGGAATGCGTCTTGTTCCGCGGCTTCCTGTGTTATACAAATGGAGTTCTTGCGATAACAATCTGATTAATTCAGTGATATGTAGGGTTTAACGCCCCAAAACCACGAAATGATTATGAGAGACAACGTAGTGGAGGAATCCGAAAAATTCGACCATCTGTGGATCTTTAACCTGACCCACGCTTAAGCACACGGGCCTACAGCATTTTCGCCTCCATCGAAAATGCGGCCACCGCAGCCGGGATTTGATCCCGCGACCTGCGGGTCAGCAACCGAGTACCTTAGCCACTAGAACACCACAGCGGGGCGTGATAGCAATCCGGGCTCCTGGAAGTGTAACTCACCTGGGTATTCTTTTTTTTTTCTTTTCATTCTTCTTTAGCAGCACTAGTTTCTTCTGAATAGTGTCTACATTTAAAACTAAGAGAGAGAGTTTTTGATTTTTTTTTACCTAATTATTACTGCCCCGCCGTTGTGGTCTAGTGGCTAAGGTACTCGGCTGCTGACCCGCAGGTCGCGGGTTCGATTCCCGGCTGCGGTGGCTGCATTTCCAATGGAGGCGGAAACGTTTTAGGCCCGTGTACTCAGATTTAGGTGCACGTTAAAGAACCCCAGGTGGTCAAAACTTCCGGATCCCTCCACTACGGCGTCTCTCATAATCAAATGGTGGTTTTGGGACGTTAAACCCCACAAATCAATCAATCAATCAACCTCTTTATTACATATACGAGTACGAAGAAACGTTTTCTAGAATCATCGTAACTCTTTGCAAAGTCATGTCCTTACTACAAAATTTTCATACTTAACGAACTAATCCCATTGCACGGATTGGCTGCTGCCTCGAATCGACTCATGGTATGATGGTATCTACAGCGCTGCTTTGGTAATAAAGTGTCTGCCAAATATTCTTTCAAACACATCGGAAGAATTATCTCTGCGCCACACAAAAATTTTGGAGCGCCATGTTAAGGTTCGCTTGTAAACTTCCTCAACGAGACGTATAACCAAGAACTGGCCTTAAGGTAAATGTGGGAAACACATTCTGTGTCCAATGTAAGCTCTTCCAAATGAAAGACCACTTGATAGCTTTTGGCCTGAGTGGTCATGTCTTCTGTAATTGATTCAGTGAAAATTTTGAACGCGTATCTACGAATAACCTTATATGTATGAAACTTAATCACCCTGCAAACACAAACCTCAAGTGAAACGTCCCTACGGAGGACTATATGGTGTGGTCCGTTTGACGTATTTACATACCAAATATGTATTTCGTAACTACACTATAAGGCAAAAGGGTGTTAAAAGGGTGTGTCGCTTGTACTTTTGGGGACTAATGGAGCTGCCACAACCATTATTACCTTTAAGGGCTAACGGCACTGAGACTAACAGTTAGTCCCCACAGACGAGCTTAAGGGACTAACACTTAGTCCTCACATTTACACCTTAGTGAGTAACCGTTAGTCCCACAATTGACCTCAAAAGAATAACATTCAGTCCTCACGTTTGCACCTTATAGAGCGACTGTTAATCCCCACAATTACTCCTTACCGGGCAACCGTTAGTCCTTACAGTTGCACCTTACCGGACGAATGGTTCATTAACTGAAATACTTCAATCGGATGAACTTTTTTCCCCAGTTCAAACATTGTTTTTTGTTTATTTTTCGTCAGGCCTAATACTTTTTTCGCCGGTGTTTCTTTCTGCGCAATAAGCATAAAATTGCGGAGAAAAGAACGCGTGAAAAACTAATTAGCCACCTACGTGTACTTGCTTTTGCAGTCACGGCAACAACAATAGACAAAAGTGAGACATTCAAATCTTTTATTTTTCTACATACACATTCTTTTCAAGTGAATTAATGGTGAAGTATACAAGTCCAGTCTAGTTGTCAAATCTTTTTCACTCCTTGGGAAGCTCCTCCTAAGGAAGCGATAGATGACAAGCATTGCAGACGCCAGTGCACGCAGCCTTCTGCCTGTTGTGTTCCCACGGCTGCACGTACAATAATATAGTAGAAATAGTTAGGCACACGTAACAGAAGATGAAGGTGTACGCATACAACAAGTACGTGCACGTTATTATAAAAACAAGCATTAAGATAGAACACACAAATTACTTCATTTGCCCTTCTCGGACAGTTCTTCTGAACCTGCTCTGGCTGAAGAGATGGATGACAGGCATCGCAGACGCCAGCGCACATAGTCTTCAGCACGGTGTGTGCGCACGGCTGCACAATAAGTATGTAAAATAGCGAGTCACATGTGACAGAGGGTGAATACAAATGCTCATGAGAAATACGTGCAAGGTGAAAGTAAAACATACGTGAGGTAAGACATGCTAATAATTTCACCGTGATGTCAGACATCGTCAAAGACTCATTCCAATCGCCGTAGTGCAACAAGTTAGGAGCGGCGGCCTCTGCCACAACTCCGTGAACCACCGTGCCGCTAACAAGTCGACGAGTCCTAAGCGAGCGACGTCGTTCAGCTCGAGCAAGCGAACGCGAGACCAAACACGGCGGTGCATTCGAAGTGTCTGCCGCCAGCGAACTTCGAACAGGAGAGCGAGCGTACGTTGGCCGCCGCGACAAACAGCGCCGAGCTGGTTTAGAGCTAGCGCCGAAGAAGTCGACGGTAATGCGGTCTGTGGGTTAAGGGGCCTAGGCAAAACTTCACGGCCATAAGGCGTTCCCTGCAGCGCTCCTTGGATGCCGTCGCCTCTTTCTTCAAGGCAATCGGACTGAACGTGTCGCCCACGAAGACGGAGGCACTGCTGGTTCACCCCAGAGCCACTGCGCGGAGGGCCGTCCGAAGGCTTGTGCTAGGTGACCGACCTATCCCGTGGAGCGATGCAGTGACGTACCTGGGGCTAAGGATCGACCACCGCCTTACCTGGATACCAGCCGTTAAGCTCGCCGTCTTCAAGGCCACCAGGGTCGAGACTGCCGTAAGCAAACTGCTCAGCAGGGGCCAAGGGTGCACCTCACGGCTGGCTCTAAGACTCTACGAAGGGGCTGCAACGACAGCGCAAACTTATGCACTGCCCTTGGTGCAGCTGGCGCCACACCGCAAGGAGCAACTGGAGCGGCAACATCGCATGGCAATTCGGCGCTTCATGGGACTTTCCCGTCAGTCACCCATAGCTGCAACCCTGGCGGAGGCCCAGACCTGGCCTCTGTCACTCTTGATGCTACGACAGGCGCTGCATCATGTGGATCGCCTTCACAGGGCCCTCGGGGGCGCTGCCCTCCTTCGGAGACTGCGGAGCCGACCAGCGTCACGGATGGCACAGATCTGCGCTCTCTATGAAGAGCTGGTCCCCGATCCCCCAGACCAATCCAACCCCCTCCACCACATCAGCAGCCTCTGGACGTACAATTAACTCTGGACAACCTCAGAAAAAGGCGCACACCGGCATGCGAGCTCCATCAGGCAGCCGTGGCGAAAACTTCATGAAAGACTTAAGGGGCAGCTCCTGGTATTCACGGACGGGTCCGTTCGGGACAGCCCCCATTCGGTCGGCCGCGGCTGCCTGCGTCATACCATCGACTGGGACAACCATCCGCTGCCGACTTCCCTTTCACGGCCAGCTCCACTGCAGCTGAATTGGCCGGCCTTCACTTGGCAGCCGACCACCTTGCTGCCACGTTACCCCAGTTGCCTGTGGCGATTCTGTGCGACTCCCGACCAGCCTTACAAGCGCTGCTCCAACCAGACCAAGCAGGCATAACTGTGGCGTTGCTGCACGCAAAACTGACCGCCATCAAAGAGAGTGGTGTGCGCCTGTCCCTCCACTGGCTTCCCTCGCACGTTGGAATAGCTGGCAACGAGGAGGCTGACGCCGCCGCTAAGGCAGCACACCACTGCGACACGCCAGTCACTAAGGCGGTAACCCAGTCGGATTACTCACGGCAGCGTCTGCGGAAGCTCTTACCAACGGCCCACCCTGACACACGGGTGTCAAGCGGCAAACCTCCACCATCCCTTCCGGAGACCGGCCTGGACAGATGCGAGCGGCGGTTGTTGCTTCGCCTGCGTACTGGCAGCATCTGGCCTGCGGCACGCATGTATTCCGCGGGTCGCTCTTCATCGCCAGCGTGCCGAAGGTGCGGTGATGACGAAACGCTGCAGCATATTGTTTGCTCCTGCCCTGACCTGGCCACTGAGCGTTGCACACTGGTAAGCCGCTATCGTCTGCTTGGACTACCTGCCGAAACAATGGAAGACATACTTTTTCCCGCGCGCTCGAAGACGAAAGCCCTTCGAGCCTTCCTCGAGTTCTGTGCTTGCGCGGACCTCGCCGCCTTATAGACGAACTCTTTTCATTCGCACTACTGACTGTACTGACAAGACGTTCTCTTGCCATGCCATTCACTTTTTCTTTCCCTCCTCTCTTCTTCCTATCATCTTTACTTCCCCTTCCCCGATCCCTAAAGGCGCTGAGCCGTGCCCCCGCGACGGGAGGCAGAAAATAGCGTCCCTTTTTATCTCTTCCTCTATCATTAACCTCTCTCTCTCTCTAATGCGGTCCTTTTCCTCAAACTCGAGCGAGTGTAGCGCTCAAACGCGAGTCAGTCGCCGCGGCCAACCGACGGCGCCGAGCTGCTTGCCACCGACTGATGGGAAAGCCAACGGTAATGGCGCCCAATTTTCAGTGAGTTCCGACAATAGCGAAAGCCCCGCCAGCCCGTGCTGGTGAACTTACAGCGCGTCATATACGACAACCAAGCTCTTTACGAAAACCCTAAACGTGTTTTTGACGACTCCCAACATATGACGAGGTCACAGTCCAATATCGTCAGCCCAAAGCTCATCGCGGAGGCGAAGACAGGCGAGCACTGAATGAGCGAGTGTACGGGAGGGCTACCGCAATGGCGGCTAGTTTCCAGGCGGTCACACACTGCGAACTGCACAGGCGAACTGCAGACACCGAAGCTGACCATTGCGATGCATTTCGAGCGTGCGATATACAACATGGCCAAGCACGTTGCCCGCAAGCGCGATCCGTATCACACAAGCGACAAGTAGAGTAGAATAAAGAATGATAACCTACTTGCCTTGGAATCCAGCGCTGCTTTCTGCCCTGAGTCGGACTGAAGTATATATCTGATAGGCCTGTTGTCTTTTGGGCCACCATATTGGCCTTCCCAACTGTTGCTGTCGTGTGTTGGTCGCGACTATCTTGAAGCCAGAGATATACAGCGCAATGTGGTGACGTGCAAGACTTGATCCAGGCTTAACGGGTGCAGCGAAACACAAAAACAGCAGCCCACGCTCATCCAAGCTTACGCACAAGCACCACGTCGTAATTCTTAGATCGTCGAATCCAGGCGGCCGTGGTCAAGCACACCGAGCCCGACGCAGCTCGAACAGTCACCGGCAAAATACGGAGAAAGACTGCGCCAGCAGAGGAGCAGAAAGAGGGCTTGTCACCTTGGCGACGCTTTTCGCGCTGCCTGGAATCCCCGGGCGGTTCATCAACCCTTTGGAGCATGATCGGAGAATAAGTGGTTTCGCGCGGCACGCTTCCCTCTGTAGTTGCTTCTCAATGGTCTATTCGTTCATCGCGCGCGCCTATTGGGCTTCGTTACTTCTTTTCCGGGTAATTTTGCTTTCGAGTGTATTGACAGATGTCTGAGCTTGAAATTTTTGCAGAACTTTTTTTAGCGTTGACTAAATTGTTCTCCACTGGAAACAACTGAAATAACAGTTCTTTAAATTGATGAGGTACCTCAACAATGCAGTTTTCTTCCTGGGTTCTCGCTGTGAAGTGTGGGGTCTTAGGTTCTCAACTCTCAAACTTATGACAATATATATTGTTCTTCGCAGGCACATTGACACCAATGCACTGGGAACCGGTGTCGTAGCCACCTTCGAAGTCCAGTGGGACATTTGCTCTGTATTTTGATTTTCCCCGCGTTATCACTTCTGGAACAGGGTTGCAACCCTCACGGCCCCTTCGCGGCCCAATAAGGGCCTTTGCTCACAGAGGCCTTTTGAAGAATGCAACGAAGAAACCAGCCGACCGTCTAGGAATGACAACACTGAGCGACCTAGCACATTCTGTTTGCCCTGAATTCTGTGAGCTACAATAAGATGACGAGCCATACAGGGGATGCCAAAGAGCGCATGCGCCTATTCTAAAAGCCACTAAATTGCCGTCTTCTACTCTCTGAGGTCTTCCAGACGCCCATAAACGCCTGCGAAGTTTCATAGGCCCATGTAAAGCACCTTTATTGGAGATATTTAACAAATGGTTTCGGTAGACCCAGCAGCTCCCGTCAAGAGATTTCGCCTGTGGCAACCGACTGAAACGACAGCCACGAAAATGGAGGAGTACCGAAGCACTGACCCACTATTACAGGATGAAAATAAGAGGACTACGCGAGGTGCCGAAATCACCAAGCTCATTCAAAAGGCAAATGCCTTGATAAGTCATGATGATGAGAGCATGTGGAAAGACTATTCAACTTCCGAGACACTGAAGAATAAAAACGAGAAGTTACAGAAAATAAGCAATGAAATAAATAGCCACAGTACTAACGAGGCCGTCGAGGCAGAACACTCTATCATCAATAAATATGAAGAGGACACGAATCACACGTTAGCCAAGCTCCAGAGCGAACACCACCAGCTCAGCAAAACAAATGTGCTGTCACTTCTCTACGAAGTTCGCGTCGTGCTGGCGGCTGCGCGCTCTGCTAAAAGGCTGGGAGCCAAGTAAGCGAAAGTGAGAGTCAGTTATTCACCTGTGACTTCTGCAAGTGGAATAATTTTTGGTAAAATTTTGACCACATTATTCATTATAAGGAAACTTTACAACTAGCAAACAATAATTATGATATGTGGTGTTTGACATCCGAAAACCGCCATATGAATATGAAGTACGCCGTAGTAGAGGGCTCCGGATATTCAGACCAGCTGAAGTTAGCGACAACTTAAGACACTTGAGGCTATTCTTGAAAGGAGACATGGTGGCAGCTACAGTGAAGCTGCCTACCACCAAAGTTTGGTATGCAGACGCCTTACAGATGGCTAAAATATGTATAGGTGTTTAAAGGCATTGGAAGTAGAAGTATTCGTTACACTCAAAGCTTTCAAAGGCTTCTTCCATCGAAGTGGCCAAACCGTACACGTTGTCACATGTTGTGTCGCATTATCGTCGTATTCTACCACAAATCTTGTGTATCGAACCTGCAGGTTGCACCATAAAACACCTTTAATCACAAAACAGCGGTTCCTTGTCGATACCAGTTCCAACATCTGCTGCTACCCACGAGCCCTTCTTGTAGGTCCTCACCCACGACATCATTTGAGCTCAGCGCAGCGAACCGAGCCACAGTCTAGATGTATGGGTCGCAACGCATGCACATCGAGTTACGCCGCCACCTTCACTGGAGCTTTCTCATCGCAGACGTCGCAAAGTCAATCCACTGGCTCAAATGTTTTGGCTCACTACACTTCACTACACTTCCGGACTGCTTAAACAACCGGTTAGTGGATGCGACAACATAAGATTCTACACCAGGCCTCCAATGGACTGCCCGAGAGCCAAGCATCGAGGTATTCAGTGTTGACAATCAATCGCTGTACCATGCCATCCTCGACAAATTTTCCGGCTCAACACGCCCTTCAAACTGCCATGATCCTCATTCATACCATGTCATGAGCTCCCTTGAGACTCTTAACGGCGGGATCAAGCTTCGCCATCGTCACCACCCTCTTGCAACGCGCGGACACCTGGCACCCCTTGGTCTTCTAAAAAAACGCGCAACTCCGAAAACGACCCCTTCAGCCACCAGTTTCCCTGTAAAGAGCACGGCCACCACCCCCGACAAATTTCCCAGCCTACTACAGAAAACTTCTGGTTATATACAAAGCAGTGCAACACATTTGTAATATAACTCAACTGCATCACGTGCACCATCAGCACTAACAGAACTGCCCCATCCATACCCAAAACAAGCCTCTTACCTAAGCCGTCTCTCAATGTGACAAACTCCCACCTGTTCACCAGAACCAACTCTAATTTATCGCCGAGTACACCACCGATATATAACATGTCAGTGGGAAAGGCGACGTGTCACCGATGCGCTGTCGCGTGTAGCTGCCAGCAGCTCAGTCCAGATGACAGAAGACGTCTTCGCCGAGCCTCGGGCCACAGACGGTAAACGGCAGGAGCTTCTTAGAGACACGCTCTCACTACAGCTACAAGAAGTCCCCATTCCACAGTCAGCAACCACAATCGGCTACAACAAGTCGACAGCACGAAGCAGTTTTTACGTGCCCCTGTCCTTTTCAACCAGCTCAGAACCTCAGTCACCCCAGCATACACGTCTCGTGGCTGACCGCTAACTTGCTAAAATTACCATGCATGTCGCATTCGTCCCCAACAGAAACATGTCTACAGTGCTCTGGTCGGTTTGACCACGTCCGCCTCCACGTTATAGGATCCTTTCTCCTGTCTGGACCCAACCGCTACTGCCTCGCCGTCATCGCCGATACACTCGACGACTTCAGGCAAGGCTCCTCGAGCGAATCACTGCAGAAGACGTCGCCTCGGTCTTCTTCACCAGCTGAATTGCTAGTTTTGGGGCCGTCTGATGTACAACCACCGACCTAGGATGAAAGTTCGCGCCGCACCTCTTCAGGATTTTAGACTGTCTATCGGCCTTGAGCGCGTCAGGACCATATGTTACCACCCGCTTTCCCAGCGGAATAGTCAAGCGTTTTCACCAAAAGTTCATGGCAGTCATTATGTCCCACTTGGAATCAACCTGGCTTGAAGCCATCCTATAGCTGTCACCCTCGGGTCTTCCGAGGTTGACCGCTGGAATGCCCTCGAAAAGCCTACTAACCTTCGAAATAGTGCACTTTTCAGCCTCCTAACTGTAACGCATTGATATATGCGATTTAACACCGACAGAAATCAAACTAGAAGGCACTTTAGTGCGTTCTACTAATCGAAAGTGCAATAGCTGCAAATAGAGTGCGCTATAGGTGGTCGCCCATTTCATTTTCACCAGAGCTCTTCCTTTCTGTTTTAAAATAGGAGCTTGATACTGGCCAATGATGTATGAGGTCACAAATGCCAAGGAGCGGTAGAGAAAGAGAACAGGACAAATGGTGACTGCCTGGATCTCGTATTGGTTTTGCGTATACGTTGTCCTACCAAGCACGCGCGCTGATCTAATGAGGAGGGTTCTTGTACGTCTAGTAGCTTAAACGGAAAGCTTGCGTTGAATATAGGGCACGATGGTGAAAGCCCTTCTCCCGTGGCCGCGTTAACTGAAATATCAAGCTGCAAGCTAAACTTGACAAACTATGCTCGAGAGGTAGTACCGCATTTTACTGGCAGCACACTGCTAAAAAGTAATAAGTGACAGTTAGTTCACGCTCGTCTTGTGTACGCCTGTGCGCTCGTTTCATTTGCCCTTCTTTGCATCTTAGCAGCGTGCTGCAACTTTTGAGCAGCTTGCTGTTCTCCTTTCATATTCCAATTGGTTGCTATCACATTAAGTCATTACCAAACGTAACTTTTGAAGTTATAAGATACTCGGTACTCAAAGCAGCGTAAAAAGAAACTTTACACTTTGTTTTGAAAAAAAAAATAAAGAGCCACCAAACACAAACTGACAAATAAAACTTGTACGTGTTTTTAGTGGTAACTCTTGGGTGAATTTCACTAAACACCTCCTGCAGTTTTTAGACGTCATATTCGAAGCACCAAATGATCATGTGTGTTGGAAGTATGGCCCTAATTTAGCAAAACCACTCATGAAGGTTAATTCAAGTCTTCCAAAAATTATCAGAAATATGTGCTGATTTTCTAAATTCAGATTCTGCATGACATTTTCGGATGCTAGCATCCAGCAAACCGTTTGTAAGTTGACCAAGTGAGTAAATATAAACGCTACACCTATTGCTACTAATCCAGTTCCAGAGCGTAGAAAATCTTCAACCATACTCCCGTACATACACAGACTATCCCACACTTGAGGAAGGTTGCCAGTCTTTTCGGAGTAGGTGTAGTTTTTTTGTCGCCTAATAAGGTAATTCGGGTTTGTGGGATGCTTGAACGGAAACTTTAGAGTCGCATTTCAGAAGTAGCTAAAAAAGGCTGCGTGGTGAACACGTAATACATTTGGAACAGTGTAGAAATTGTATCATAATATCAGAACAAAAGACACTTTTCCACAAGCCTGTGCAACACTGTCTCTCTGTACGAACACGCCGTATGCCGCAGGTTTTGGTGCGGTACAAAATAGGTCACGCCGCTTCTGAGCGCCGACGTCACCCTCCCCTCGCACTAGGCGCTGACGGCCCTCCCTCCCCGCCTGCCCCGCACTCACTGCGGCGTTCGCAGATGCCGCGTCCTCCGCTCACACGGAACACCTGCCGTGATCGCCACTCGCTACAACCATTGACTCTTCGCTTCACGCACACTAAACCTGACGCGAGCTTAACGTACGCGTTCATACACATCCGTACGCGTCACCTACAAGATCTTCGCCAGTCATATTTTCAAACGAACCTTCCAGCACTCACTGGCAGGACCCGCGTTAGCGCTGTTCAACCCATGACGCCTTCCGTGCGCAACGCTGCGGCTTCGTATCCAATCAGGGTTTCCTTCGGGAAGAATATCTGTTTTATCTCTTGCCGTTTTTCTGTGGTCGTGTATACATAGGCATAACAAGAAGACGCATTAACGTTAGGTTATTGGAACACAGGCGTTCTTTGCATGGGAGTGTAAAAACACACATGCTCCAACATGTTGCGCAGTGCCCAAGCACACCAATTTTTATTAAGCTAAAGTTCTATTGGTACGCAGATATGATACTGAAAGCTTATATTATTGAAAAAAGGGTGATCAATGCATTATCATGCCTTCTCTAGCTGTACGTGATAGGAAGGCTAGGCTCTACGTAGCACATAATTTCAACTTTCAACGTTTATGCTGTTAGAGAGTACACGTGGGGTGTATCAAGTTTCTTTTAAACGGCCAGTAAACAGGCTCTGAAACGTGAAGTAAAAGCTCACGAATATTTCCTGCACATGACGCACCTCCTTCCACGCGCAGTAATGCTACACGCAGCACGTCGATTGGTCAAAACCAGGTCTCAACAAACAGTAATAAGTCAACGTCACCCATCACCAAGTTGACGTCACTGCACGTCGTAGGAGGTTGGTCAGGCGTACTAAGGATTGGCGAACTTGTTTGAAGAGTGCAAAAAAAACGTCGGAGCCTGTTGACTGGCCCTTTAATGTCCAAGATGTCAACTAACCTGCCGTTTTGTTGCTCAAGATTGGTCATATAGGTGTGAACGTTGAAGTGTTCCGTTTTCTACATGTTCCCCAATAAATATTCAGTTGCGAGTCAGTGCGGCAGTTTTTTTCCTACTTTTCTTGTGTTCGAGTAGGGGCGCACTAAGTTTAAATTTGGTCAAGTACGGTCACCAACTGGCCCAGCGTTCAGTCCTTCTTCTGTTTTTGTCTCCAACGTGGGCTTGGCTACGAAGTGCTGTTCACCATGTTACCAAAATAAAAATTTCCTTTCATGTGGATGATATCACTTTAAAGTTCAAACAAGGCTGAGAAAAAAAAATGCAATACTGGACATCGATTTACTAAACTAAGAAGTCAGAATAACTTTTCTGTTACCCCCTGTAATCAGAATTACACCTGCCTTCATCTTAACATTGGAACAAACACGTTTCAATGTTAAAAATTCACAAGAATAATGACCGTATCCCTAGAGTCCTATGCGTCCGTGTGCTAGGTGTATTTCTTGCAAACCACCGACCTAACGCACACAGACTTGACACTTCACGCACAAGTGAACAATTTTGGAATCTTTGACCACGACTTTCTAATATTCGTCTGGTTGTTGTACAATCTACAATACAGCATTTGTTCACATTCTGTAAAAATGCTGAAAATATTTGGGTGCATTTTTGTAAACATGAAAGCTATAGGAACTAGCAGTAACCCAGATGACACCCCAACCGTAATGATAGAAGAAGTCAAAAAGAAAACCTTGGAGAGCATGCAAAGTTGGCAAAGCTGCTAGTGAGGATCAGGTAACATCAGATATGCTGAAAGATGGAGGACAGATTGTGTTAGAAAAACTAGCCACCATGTTTACGAGGTGTCTCCTGAGGGGAAGAGTACCAGGATCTTGAAAGAACGCTAACATCATCTAAACACATAACAAAGGAGACAAGGACTTGAAGAATTACAGGCTGATCAGCTTGATTCTCGTAGTGTACAAGCTATTTAGAAAAATATTTGCTAACAGAGTTAGGAAAACATTAGAATTCAATCAACCAAAAGAACAAGCAGGATTTCGAACAGGCTACCCAACAATCGCCCACATTCAAACTACTACTAAGGTAGTAAAGAAATGCTCAGAATATAGCCAACCTATACGTAGCTCTCATAGATAACGAGAAGGCGTTTGATTCAGTAGAAAGATCAGCAGTCATTCAGACACTGTGGAATCAGGGCGTCGATGAAGCATATATAAACATCCTCGAACAAATCTACAGGGAATCAACAGCTACCATAGTGCTTCCTAAAGAAAGCAACAGAATACTAATCAACAAGGGTGTAAAGCCGGGGCATACAATCTCCTCAATGCAATTTACCGCGTGCTTATAAGAGATTTTCAGAGGCCTAGAATGGGAACAATTAGGGATAAGAGGTAATGAAGGGTACCTTAGTAGCCTGCGCTTTGCCGATAAAATTGTATTGCTGAGTAACTCAGGGGACAAATTGCAACTCATAATTATGGAGTTAGGCAAGGAGTGCATAAAGGTGGGACTTAAAACTAATCTGCAGAAAACGAAAGTAATGTAAAACAACCTCGGAAGAGACCAGCACTTCAAAATAGATAATAGTGCACTTCAAGTTGTAAAAGACTATGTCTACCTAAGTCAGGTAATAACATTGAGCCAAACCACGAGATTGAAGAAACTAAAAGAATAAGAATGGGGTGGAGCACATTTGGCAAGCACTCTCAAAATATGACAGGTAGATTGTCACTATCCCTCTAAAGGAAGGTATATAAAAGATTTATCTTCACAATACTTAGCTATGGAGCAGAAACCTGGAGACATACAAAGATGGTTCAGCTTAAATTGAGGACGATGCAGCAAGCAATGAAAAGAAAAATCATAGTGCAATCTTAAAAGACAAGAAGAGAGCAGAGTGGATTATGAAACAAATGGGGGTTAAATATATCGTAGTTAAAATCAAGTAAAAATGGACGTGGGTTGGGCATGTAGCGCGTAGACAAGATAAGCGCTTGTCATTAAGGGTAACTAACTGAGTTCCCAGAGGAGGCAAGTGGGTTACGGGGAGACAGAAGGTTAGGTGGGCAGATGAGATGAAGAGGTTTGCGGCTATAAATTGGCAGCAGCAAGCACAAGACCGAGTTAAATGGCGGAAAATAGTTGACTTTTGTCCTGCAGTGGATGTAGTCAGGCTAGTAATTATGATGACGATGATGATTATGATGAAGATGGTGAACGGTGAAGCGTTCCATGAATGCAAACTTCTCTGTCCCACAAGATTTTGTTATCAGTAGAATCACATAAAATTTTCGTTCTTTTCGAATGACACTAAACCTACAATTTAGTACTTCGTCACCCTCCTACAGCGATTTTCTACAAACGTATGACGAATAACATGAAAGTCCTCTAACACAAGGCTGTAACAGACATGGCTATTACATACTCAGTCATAAATCTGTGAAGACCATTCAACAACTCAGTACACCAAGCTCGCAATCTCAAGCGCAGGCTATCACATTTTATTAGTCTATATCCTTAATTCTATCTGCGGCACCAGAGGTAGTTCTCCTCAACACATGCACAACTAATTACCCGTACATTCAATTCCTAAATACAGGCACCGCACCTTCTTTTGAAAACCCCACCAGAACATATTCACGTGATCTTTGTTCGTGTCCTAGAAAGGCCATCATTCTCGGTCATTGCGCTTTTTGCAGCGCATTCCAAAAGCAAAGCGATCAAAAAGCAATTCATCAATGTCCATCTTTAAAGGAGGCATACGTCGCGGTGGAAGCATAAAATCCATCCATCACCTGCATCACAATGAGTTTGAGTGACTCAGAAATCGTCATGCGGATCTTCAGGGCAAGTCGCATTGGTAAACCACCGGTTTAATTACTAAGCATTCATCTATACAGTACATTGCTCCCATATGAACACCTACGTATGCAGGACTGCGCAGTAGTAAAGCGGGTGAGGCATGTGCGCCGATAATGAAAGGTCGAGCCCAGGTCTGGCTACGTCTTCTACCACACTACACGATTCAGGGCAAAGAACCGTCCTTTGACTTTCCACGAGGGAAGAAACAACAGCCGCCTACCGTCCTTATACCACGGAGCTACTCGACGCCACAATGTATTGTGGTGCAGTTTATTAATCAAGTAGTTCTTTTACCCATCTTTTACACTCTACTCAACCTGAAATATGACCATATATTTTATGAAAGATGTTTTAAAGCAATACGAGGTTCTGAATTAGGTCTCTGTTAAGCACTTGCAGTCTTCCAGCAAGCTTTTAGGGTGAAGCGGAAAGGTTTTGAAACTAATTAGACGACTCAGGAACAAGTGTTTTACTAAAATGACGAAATCAACTTTTATTCTTTATTTTAGGGTGGTTATTTATATGGGGAAGTTGTTCCACGTAACAAATTAGGAGGAGCCTAATGTATAAAAGAAAAAAAACGTGTAGTTCCGAAGAATCATCAAAAAATTTCGAAACTGCGATGCTGAACAATAAAAAACTAAACATACCGGGTGAATCAGAAGAGCGGTCTTATGTTACATCATGCACGAACTTCTCTATGTCAATTGAAAGGTGGTTCGTCACGCGAGCAACGTTATGTCATGCTAAAAAAGCATGCTGACCAATCGTCTTTCACGCGTGATGTGTGCAGGTTATATGAGCCTTTCTAATTTTAGGTTCCGAAATGTGCAAGACTTGAATATTAAGGCGAAAATTTTGAGCGTCTAACATTCGGGATAACTTTTGCTCGGTCCTCTGGCACAATGCCAGCTTTGGCGTCCACCTCTCACAAGGGAGAATAAATTAGATTTACGGGTGCTAGAACGCAGAGGGCGTCTGCACCATGTGCGAAATACGAGAGTACAAACACATGCGTAAAAGAAAGTTCGCACCTGGCGCGACACGAGGACCACTTACCAGCGCAACTCATGCATTTGACCCAAGCTCGGTGCTATTTTATGGTGGCGTATGGAGAACCTGCCCCCAATTTTCATTATATTTGAAAGAAGCAGCAGGACCTGTGAAAGGCACCTCAGTGTGCCAGGCTCAAGGCCGGGTTCTGCATTGGATCAAGACGATCTTTGATACCTACACGAGATAGGCTCAACCACTCGCTGTACGCATTCACCTTCCCTTTTGTATACTGTCGCACTTCACCAAATACAGGGCGCTTTATTGCAAGAAAAAGAAGGACGTCTTTAACTGCTATGTTCTGTTAACTTTTTGTGACTCTCGAGTGGATCGACGGCGCTTGTCAGCGTCAACGGACAGCTGGCTACGAATAGAGATGTGGCATTACTCTGCATCGAAACCCAGTCTCGTCTCGAGGCCCAACAAGTATACAGCCCATTAGCAGTCGATGCGCAGCTAGCCAGTAGAGTTCACAAAAGCCTGAAAAATACGGCTTTATGCGCGTGTCATTTACTGCCTTAGGCACAAGCTGATGGCGTCAAGAAAAAAAAGTGAACCATCGACATCAACCTCGCAGCATACGTCGCTGAGGTGACGTGGAGCACTACACGAACTGAGATATCAGCGTAAGAGTTTTCTTTGATAGGCCTGCCCACACGCATGTGACCAAACTCAGAGTCTTTTTTCTGGTGTATAAACAAGAAATCAATAGCGTGAATAATGCCGATGGGGGTCACAGAATTGCCGGCTATTTGTTCTGATGAGGGCAAGCTTCTCTAGTTCCTCGTCTTGGTCAACACAATCTGTGGCATATTTCTACAAAAATTCAATCGTCAGGCAGCATAGCACCAAGTAGTCACCTCTCCACCATAGATAAACCCGAATGGAGTCAGTCTGGTGGTTTCGTGAGCGAACCGTGTAATACGCGAACGTGAGGTGCGGCAAAGCTGTGTCTCAGTTCTCGTGCTCCGCTTTGGCACACATGCAATTTAACTGGAATAGGCTTGTCGAGGTGTTCAGTTAGCAAATTCTTGTGAGGGTGATAAGCTGTCGGATTATGATTCGATGTGCCTTAGAAAATGTCCTGGATAAAGTATAGGCGTGCTTCAGCTGCAGTGCCGTTAACATTAGCGTTTATTAAGGTGCATCTTCTTACGTAGCCTGTCGAAATAGGATCTATTTGTTTCCGCTATCAGACAATAAAATAGACCCGAAAGGGTCATACCAATTTGCAAAAACAGTTTACCCTGTTGAAACAGGTTAACGTACTCGGCTGCTGACCCGCAGGTCGTGGGTTTAAAACCCGGCTGTGGCAACTGCATTTCCGAAGGAGGCGGCAATGTCGTAGGCTCATGTGTTCAGATTTTGGTGCACGTTAAAGAAGCCCAGGTGTTCGAAATTTCTGGAGCCCTCCACTACGGCGTCTCTTATAATCATATGGTGGTTTTGGGACGTTAAACCCCTCAAATCAATCAATCAATCTGTTTAAACAAGATGCAGCAGTCTAGCAGCTGACGTCGGCGGCCCGTTCTGTCGCTGACATTCAAAACAAATTTGAGCTTAATGTTTCACCACTACTGCGAGTCTTAGCCAAAAATAGTTTTTGCTTCTGACATTGTTCCCGTGTGACTGAGGTGGTGCGGGGTGACTTCATCAAGGCGCGTTCGGTATACTTTGTAGCAAAAATATCCCGAAACTACCAGGCGAGTATTCTTTTCTGATTAAGGAAAAATATTCTTGTAGAGTTTTTGTTGCCTCAAGTTAATGCTGTAAATGTTCTCAAAAGCCCTGTTGGTACAATGACGGATCAATAGTTGAAAAATCAGCATTAAGTAGAGCTTCCAATTATCATGCTGAGGCCAAGAGATAACAGTCAGATTAACTAGTACTAAGCCATGATACAGTACTAAGCCATGATACCGCATGGGCGTCTGCGCAAGTAGGCGTTTGGTGTGTAGCGACACCACGAACCCGAGCTAACGGGGGAGTTTCGACTCCCTCCCACGCCTAGCCGTGCGCGGCTTTGCCGTGTCCGAGGAAAAGGGGATCCTGGGGGTTGAGCCGACGCTGGGTGATTGGACCGTTAAGGCCCCCCGGCAGAGGCAACACACCCCTTTGGCCCCGGCTTCACGTAGACGGCACCCCTGAGCTGACCCACCCAGGGGAATCGGCAGTCGCCTTTTCCTATCTCTCTCTCCCTACATCTTCGTCTTTTTCTCTTACTATTTATCTGTCCTGTCTTCTACTCTCTTCCATTTACTTCCAAACTTCCTGGCGGCTAGGGTTAACCCTGTGCACATAGCCTACCTTGGTCTAGGCGCATTGGGTTATAGTGGCGTTGTACGGCTGGCGTCTGCAGGTTTCAGCATTTGTAACCTTGTAGCGTCCCCTCGTTGAGCTCCGTGGTGGGTGGCCGCTAACGCTGCTGAACAACAATAAGGAAGACATGCATGGAGCATTCTCACTACTGTCTGATCGTACCGGCTTAAAGCCGGTACGCACCGATGATCTCACCAGAGAAGGATTGGCCCATTGCTGCAGTATCTGGCCACCCCCTCCCGTAGGCATTCGTCAATTAACTCACGGCCTCAGTCCCCACCAGCTGCGGAGCAACTGAACACGGCAGCGGTCAGATCTGCAAAGCAGCAGAGGGTGCTAGGAATCTCTGGATACGGACAGGCCACCATTGGAACTTGAACTTAGCAACGTTTTACGTTAGAACGTTATCTAGTGAGGGAAGTCTAGCTGTATTATTCGAGGAGCTAGAAAACATTAAATGGGATATAATAGGGCTGAGTGAGGTTAGGAGGACAGATGAGGCCTATACTGTGCTACAGAATGGGCACGTCATTTGCTATCGGGGCTTGGCAGACAGAAGAGATCAGGGAGTAGGGTTCCTACTTCACAGAAACACAGCTGGCAACATAGAGGATTACTACAGCATTAATGAAAGGGTGGTAGGCATTGTAATTAAGCTGAATAAAAGATACAAAATGAAGGTAGTACAGGCTTACGCGCCTACATCAAGCCATGATGACTCTTCAGTTGAAAGCTTCTATGAAGACGTGGAATCGGCAATGAGTAAGGTGAAAACACAGTATACTATAGTAATGGGCGACTTTAATGCAAAGGTAGGGAAGAAGCAGGCTGGAGACCAGGCAGTAGGAGATTATGGCATCGGCACTAGAAACGCCAGAGGAGAGCTACTAGTAGAATTCGCAGAACGCAATAATCTGCGTATTTTGAATACCTTCTACCGAAAACGAGAAAACCGCAAGTGGACCTGGAGGAGCCCTAATGGCGTAAATAAGAACGAAATAAGAACGAAATAGGAAACGAAGAACCTAATTAGGAAGCGTCAAATAATGCAAGTGTCAAGTACAACAGAAAAATTAGAACTGGCAGAGCTTTCGAAGCTGATTAATAGACGTAAAGTATGCGATGTAGGAAGGTATAACATGGAGAGAATTGAGCACGCTCTGAAAAACGGAGGAAGCGTCAAAGCAGTGAAGAGGAAACTTGGGATAGGCAAAAGGCGGATGTATGCACTAAGGGACAAAGAAGGCAAATTAACTACTAATATGGATAGGATAGTTAAAATAGCGGAGGATTTTTACAGAGATCTGTACAGTAGCCGAGACAACCACGACCTTAATACTATAAGAACTAGCAGTAACCCAGACGACACCCCACCGGTAATGATAGAGCCCCGCCGCGGTGGTCTAGTGGCTAAGGTACTCGGCTGCTGACCCGCAGGGCGCGGGTTCGATTCCCGGCTGCGGCGGCTGCATTTCCGATAGAGGCGGAATTGTTGTAGGCCCGTGTGCTCAGATTTGGGTGCACGTTAAAGAACCCCAGGTGGTCTAAATTTCCGGAGCCCTCCACTACGGCGTCTCTCATAATCATAGAGTGTTTTTGGGACATTAAACCCCACAAATCAATCAATCAATCGGTAATGATAGAAGAAGTCAGAAAAGCTTTGGAGAGCATGCACAGAGGCAAAGCTGCTGGTGAGGATCAAGTACCATCAGATCTGCTGAAAGATGGAGGACAGATTGTGTTAGAAAAACTAGCCACTCTATTAACGAGGTGTCTCCTGACGGGAAAAGTACCAGAGTCTTGGAAGAACGCTAACATCATCTTAATACATAAGAAAGGAGAAGACAAGGACTTGAAAAATTATAGGCCGATCAGCTTGCTCTCTGTAGTATACAAGCTATTTACAAGGTAATTGCTAGCAGAGTAAAGAAAACATTAGAATTCAATCAACCAAAGGAACAAGCAGGATTTAGAACAGGCTACTCAACAATTGACCACATTCATACTATCAATCAGGTAATAGAAAAATGCTCAGAGTATAACCAACCACTATACATAGCCTTCATAGATTACGAGAAGGCGTTTGATTCAGTAGAAATATCAGCCGTCATGCAGACACTGCGGAATCAGGGCGTAGATGAAATATATATAAACATTCTGGAAGAAGTGTGCAGGGGATCAACTGCTACCATAGTGTTTCATAAAAAAAGCAACAGAATACCAATAAAGAAGGGTGTAAGGCAGGGGGACACAATCTCCCCAATGCTATTCACTGCGTGCTTACAGGACGTTTTCAGAAGCCTAGAATGGGAACAGTTAGGGATAAGAGTTAATGAAGAGTACCTCAGTAACCTGCGCTTCGCCGATGACATTGCATTGCTGAGTAACTCAGGGGACGAATTGCAACTCATGATTACGGAGTTAGACAAGGAGAGCAGAAAGGTGGGTCTTAAAATTAATCTGCAGAAAACGAAAGTAATGTACAACAACCTCGGAAAGGAGCAGCGCTTTGCAATAGGTAATAGTGCACTTGAAGTTGTAAAAGACTATGTCTACTTAGGGCAGGTAATAACCGCAGAGCCTAACCACGAGCTTGAAGTAACTAGAAGAATAAGAATGGGGTGGAGCACGTTCGGCAGGCACTCTCAAATTATGACAAGTAGATTGCCACTGTCCCTCAAGAGGAAGGTATATAACAGCTGTATCTTGCCGGTACTTAGCTACGGAGCAGAAACCTAGAGACTCACAAGGAGTGTTCAACTTAAATTGAGGACGACGCAGCGAGCAATGGAAAGAAAAATTGTAGGTGTAACCTTAAGAGACAAGAAGAGAGCAGAGTGGATTAGGGGACAAACGGGAGTTAAGGATATCATAGCTGCAATAAAGAGGAGGAAATGGACATGGGCCGGGCATGTAGCACGTAGACAGGATAACCGCTGGTCATTAAGGGTCACCAACTGGATTCCCAGAGAAGGGAAGCGGGGTAGGGGGACACAGAAGATTAGGTGGGCAGATGAGATTAAGAAGTTTGCGGGTATAAATTGGCAATAGCAAGCACAGGACCGGGTTAACTGGCGGAACATGGGAGAGGCCTTTGTCCTGCAGGGGACGTAGACAGGCTGATGATGATGATGATGATGATGATGAAGCCATGAATTCTTCATCTTATGCGATCACTGATTGAATTGGTGATCTTGGGAAGGTGATTTGTAAGTATCTCAATTGTGCTGGAAGATTTGTAAAACACTGTGATATTGTACTCCTGAAGACATAAGCTTCAGAGCTTCCATTGTCGGGAGTTATATTTCTTGTTCTTCAGTCGAGAAAGGAAGTGGTGGTCGCTACCGCTTGAAATGTGTTGGAACTCGAATTTAGCACCACTTTGGCAAACCACTCTGTTTGAACCGTCTTGGCTCTGAACCAGAACACCACCCAGACCCACACGGCGTGTGTCTGCCCAAATAGATGTTACGTTGATGAACGCAACAGCTTGCCTCGTGGGGCAGGTAAATGAAGGGGTGAACAGCCTATATTTCGGCATAAATTTCCGGTAGTAGGAGCAGTGACACAAGATCAGCAAACACTGCGGCTGCTATGTTTTTATCCAGGTCATGCCTAAAGCCATCATGTCTAGCTACGTTTATCAGGAACTAAAGTTTATCGAACTGGAAATGATCTTTTTGGCTTAAACGTTAGTCTTGGGTACCCTATGTCTCGAAAAACTGACACCAACCATTTCAGGTGTTTTTCGAATGAGACAGAATCGAACAGACACGCCATTGATTTACAGAAGACCTAATTTCTACTTGAGGTTGGGCAGAACAGTGTAGGCAAGCTTTCGACTGTAGCTGGGCTCCAGCCCAAACTGGAAAGCAGGACTTTGAATTCGTGGGCCCATGAGCTATTACGACAGCAGCCTTGCTTTGGTAGCCCTCAAGAACTCTATTTGGCTCTAGCCGCTTTCAGGATGCCTAATTACAAAGGAGTACACTTGCCATAGCATGTGCAGTAATGGATCAGTCGCAACACGTAATTACATTTTTTATTATAGTCATCAAGCTTACCGTATTATATTCATATATGCCAGCGACCCTGCTTTTTTGACAAGCACTTCAAGTGATGACCGATAAGTTTTTAACGACTGTACTACATCATCAGTCAGCATCTTCATAAATTGCTTCTGGATTGACTCACGATACGGTTCTGTCCAATGGGTCTTTGCGTCTGTCCTGTCATGATGTAGTATGAAGTCAGTATTGTCTGACGTACTAGTCACGTTAAGGAAAAGCAGCCCCAAGACGTGTAAGACAGTCGCATAGGATGACATCTTTCAATTAGCAATAAACATAACCCGATTTCGACAGCTGCTGCGTGCGGTACGTAGTTGGAGCCATTGTTTCCTCTTGCACTGCAAGGCAACTGTATGTGTAGTCCAGTTCCTCGAGGAATGCCACAATATTGAATTTACTGGTACGTTGGCGCTTAATCTTGGAAATTTTCAGTAGCATCGCTGTCCGGATATTGATTCAGCTGATGATACCGCGAAACAGGTCAACATATTTAGGTCCAAGAAACGTTGATACAAGCTCGGCTTGAGCTTCTCCGTTACTCGGCGCACCAGAGCTGACTAAAACAAGGCTGCATAAAAGCAGATGTACAACCACGCTTTGGGCGACCAGCTGTAACGCTTTCAGTTGATGTAAATTATGACCAGGGTATTATTCAATGCCAAACGTTATCACAGTGTATCATATGTTCTCAATAGTGCCACTCTCTCTTGAAAAGTCCGCTATTAGCATCAATAATTTTCAGCACTCTGGTATTATTGTGAGTGTGACTGCAGAAGATACATTCGCAATTGTGGGTCTTGCAGTGCATTTGCTTGCCAGAGTAATCAACCACTCGCCAGTACTCCAAGTGTAAGGACCTGTTTATTGTGCTTTGACCGTTGACGTCATTGGCCGCTGGTTCATGCTTGATAGAAAAGCCCGCAAAAGTGTCCACCAAGACCGTCAGTTCTTGCCTGTCAATCGTTAGTATTGGTGGCAGTAAGCTTTCTTCACTTAATAGTTATATGCAGCGTCATTTCGTTTTGCCAATAACGCGAACTACAAGGTGATTTACAAACTTTGAACATTGCATACGGAAGTAGCTGATCTCAGTTTTGCCGTCATTAGATAAACTGAGACGAACCAGGTGGTTAGCCTGTTCACAACTTTGATGATTTTTCTAGCGGTCCAGCAGCCACATAGTCAAAGAAGTGCCCAGAGAAAAAGTAAAAAGAGCTACCACAGGAGATATGCTGACTGCACTTGTCTTCCTCACAGCTATGTGTATATTTTCATATTCAGCTAATATAGCTACGTGTTTCACGCCCCTGAGGCACTAGAAAGTTTTAGGCTGTCCGTATACTTCTTCACGTTACCGTGTTACCGGTTAACGTTTACCGTGTTACTGGCACCTGAGTTTTAGCAGCGTTTTACTACACATACGTAAAACTTTACGTTCGTACGTAAAAGTTTACGTTCGACGGTGATGATCATCATGATGCACTCGTATACGTTTTTCTTTTAAATATAAGTCAATAAGTGCTGTGGCGCAAATATAATAACATTCATCATGTAAAACTATCAAGTGTTCTGGCGCTATATAACCACCTAGCCCATTAAACTTGGCAGCGTGGAGAAGGCTATAAGTAGCCACTGCATGGTTTTTAGACCTCTCTGATTAGGCCACTCTGGTTTCACGTTCAGTGGCCAGCCACATTAGCAAAAAAGTGGTCGTCAATATGGCAATGAGTGTGCTCCAAGATGCATTCCTGGCTCAAAATCTTCCATGGAAGTACATCGACGATTTATTGATTATGGATCTGCTACACCTGCAGCCACCGCCATGGAAGATCCTTCACGAGAACGACAGGTTGGATATAGATGCCATCGATGGAACCATCTTCTATCTTAACTTCAGGTTCGACAAAGGCGATTTGCACAACCTGATCGTTGGCCTGCTCATTCCCGGCGAAGTGATGATTTCTTAGCCCGTCCGAGTGTGAAATCGCGAGGCTTTTGTATGACACTATGGCGCCTGGCTTATTCAAATTGACTTTGTTACCTGGAGACGATATTCAACCGCCACAGCTCCGTGATCTCAAGTGTGGTGTCCAAAGTAATGTCTCACATTGAAAATTACTTTGGAAAACTGCTTGCAGATCTTACGGTTCATAGCTGAATGAACCTTCTGATCGTGCTACTGTCTTCACTGGTAAGCATGAAAGTCAATCAATTTCGGGCGATTATCACTTTTTTGTGTGAATCAAGGTCGAAACATTCCAAAACTTGGCAGAATATTCATAGCACAGGTGTGAAAGTGTAAACGGCAAAATTCGCCATGTTTATTTAAAGTAATTATTTCAATTTCGTTGCATGATGGGTCTGTTAAATTAACAATTTTACGGCATAGCACATGGACGCTGTAGTGAAATATTTTGTTCATTTTGTTCAGACTGGTTAAATGCATTGATATGCGTCTCTTCCTTCCTCGAAGTTTTTAAATGTTCAGTTCTCGTCGAAGCGAGTTGAAAGACTTATATTCGCACACGCTGGGAGAGTACACCTGCACTACAATTTTGAGCTCAAAGATGGGCACACTCAAGCGATCACAATAGATATAATTGTGCCAGCTTGTGTTGTTTTTGCAGCATGTTTATTCCTTTGTAACCTTGTTTCTACTGTGCAAGGAGACAATTACGCATGAAAAAAGCAACAACAAAAACAGGTCAATGAGACCACAGGATTGCTGTGCATGACCTCCCGAGTGAATGATTTTATCGGAAATCCTTGATAATTTTGTTGGGATCCATCCATGATGGTATTTCGTGTGAGTTATAAACGTCATACCGATATTACCGGATTAAAAGCACCCGTAACACGTGTTTCAAGAACAAGATTGAAAGTAGAGCACCCATTATGTGAGATATTGGCATCAAACAGCTGTGATACCATGACTGAGAAAAGTAGTATTATGCTAGCAGACTCATGTGGCAACACACTGAGGCTCATCGAGACTCTGGTCAAGCTGTGCATCTGTGTTGGTCGGTCTCAGCAATAAATTGGCGAGTTTGATTTCAAGTGAATGCAGTGGAGAATAAACTTAGTCACTTCGAGTCCGAGGAAAATAAATTTGGCGAGTCTGAAGTGGAGCGAGTGCCCAGAGCAAAATATGTCTTTTGAGCGGTACTAAGCGAGCTCCAATTCTCTGGCTGGCTTCTCATTCTACGTTTACCTTTATACTTCTGTCACCTAATTGCTGCTGTGCATAATGTTCATGCTATACCTACTCCTAATCGTTCACCTTCTGGTGTGACAGGAAACAACTTTTGCATTTAGTGTCGTTTTATTCCAAGGAGCACAAGGCTAACTGTGGATTAGGAGATGCAAGCATAATTCACCATTTAAATATATTGCAGAATGCAGTGCGTCTTTTTAAATGTTGACTGAAAATATATGTCTGTATAGAATTCAACACTTACGCACTGGGTACATCTTGTTCCTGAGCACCAAGATAGCTGTAGCTTTATGCTGTTTCTGCTTTTATTATTGAGTAAGCTGTGAATACGAATACTTTTAGTAAACTCGAAAGTGTGCTTCACAAAATCAGCGAGCATCATAAACACTAATTGCTACTGCTTTCTCACGTAAAGTTACTGCTATATTAGGAAGACATCATTGTTATATTTGGCACTGTTCACCTTTCTGAATTATAGCCTGGTCCGAAAAGAGAAATGTCCATGTTTATGTATCAATCGTGCGTCACTGTAACTGCCACTGTGACGTGCACACCTAGATTGCTGAGAACGTCATTGTTATTTTGAGTAAGCTTATTCACTGCCTTGCATGAAATCATTCAACTTTTGATGCCCCTTAGAGTTTTGAAAGACACAGTGAGTAGATCTCCTTCCTGTTATGGCACCAGTAAAAAGCAAAGTCTCCTCCACTGCGGGTGGTGGAGACAGTAGCGTAAAAAATCAGTGCAAGATCAGCGTCGAGTCAAGTGATAATGTTTCGTATGGTAACGCTTGTTGCTTGTTCGTGTGTCTCGGCTGTCCATGTCCAAGTAAAAAGCAAGGACATTTTTTTTCACTGAGATCATATCTGAAAACTGGTCTTGTGCACAAGTGCTATTGGCAGCTGCTTCATCTGTTCTTTTGTGATTCTTTTTGGGCCAAAAAGGTGCTCCACTGAAGAACTGCTGGGGCTTCATAGATGCTACGGCGCGACGAATTGGTCGGCCGCCTATGCTCCAGCAGGAGCACTACTCTGGGCACAAGCGCTTCCATTGCCAGAATTAGGAGGCTGTTATGTGCGCCAATGGCATTATTTGGCTGCTACATGACCCATTCAGGGAACGGCATCAAGATGCTGGTAAGTGCTGCAAGTAAGATTTTGTCTTTGAAGAAACTCTGCTTGTAGCAGGCAAATTGTCAAATCACAAACATACCTAGGTCATAACTCACGTGCTAAGATCCTAGCTGAACAGTGAGGTTTAGGTGTAGTGTTTTTGTTATTTGTCCAGGGCAGTATAGTGTTTCATAATGAGATGATATTTTGACTTGCGGACTGCAGGCAGCTAGTCTGTGAATAGATATGACTAAGATTACTGTTAGTGCATAATGAAGCCTCTGCGGCGCAAGCACAGAGAACAGAGTTTCAGTTTTAATACAGTCACTGAATGAAGCAAAAGCAGTAGGTAGGTAGCTGCGATTGCCACCACTCTCCATGCATTGAGCATAAATTACTAATATACCAGTCACTTGAGTTAGTTTTGAAAAATATTTTTCAACAATACTGATGACTAAGTCACCTCATCTAAAAGCCAACCTAATGTTTGACCGTATGGCTGACTACAACCCCTGGATTTGTGTGTGTGTGTGACGACTGCTTCACAGTCAGGTTAAAATAATTGCACTCATGCAAAGAAATATGATGCCGCATGGTCTGTGGTATTCCAAAAAGTGTTTATGCACACAGTTGCATCAAGTACAGATTGCTGAGCAGGAAAGCTACTTGATCTTGCATATCTTTTTCAACCAACTGATCTATAGATATAGTGACTACCAAAATCTTTTTCAACCAATTCATCTGTAGATATAGCGACTACCAAAATCTTTTTCAACAAGTTCATCTGTGAATTTAGTTACTACCTAATATATAAGCCAAGATGCCATTCTTGCTATCAATGTGTTCGTTTCACAGTACACCAAATTTTTCAATAGCGTGAAACCAGACTTCTCCACTGTGTAATGCAGTCGGGAGGTGAATGTTCTGATTTCAAATTGAATCATCAGTACAGGCCACATAAAGCTACTAAATTTACATCAGCACTGTTCACTCCACTTGCACTCATTACTGGAAAACTATTGTTTGACACTCAATAGGTTCTTTATTATTATTTATCTATAGAGTTTATGGTAGTGCAGTTAAATATTCTGATAAATACAGTGCAAGCTGCACATTTCTTTCTTACATGACATGCAAAAACGTCACACATGTAGTATTTTCACAACTGTCATGCAATAATCTCTACAATCTCACTGTATACTGTTCCTTAAATGCAAGTTAAACGCAATAATTTTTATCTGGTGAATTTAACTTGCCCAAGTTGCTTCAAGATCGTACAGTGTGAGACGTTACCTTCTTTTCTTAGAGCTGGCTTCAAGAAAACTTTGTCACTTGCAGCCTTGTGTTATAAACTTCCTAACTTTTCACATTTTCACCTGATGTACTAGTCATTTTGCTAGAAAGTTGTCAGATTAGCTTAATTGGCATATTGTGTCTAATGCAGGTATGTAGCATGTCTGGGGAGAAGACACAGTGTAGAGCCGGCAAGACAATCTCTGCCATACTTTACAACAATGTTGGAAGGAATGGACGCACAAAATACTGTTGACATTGATTCTTGTGCCAATGTAGTGCACTGACACTCATGCATCATCCAAGTTCTGGCATAAGAAAACTTGTGACAGCTTTTGTTTTTTGCAGGCATCCTTGAAGACACCAGGCTCTACGAAAATGTTGTCAAGGGTGCCAGGGGTAACAAATATGTGGTTCATGGAGACCCGGCCTACCCATTAAAGCTTCTACTCCTGAAGCCTTATGGAGGCGCCCGTTTGCAGCCCTACCAGGTACACTTCAACAAGCGCATGAGCACTGTACGGTAGGCTGTTGAGTGGGGCTTTGGCAAAATGGCTGCAGACTTCGCATTTGTGGACTTTCACACGAACTTGAAAGCGACCCGTCAGAGAGTGGAAAGACTGTATAAGGTTACTACCCTTCTCACCAACTACCGCATCAGCCTGCATGACAGCCAGGTGTCTATGTACTTTGGCCTTGAGCCACCCTCACTCAGTGATTATTCAATTCCACTTATATTGTGAAGTTGTATGCTTTATTTTTATTTCTTTTCCATTTATTTCTCAATATTTTTTTTTCTTTTTACACAAGAACGATTGATTTCGGCAGAAAGTCTAGTGTCCAATGATGTTATGGTATTATATTCAAGTGTGTGCCACGATATAACAGCATTGATTGTTGATGGATTCGTGGGGTTTCACGTCCCAAAACCACCGTATGATCATGAGAGCCGCCGTAGTAGAGGGCTCCTGAAATTTCGACCACCTGGGTCCTTTAACACACACCAAAATCGGAGCACACGGGCCTACAACATTTCCGTCTTCGTCGGAAATACAGCCACCCCAGCCGGGTTTTGATTGCGCGATTTGCGGCTCAGTAGCCGAGTATCTTAGCCACTCGACCACCCCGGTGGGGCGTGATATGTCAGTGAAGGGCAGTGAAGAAAAAACTGGCACTGGCGTGAAGAAGCCAAAAAGTTTAACAAATAAAATTCCACTTGGAGAAAACCACGGCTATAGTTTTGAAGCATGAGAAGAGAGGGAAGCAAATTAAACTAAAAAAAGAAGAACTTGAGGTAAGGAAGCAGCAACACAGACAGGCCACGCATCTCAGTTCTTTGGTTTTCTGACGTGAGCCAAGGCGTCTATCACAGTCTGCCAGAGACCTGAGCACCTGTTGTTCCTGGCTATGGGTTGCTGGTGTACTGCTGCTGCTGCTGCTGCTGAGAAATGTTCATGTGCCCTTGGACAAGTTTAAGCAGTCGGGCTCTGAGCCAGAGCTCTGATTGTGCGAGATTCCAGCATAAACCTATCGGCCGCGAGATCGAGCAGAGTCGTCGCCTGGTGAATTGTTCCGTGTGTGGTCTGCCAGCTCGTCACGCTTGTATGTGCGCGAACGTCATGCACATTTTTCAAAGTGCGGTTTGTCCGCTAATGTCAGTGCGGCTGAACTGATTTTACCTATACCTATAACGACGTACGAGAGCATTTGGTCTTTCGAATGCTAATGCATTGTAATAAGATGAGCGAGTCCAACTTTCCAAAGTGCCGTTTATTGTAATCGAACCCTCCATTCCCAGATAAATTCAGAGTGGGTGCCACTTTCTGTTTTAGCATATCTCAAAATGCTCTGGGCATCTTGCCAAACATGAGGACTAATAAGTAGTGCATAAATGCAGCATTTTAGAGTGACTCGGTAGCAAGAAAAAGAAACTGGCTCCAGGCCATACATTTGGGCGCTGTTGATAGGTGTACAACTACAGCTCTGTGGTTTATTGATCATCGTGCTAGGAGCCTTAGTTGTGTTTATCTGGCCATAGTACCACTACACAGAATATTACTACTACATAAACAGTGGTACATCGGTACTGAAACTGTACTGAAAACTGAGTTACCGCGTGCAACCGAGTGCTTAGATTTAAGAACACTTTTAAGAGCCTAGACATTTGAAAAGTCCAACAAATAAAGAGCCCAGAGCCCATACGACATGCCTTATATATAAGACCTGAATCGAAAATTTCATTTTTTTACATTGTCTTCAGCGTTTGTGGGGCAGTGTTTGTGACCGACTGAAGGCAGCGGTAATTTTTGTCTGGAAAAAAACACGCTTGTCTCATTAACCAGGCCTTTGTTGTAGTACTGTAATGCACGTAATACATCGATGAAAGCTTTCTACTGAACTCCTATATAAGATTTTTATATTTTTAAGGGTGCAAGAACATGTGGGTACACGTTTAAATGCAGTGTAGCGCCAACACCGTCAGCCACTGAGCCACTGAACGAAGCGCGGCTGTGTGTATTTGTATATGCGCTGCCGACCGCCTATCCACACTTGCGCGGGGGCGGTGCTGCTACCGATAGCCCGGTGTCACCAAGAATAGCCTAGGAAGTGGCCCGATATGATAAATCATGGAGCCGCTAAACATCAATGGCTACAGTACCCCTTATTGGCTGTTGTGCATCGCTCTAAGGCACCTTCATAATTGACCTCGGTGAGCTCAGCTTCCTTGTCATCCCTTCCCTCCGCAGGTAACAATATGTTAATAACAGAGTAGTGCACAACTGTCTGACACTAGGCATGTAGCTTATGCCTTTCTTTAGATGTGCACTCTAAAAAAAAGAGTGAGTAAAAAGACTGTCTTTTTGTCCCACAACAATAATCGTTATCTATATTGCGTTCCATCCTTGCGCTATGGCCCTGTGCCCGGTACATTCCGGTCACAATCGACATGCCCATTATCAGGGTTACATTGCATTCTCGATAGGAAAGTGACAAGCGCCGAGTTTTCAGGAAAGGAAGCACACGAAAGCCTGATGACTATTATTGTTGTGGGACAAAAAGACACCCTTTTTACTCGATATTTTTTAGAGTGCGGGGCCAATTATTCCTACACTTATCTTCAGTCTTTCTAAGTGTTATGTGTTTTGGTTTAAGTGCAGTTATTTTTTAGTGGTGTCGTTTTTCAAGTAGTAATTCTTTGAGGGGACGCCTCTGACACTCCAAAAATAACAAAACCTGCTCATTGTGCCAAAAGTACCTAACAGTTACCCATGTCTTCATTTACCCATTAGTCGACTGTAAGTTCTCTTGAAGGCCGCGATTAAGTTTGGTCAACTACGTGTTTGTGTGTGTGCGCACATGACAAGGTAATCATGGTGGTGTCATCGGGTCGTTCCATGCCTGAAAATCTGAAACTTTTTTATGAACCACCATGTAATGAAAATACGAGGATGAGAGGTAGACACCTTGTTATGTCTAAGGAATGAAAGCAACTACCTGTAGCACCACCCTCTTCCGATGCTCGTGCTCTTAAACCATTTTTATTTCATTTGCAACACACCGTACATCAGAAGTCGATTTCTAATTATTCCTTTTACAAAAATAGGCTGGACCTTATCGGAGGAGAATATTTTAAGCTTTGGTGCCTTGGGCTTGGGATACTGCCATAGGGACGCCTTTGATGCCGTGTGTAATTTCATTAAAAGTACTCAATGAGTACCGTTTTAACCTGGTATATAAAATTATTCGTCATTTGGTTAGGTTAAAACTTAAATTTCTAAATTATTCCCGTCAGGTTATTACGGCAGTGTTGAATACGAGCTCAAAACATATTACTTGTAGTTAAATCTCATATTTTTGTATATTTGCCATTTCATTTATTTCTTTTTGGTTTATATTTCATAGCTTACCCAAAATAACATTTACCAGTCTCTACGTTGCACTATTGACCAATCCCCCAAAGTGGGTACGTGCTATGTATCTAGGATAGCAAAGCAAAGCAAAGCAAATGTATTTAGAACAAACTTTTATACCCTTTTTGCGAAATATTTGATTTGTATTCATCTTGATGCACATGGCTGGCCAATAATGGTGAAATGTTTTTCAAAGCTTGTTTGTGCTAAGTCTGCTTAATAGCGAGTGCGACAAATGAGACGCTATACTGAAATTACGCACCACGTAGAGTTTCACACCGACGGCACGCTTAATTTTGCTAGTTGGGAGCTTCTGAAGGGACTTCATACACTTGTTTGAACGCTTTTGTCGTGTGTGTTTTAACATATTTTTGTTCGCGCATACATAGCACACATATAAGGGCCTTTAACAACTTTGTGCCTTTTATGCTACGCGTTTTTAGGATTTGTGTTTGCTTTGATGTATCATTTGATGGGAAGTTTGCAGTTGCATAAATGTATACCTCTTTTGTGCTGAGAGATGTGTAGGCTTTAGGCAGGTTTCTGCAACTGTGTGAAAATAAAAGATTGTTCAGCATTTCACCCAGTGTTGATGTTTTGAAATGGCATACAACAGTTTGGAGTAGAAATATCACGACCTAGGGTAGAGACTCATTGCTCACTTAACATCGCAAAGCGTGCTTGAAATGGTGACATAAACCAGGTGAAAAAAATATTTGGTTTTATTTTATTACATATTTCATTACTAAATTCACTTAAGGAACTCCCTTGAAGTACTTAAGGTTTCCAAAGCATCTTTGTGAAATTTCAGGTACAAAAAGCATCACAGAATGTATCACTTGAGACCATGAAATGGAAACTATTTTAGCCAAGCCAGCAACTTTCATCTTTAAAAAGAGAGCAAGAGGCAACTTCTGAACAACAGCCGGCTAAACAATGTAAATATACTTGACTTGATTGCCTATCTCATAAATAAGTGACTGGATTGATTGAGAAATAGCTTGAGATTATTCAAGTTCTTCAATACATTTAACAATTTCAGGCACATCTATTATCACAATAACATATCACAAAAGCCCCTAAAATGAACACAATTTCTGCACAGCCGAAAAATTTCATCTAGCGTTTGACCAAGCTGGGTATACACAACACCTTAGAAGAATTAGCCAACGCAAAATGCATTTCGCAGCTTGAATGCATGTCAACCACCACGATGGGAGAACAAATTATGAACAAGATTGCCACAATTTACCACCAGCATGACCACAAAACTCATATTTTCACAAAATTTGGAGACACCGTTGCAGTGGCTAATATTCATGGACACGGGCACCTCGACTACAACAGACGTCGACGAAAGGCAAAACCGGAGGCTTTGCTTCGTTTTTTTTTGTCAAGAAGATAAATGCGTGGTTTGTGAGCGTGGCCGAGTACCACAAGGGTCATAATTACACTGCTGTAATAATAAACAGCGCTTCAAAGCTAAAATTGCATGCATCATACGCATGAAACATTAGAAAATACCAGAGAAAGTAGCCAAATTGTTGCGGAAAGAAAACAGCCACAAGAGTGCAGAGTTGGTGTTTTCACAGTATTTGTAGTGATTGAGCAGGCAGTGATCAGTCACCTCATTTTCTTCCAATCCAAGCGAGCTTTCTCGTTTTTCTTAGTGCAACGTCATCCTCCCGGTGGGCGTAGGTCCCTCCCGGCACAAATCATGGAGCATTATTTAAGGCGAAGTATATATGGTCTGTGCCTGGTGACATGAACATAACTGTTAACGTGACTTAGCAAAGGCTCGTCAGCTGGTGAGATTTCATATGTCAATTCAGAATATTGATGTAAGGTCATGCACAAACCAGAATAACAAGAGAGTAGTTGCTCAGTCGAGCTGACACAGCGCGAGGGTGTCCAGAGCAGGCGAAGAGAACCAGGAAGTCATTGTGTGTCTTGGTGCTGATGATCGTAGCGTCGCTTTTGAGAAGCATGCGACATCGCGAGATCTTGACGAACGACCTCTCGTGCATGGGCGGCCGATGTGATTGCATCGCGGGCGTAATTGGTCTTTGAGGATATGACACCAAATGGTAGGAATGTTTCGAATGGCAAGACAGGGTCGCGGTCATACAAAAAATAAATTGTTGAAAATTCAGCGTTTTCTTGACGGGACGAATTGTAAGCAAAATTATTGTACGGTAAAGCGGACCCCAGTCATGGCGGTCGTCAGAAACGTACATGGCAAGCATGTCAGTTAAGAGTGTGGTTTATTCCTTCGGTGAGCCCCTTCGTTTGATGGTGGTATGTGGTTGCGATCTTGTGTTCAGAAGCTCAGGAGCAGAAGGGGCCATCGTCGACCTTTGACAAAATGTAACGGCCACAATACGTTAACATTTGTCGAATGACGCTGTGGTGTAGGGTAACACCGTGAGTAGAAAGTCCGCAACATCTAGTACACAGCTGGTCGGCATCGCTCATGCAATGGCGTATCTTGCTGCATAATCTGTCACGACGGCAATCCACCTGTTTTCTTGGTAATTATAGGGAATGCGCCAAGTAGGTTGACGACCACACGGAAGAATTATTCTGTTGGTACCTCCATTGGCTGAACCAAACCAGCAGATGGCAAAGCAGGCGTCTTTCGCCACTGACACACGTCCAAGAAGCGGCATATTGACACACAGGGTGATAGAGACGTGGACAGAAGAAGCGGCGCCTTACGTGATCATAGAAGGTGCCGCAGGTGGCCTTCGAAAGTTGTCGAAAATACGATCACGTCATCTAAGTAAAATAGATACATTGACCACTTTAAGCCCCACCTAGTTTCCGGAAGTGAAGCGGCTTGTCGATGGGGACGGAGAGTGGTGCATGAGTGGTGAACGCATCCGATGACCTGGCGCAGACAGGGAGTGGCAAGATCTTGTCAGGAAATTGCTGACAATATTGCTCTGGTTCGGCGTGTAGGGCGAGAAGGTATTATCACCCAGCTGCAGTTGGTTGCGACTGGCATAACCGTTGACGCTTGGCTTGCCATTGTCGCTGACTAAGACATTGACTGTCGGTTTGCCTTTCTGGCGGCAGGCACATGACGTTTGCTGCGAAGTTCCATCTTGGTGCCCAGCACCTCCACCAAATGTTGCGGGAAGAGTGAAGAGGAACACGATTGCATAGTTGGTATACATACAGTAACTTTAGCAGTTGTCCAGGGGAGATAAGTCACGTCAACTTCTTCCAATTTCGGTGAGCTTTCTTGTTCTATTTATTGCAACAATATTCCACTGGTCATAAAAGATCAGGTATGTGAAGTTTTCCAATGCAAATACGAAATAGTGGTCAAAAACTACGCAAAAGGCACGATTCCCAAGGAAGCTTTGGCCATTATGGCAAAAGCAGGGTGGTCCTGCACACGGTCCTCAAATGTGAGCTCGACCATTCTAAGGTTTCCAACTCACATCACCACAGAACATGACATCCTCCCGGATAAAAACGAGACTACACACCTGACGGCCAAAGACATGCTGCACTGAACACGGCCACGCCTCTCGTACAATACCGAGGGTGAACATGGTCATGTTCGAATTCACGGGCGTGCTGCCTTGTCTTCAACCGGTGCGACATTTTCAACGACGCGTGCAACGCTCGCATTCGATTGCGTTGTACTCATTGTTGAAGGTATCGAAGTCGATGTTGAGGCCTGCGATTCATACCTATGACGACTTGCCAATCTCGAGCAAGTCATCATAGCAGCAAGTCGTCATAGCAAGTGATCCGGCAAACCACGAGTGAGAAGTGAGAGTGAGCGGCAGCCGGTGGACGTATATGTACGGACTGACGCTGAGGCACCACGCATGCGCACGCAAGGACGGCGGAGCCAAATATGGTTAGAGAGGGCGGGGAGAGCGGTGGAGAGACACGCGCGAAGGCGCTGCACCAGCGACAGAGACCCGTCAGGCGAGGGGAGAGGAGCGTGCCGAGAGTGAGTACAAACCTAACTGGGGGAAAGGCATGCAGGCTGCATGTCGCTTTGACCTCATGGCGTGGGAAAGGGGTGCGAGGACGCCGCGCGGTGCGCGCAGCCACGGCGCGGAGGCGCCAGCTGCCAACACCTCCTAAAAATTCTGGCAGCGTCTTCTGCGCCGCGTGGCGCAGCAGCCAGCCACACACAGAAGTGGCTCCTGCGCCGCACGGAAGTGACGTCACCTTAAAAATTATTACCTAACGCTAGGTAAATGTGCAAATTATTCGTGTGTAATGCGTTAAACCTACAAACATTTTACTAAGCAGGTGTTTAAACGAGTCAATTAGCTTAGGTTTGTTATTTTAATACCCATTACAAGTATTTAAAGTACAGGGGGCGCCATGGGCGCTGCGGCCGCGAAAGGTAAACACTGCGAGATGGTAGCCGCCTGCGATGTGTTAGGTGGTGAAAAATCCGATGAAATCGTGGCCATGGCCTAGGCCACTCCCAAAAAGGACTGGAGTGTCGTCGCTGCTTCATGTGATTGCTGGATGCTTAGTTGAACCTGGTGGTTGGAGCTAGCGCGGCCGTCCACCGCGCCGCAGCTTCATCTGAGTGTGTGCGCCATAAAGTTTCTCAGTATGATGTGTGGATTACAGTGTTGGACGTACTGCATTTTCTAGATTACAATGCCAAACGTGGTGTTGTCAAAGGTGAAAGTGTTCTTGCTGCCGAGTTTTGCTTGTCGCGAAGGACAAGGTCGACGATGAAATAAATGCTTTCGCACAGTTCACTGGTGACTGACCGGACGCACATGCATGAAACCCCAGTGCGTCGGCGAAGTGTTCATACGGTGGATGGAACCAACTTTATTGTAATGTTCTTTCGAAGCCTGTGATCTACGAAGGCCAGAGCTACTGCATTGCCGTCTGCTTGGTCAAGTGCGAACACGTACGGCCGTTCTCAGCCGTTGCTACGTGAATGCTCCCGTGCTGTCACAGGCAGCGCGTGTTATTGAGCAAGGCAGACAAGCTGTTTTGTAGTTAGATGGGCTAACGCCACCGGCACTTGCCCTTGGGCATTGTTCATCAAGTGCTGGTTGCCTAGAACATTGCGGTGACAGGTCAGTAATTTTAAAGAAAGCGGCCTGCCGGTTACCTCGTCAGGTGATGGTACACTGAGGGACATAAAAAAAGTTGCCCGAGACTACGTTGCAGTGCACCTTTCTGTCATCAAAATTTTGATAAACCGTGGAAATCAACAATCCTGACACCTGTGCTGAAGAAATCAATGCAGCCAGCTGCATTCGAGTTTTTTGTGTCTTTTTGAGTCTCGCGCCAATTAAGAGCACTAATTCGGAAAACACTTTATCATAATAAATATAGTGAATCCTGCAAGAGTCATCGAAGATACAATATTAAAAGGCCTGTGGACGGGACCACCACCAGCAGCAAGTTGGGCTGATGAGGAGGCGCAAATGTTAAAACAATACATGCGTGAACAAAAAAAGAAAGTATCGACAACTGCAATGGGACTTGAACCACCGACTTCACCAATTGATGTGTTGCTTTAACTAACTACGCCACAGCTGCCGATCAGTTTGAGAGGGCAAACAAGCCGGTTTTGCAATGTTGTCACGCTAAACCTGACTAGCATTTTTGTTCACTTTTTCGCTTGGACGTAATTTTAACTGCTTTTATCGTTATGTCTAGACGTACCGCTAGACACTCCCGAAATTTCAAACAAAGCGCCTAACAGGAAAATGCATGACGTCACTTCCGTGCGGCGCAGGAGCCGTCTCTGTGTGGGGGTGGCTCGTGCGCCGCGTGGCGCAGCAGTCTCTGTCAAAAATTCTTCAGGCCTGTGCCCTCCGCTGTGACGTCACCACCAGCCGTCCTACTAGTCCCATACTTCCTGACCGGTTTCGTCGCGCATTCCCGAATTTCCACTCGCTGCAGTGGTGACGGCCGTGCTGCACGTGTTTTTTTTGTTTCGCTAGTCTGCCAAGCCAATTTCTTTGCGTTGTGTGCTGTGAATTTTACTGCCGGAATTTTGTTGCACGAAGCTTCCGACATACCCAATAAGTGGTGTGTGCCGGCATGTTCAAGTAATTACAAGACCGGGAAGAAAGTTCAAGTATTTTTATTCCCCAAGGATGAAGTGCTAAGGAAGAAGTGGCTCAGTGCTATTCCAAGAAAGGATTTCTTTCCTACGGAAAACAACAAGGTAAGAGCAAACTGGATGTCACCATTGCATCACACTGATGGTGAAATTATACTCATTGTAACAGTTCACGAAGCGCTTGTGCAATGTTTAGACGCATTCCAAGGTTCGCTGACACTCTGCGACTGCTGTTGGTATGCAGGTATGCGCATTGCATTTCACCGAGTCATGCCTTCAGAACAAGTCGTCCTACACAGATCCTATGACAGGAAGAGTGCTAAAGGTCTCACTGAAAGTACCATGCCTGCGTTCAGGATCAGTGCACACACTGTTCCCAGGATGTCCTACGTACTTGTCGAAGGATGGCCCTTCTCCGAGAGAATACCTGGAAACGAAAAAAAATGCGCCGTGAAGCGGCTGACCTCGCTCGTGCCATCGCAGAATCGGAGGCGTCTTATCGTGATGAAGAAATGAAATGCTGTTTTTCCTCACTTCTTGAGCTTATGGAACGTTTGAAAGTGCACCTGTGCCAAATGAGTGGATTGTAATTCACCGAACAAACTGTGCCCTGTTTTTAAATATTGTGGATGAGAGCATGCCACTGTTGCGGTCGTCTGTTACTGTTTTCAGTGACCTGAGTATCAGTGTATGTTTTCGTGGTACCAAATTAAGCCGTATAGGCGATTATGTCGTGCCAGGAAGCATTGGGAATGTGAATGTCCTGTCTGCCATGCTGAGTAGGCTTCAAAGCATCCTCGATGAAAAATGCTCCTCAGAAGGTCTTTGTGACGTAGTCGTCAGCCTTCTCGAGCAACTTGAACGAGATGCCATTGACAGCAAGAAACGCATCAGTCGGTTCTTGCGGGAACAAGTGGCGTTGCTTGGAAAACAACGATTGCAGTATTCCTCCGAAAGTATGGTGGTTGCTTGCATATTGCATTCCATATCTCCACACGCCTACAATTTTCTGAGGGGTTCAGCTTTTTTTGCCATACCACATCCCAGTACTTGTCGAAATGTGTGCTCCTCGTTTCACTTGTCACCTGACACTGAGTCAGCCAGTGAAAATTTTCTCAGGTACATAAAGAACAGATTTAAGCAATTGCAGCCGCATGAAATTGCCGTGGTTCTCATGCTTGACGAAATTTACATTTAGCCTTTTCTTCGATTTGAAAGGTGGAAAAATTTCAGGGGCAGCAGGAAACAGTGAAGATGCTGCTACTTTTGCTCATGTGTTTATGGTGCAAAGCATGCTGAGTTCTTTTCGCGAGGTGGTGCACATTCTGCCTGCACGAACAATGAATGCTCACTCTCTTCATGCTGTCCTGAAAAATGTAATCATTGGCCTTGAGGAAATACGTTTTAAAGTTCTTGCAGTAATTTCAGACAACAACGCAATCAATCGCAAGGCACTCAATATGTTTTCAGATCCGCCAAAGCTGAGCATCGTTTACCCAAATCCAAAAGACGCAACAAGACCTATGTTTTATGTTTTGGATTTTGTGCACTTCTTGAAATGCATCCGAAACAACTGGATAAATCAAAATAATCTTGGGACAAACTTATATTTTCTAATGTTTGATCTCTCAAACAACAGTATCCATCCCGACTGCATACAGCGGGAATCATTCAAAGATCTTCGGGAGCTGCACAAGCTAGAGGCTTCGCAGCTCTTGAAATACAGCTATCGTCTTTTGTCAAAGGAGCTAAATCCTAGCAACTTCGAGGGGCAGAATGTTTAGCTAGTATTACAGACATTCAATGCTTTTGTAGCTGAGGCACTGGTCACCACTGGAACTTTCATGCTTTCTGGCATGCCAAAGAAACTGCCAATTTTAACAGGATAGTTCTCCGCTGGTGGAAGAATGTAAACGGTAAAACACCTCAAAAAGGCCATCACCACAGAGATGTTTATAAAAAGATAGTTTCGTGCCTGAATAAGGACCCTAAGCTGGAATTTCTCGATGCATTTGTCACTTGGTTGGATGTGTGGGAATCCAAAAAACACGACAACGGCATTCTCAGGTGAGAAACTCAATCTGCTCTAAGGCATTCTGCCTATGCAATACTTGAATTCAACAAGTACTGCCTTGTCAAGCTGCGTTATAAATATGTTCTGCTCGGCAAGCAGCAGACAGACGGCCTCGAAAATCGATTTGGCCGGTACAGGCAAATGGCTGGTGGTCATTACCACATCAGCATTAAGCAGCTGTACGAGAGTGAAGCCAGAATTCGCCTACAAAATACTCTTTCAATAATGAGCAGTGACGATTTCATCGATGAGGCTGTTCCATCGGCAACCGCCACAAATCGACAGAACTTCAGAGTTACTGTCAAACCTGAGGACCTTGACAGCTTAAGCACACGCGTCGCTGTTTTGCTTATGTTCGAGGCTTTTACACTAACTCTGTGGTAAAAACGTTGAAGTGCAACTACTGTCAAGAGAACCTTGTTGCTGACAGTTGCGATGCTGAGTGCGATGGCGATGCTAACTCTTTAATAGCAAGTCTCAATCGAAGTGGCTTGAAATTTCTGAACGCGTGTTGTGACAGTAGTGATGCACACTGAAGTTGTTGTTTCAAAGTCGCTGCAGAATGAAAAAAATGCCGCGTGCTTTTTGAAGGCACGAAATCACAGATGTATTGTTCAACAGCTTGTGAAAGAGAGCTTGCTAGCATTTGAGGAACTGGTGACTTGTGCGAATGAGCAAAAACCAGATCCGGTGATAAATATGTTGATGAAATGTGCTACAAATGCTCTGTAAATAATTATTGCAAACAGGGGAATGACGCAGCCGCTGTTGCTAAAGACGATGCCCAAGCTGTCGCAAAAGCACGGAAATTGAAAACTGTTGCTCCAAATTAAAGTGCTCATGTATCATTTGTAATTTTCATTAGTATGTTCATTTATTTGTGTTTTTGATCATTGCTTCGTGCCCCTGTTTTGTGTGTACATGTTGAATAAACTAACTCTTACTACAGGAAGTTTCAACGTTTGACAAGTTTATTATAATTAACAATACCCTTTGAAGATATACAGACGCGAGAGAAAACAATATTGCTGAGGTACAACTGGTTCACTGCGAGAGGAGTGCCAGAAGCGGCGTGCTCCCGCAGGACCGGTCAGACGGCGAGTGATGACGTAGCTTACGTCATGTCACGTGAGGCGCAGGCCTGAAGAATTTTAGGAGGTGTTGCAGCTGCACAGTGCACCGTGACGTCACTGCGCGGAGAGCGTTGCGGGAGGCGGTGCGGGCGCGCACAGCCATGGAGCGGAGGGCGGAGCGCGCGCAATCACGTGGTGTGTGACATTACTGCGCCGTTGCTACAGACGCGCTTCTCCGCTCCTCGCGCCGTTGCTAGGGGAGAGGAGGAGGCACACCGCGAACTGTGAAGTCAGGGTCGCTTACAAAGTGCACTCGCACTTAAAATTATGCCTGGAACGTGAGTCGCGAACGCGCCGCCCCACCCTCGGATTTTACCCTCCCTATCTGGTACGAAGGCGAACGCCTGTGACAGTCGCCCCCTGCGAACACAGCAATGCTCTCACAGTTGCCTCCAAGCAGCTGTCATTTCACGTGACAGAGCGGTACGGTAATGCTACGTGACAGAGCGGTACGGAGGCGAGCAGTCCCACGCGGTGGACGGTCGCAACACGTGGTAGGATACATGGCCTTCGAGATTTTGTTGTGGCAGCAAGCTCTAGATTGAAGCGAGAGCCACGTCCCAGGCATAGTTGTTCTAGGAGGCGTTGTTCCAGGTAAAGCCCGAGGCCAGCAAGACGTACGACCTTCCCCTCCTCGTAGGGCGAAGTGCACTTAGGAGATTAGAGCAGGTGCCACCGCATGATGTGGCGACGCGCGCTCTTTGCGCTATCTTGCTGGTAATGCTGAGAACACAATAGGTGACCAGTAAAAGAGCGAGGGATTGTGGGTTCACCGTCTGCTACCAGCTTTCGGTTAGAGGAGAATAGACGACGTGCCTTAGATTATTCGGGATTCGCGCATACGGTCACCTCTTTATCTTTTTCCTGCTGAACCATGGTTGGTTTTTCAGCCATTGGCTACCCCAACTCGAGCGTGAAAGGCTAACGCGTGTATCGATTCACATGGAACAAAGAAAAATGAGGTGGGCCGCCGCTGTGAAGAGAGCCACAGCGACAGGTAGCCTTTGGATACCAAACATTCGATCCAGAGTGTGCGAAGACCATTTTATCACAGGTACGCGTGTATTGCACACTAATAAAAAGCTTACGCATGAATTGATGCAAATGGTCTATCAAGAAATGAATTGTCGCGCAAGCGCGCCTACCAATCATAATATGGAAACGCGCAGTTGAAATCTGTACCTGTCATACGAGATGAGCGCCGGCTATTGCACCATATATATGGCAAAAAAAACACGTGAAAGCTTCACTAAACCGTAGGTTTACTCGAAGCACTAGACGAGTCTATTTGCGTTCAAACTGTGCACCAGGACGGCACACAAAGAAATAAGTGCGTTGAACAGGAACAGGGGTTCAATTCTTCGTCACCATTTATGTCTGAATGTATTGTTTATTTACCGCCGTGCCGCGCAGCTTGACCAAGATCAGTGTTCAAATAAGCATCTGGCTTCGACTAAACAATGCATCTTATAGCGCGCTGAAGGCTTTAAAAAAAGAAAGATAACTCAACGCACTCGATAAATGCTGCGCTTTATGCCGATTGACCGACGATGCCGGCCAAAGCAGTGATCCCGAAATGAACTCGTAGCACACTGCTACAGTCATCCCCATCCCCTGAGAACCTTGAAAAGGTGATTTTTTTATCTGTAGGAACGTATCACGCTATGAAAACTGGCTTCTGTATTGGCAGATCTGCTAGCCAAACTGACAGTACCTCCGAGCAGCATAAAAGCATTGCAGAGCATTTTGGTGCCATGAAAAGTTTCCTTACTGTTCATAGCTTTCGTAGCTGGTCATTGTCGCAGTCATGGTTAGCAGAAACAAAAAAAAAAACAATTTCTTAAGCACTGACATTGCACGGAGAGGTGCTTTTTTCATTGAAGCGGTACAAAAGTGCGCGCGTCCCGCTGCTATATAGCCTGCGCATGTGTCGAACCGGAAGCCGTTGTATCCCACAGTTCCCTGCGATTCCCTATTTTACCGGTCACCTATTCACCCTCTAGATACTCGGGAGCAGTGGTAAGTCCTAGATATAAGTAGCTTGCCGTTTGAACGGAAGAGGCTGTGGAAAAAAAGTGTTCGGGGGTGGCTCGGGGGTAAAAGCCTTGCTCTCACGAAGCACAGGTCTCACGTTCGATTCCACACGCCAGAGAGGGTTTTTTATATTTTTTTCTTTCTTGAGTTTTCATGTATATAGATAAGTATACATATACGATGCATGACATCGACGCCGACACTGGCGGCAAAATCCGGTCGAGAGTGTCCATATAATCGCTATCGCAATAAAACTGAGCAAGACAAAAATAAGTTAGGAGACAGTAAACGCATCAGAAGGAGGACCATGGCCGGCCACAGCACAAAGCTGATCAGTGTGTGCGGGGCTATGTGGGTTCTGTGTATAAATTCATAAGCATAAAGCAAAACGGGGGTTTTGTTCGGCCACTCGTATGTCAGTTGTGCAGTATAGACAGGCAGCACTGTGCATTATACAACTACTTTTTCGGCTCTCTCAACGCGCGGTCTTTTGACTGTGCGCTTATATGCAGAGGGGCTTCCCTAGAATGGCTTGTTTCGGGTGCGGCCAGCCGCAGCTCTACGTGGTTGCAGTTGCATGACCTTGCTACTGCTTCCTTGAGGCAGGCTAGAGCTGAAAGTCACAGCGCGGTGACTCGCCGTCTGAATGCGAGGAAGGTGATGACAGGCAAATGTCTCTAGCTTCCCGTGACCGGTCGAGAGGACCATGACAGCCGGTTCCCAGTTGTTTTAAACTACCGGCACTGCGGTTTCATTTCACTGCGCGCGGGAAAACGGCGCAATCATCTCCTTGACGAGACTTCGATCTTCTTCAAGGAGAACACAACAAACAAACATCAACTGGCAAAGTGCGGAAAAGCGTCAGATTGCTTTGTCTCACATTCACTATCTGGGGCATATGGTAGGTTCAGGAATGCATGTGCCAGATTCAGAAAGATAGCAGCAATCAAGAACCTCGTACCACCACGCACAACACCAGGGGGTCGAAATTTCTTAAGCCCTCTACCACAGCGTCTCTTATAATCACATAGTGGTTTTGGAGCGTAAAACCCCACATACCAATCAAGCACCACGCACTAAAAAACTAGCTACACAGCCTGTGGGAACTCTGCGGCTATTACCGAGAGTACGTCTGAGGATATCCAGATGTGACGAACCCACTCACGCTGCTAACAACGAAAACGGTATCTAATAAGATACCCTTGCCAGAGGAACCTCAGATGGCATTTGAGACTCTCAAACACTGTTTCGGTGAGGTGGTGGCGCTAAGCACCCTCGAGCTATCTGAGCCTTATACTAGCTTTTCACAGTAGCATCAGCTACGGCGGTGGGCCCATGTCATATATATCAGCAAAGGCGGAAGAGAAGCCATTAGTATTTACAAGTCATCACTTCTCAGTGACCCAGATGCGTCGGTCGACAACTTAAAGGTAAGCGTTCGTAATAATATGGGCCTTAAAAACGTTTGGCTATATACTGGCTTTTTGGGGCCATAGTAAACGTCGTTTCCGAGCCCAATTTGCTGTCGTACCTGACAACATCAACTCCGCATGGGGCGAACTTCACAAGGTGGGCGCTGGCTTTTCAGCAATATTATGTATCGGTGCAACATCGGAAGCGAGCCTGCAATGGCAATGCGGATGTGACATCCAGTCTTCGCAACCGTTAATGGAAGCCATCAGTGTAGCAATGCTATGCCAACTGGGGGGACGGGAATTTTTCTACCCACGCGTTGCTGTGTATATGTGTATTGTGGACGTTGTGACTGCCAAGTCAAGAAAGAGACATTAGTGTTCTGACTTCTCGGAGCTTTGATGGTGCGCTTGAATGTTAGCATGCATTTCTTTTCGGTTCATATGTATTGGCTGGTCTTGGACATCGTTATTGATTGTATGTTTGTGCAAGATATTTGGTGTAGAGGAAGATCAATTCCTTAATCACGGCAGTGCTTAGCGTATAACTGAGCGTGAAGCAGCTCAGCATACACTCTAAGCCAAAACCGGCCAAAATGGGAGCAACGGCTGCTTTTAGTTTTTCAGAACAACTGTTACACCCCGAAAGAACCAAGCCGAATAAGATGGCCAACATGTTCGAAAACAGGTGAGAAATTGTATCAGCCTTAAGTTTGTAAGGGAGCAATGGAAGAAAGAACTGCTATAAATGCTCATGTAGCGCAACGGTTGATCCCATGAAGGACACCGCACACAAGTATGCATGCCGGCCACATCGATCATATTCATGGGCCAGAATATTATTTGTTCTGTGTGCTAAGCTTCACCAAACCAGAACAGTGATTCGTTTTGGAATCCGCAGATGATAAAATACCGCTGGCTGCACACAGAATGCCTGAGAATACAGCTAGCGCGACCGTCTTATACACACAGGAGCAGCGTAGAGAGTTGGCACGTCAAGTAAGACCAAACGCCGAAACACGTGAACAAGAATGCTAAAAAAGCCTAGACGCGCCGTTTGTCTGCTAGGGAAGGGTGTCCAAGCAGCTCAAACACCGAAATACGTGCAGATCATGGCTTCAAAACAAACGAACAAAACAAAACACAAAAACACAGACCAAGACGTGCCTGTCATCAGCCGCAACCTTGAGTAGCACGCTTCAACGTGTAGTTTCAAGAGCAGAATGACGGATCTGCGCCATCTGTGTTCGCACGACAAATGTGGCGCTAGCGTAGCAAGCGATGTATTTTACAAAAAGATGTATATTGTATATTTGTGTGTATCACTAAATAAAAAAATGAACTTGACTTTTCAATAGTTATGAGTTTTGGTATACCTATAATTTTGTAAGTGCATTAGGAGGGCACATTAAAAGCATTGTGCTGACACCTGTGCAGCCAGCGCTCGACGTTTTTTTCGGAGGAACTATGCTCGCTCGTTCGCATTACTCATATCATTAGACATTGCTGCCGACTCTAGGGATATTTCCCTAGATCTAGGAAATTTTCGTTGTATTTAGGGGTAAAGGAGAATTTCAATATCTCGGGAAATTTCTTACTTCCGCGTGAAGATAGCATTTCGACGGAAGCATAGAGTTTCATACAATAATACTTGTATGAAACTCTATGGATGGATAGACGTCCCGCCCATAACCTCTTTTTTGTTGCTTCTTCCACCTTTACCCTCTTACATCCCCTCTACACTCACTCTAAAGCGCTGTGCCATGCCCAGTAGTGGTGTCGAGGGGTGCAAGGGGGTACGAGGCTGGTCGCCGTCCCCAACGCTGTGTCAGCGTTTTCTTCTGCCCCACTTCATTGTGGTTCATTCTGTGAAGTTCGTGTTCGACCTTAAATGCCCGAATCCCGTTTCGAACCACGGAAAAGGTGCTCTCACTTTAGCCGGCCAAGTATATATATGTTTTCATTTACACGAAACTCCCAATTTCTCACCTTTCATCCGGTGCGTTATTTTTTTCGGTTTGTGTTTGTTTTCTTTATTGCGAACGCTGCCATGTTGTTAGTGAGCTGGCCCGTGGAGCCACGTGATTAGGCCAAGGTCACCAAGGTTTCAGCGAAAAGTGCCGCCAGAGCAGTAGGCTGCATGTATGCCGTTATTAGCACAGCTGAAAGAAAAAGAGCACCAAGTGCCTGGGGTAGAATGCAAGGATATATTTGGAACGAATATATGGCAGTCAACATATCTAATACATATCTTTTCGTTACCATTCAGCAGGTTGCGAGAGATGAACTGCCACAAGGCATAATATGCTTTCATGGTTAAACTATTTTTCGTCACATTATCCTGCATAAGATATCATGACAAAGACTGAGAGTGACGTTTTTCAATACATTGTTTATAATTTAGGTAAAAATGCATCACTTCATGTTTTATGTGAACACCATCAAGCATTTTCTGCGGGACAGCTGCAAAATAACAGAATTGATGATTAATTTTTGAAAGCTTGCTCGCCAGAATACTTCATGTACTGCGCTTCATATGCTCGTTCTGGTTAATATTATTATTATTATTATTATTATACTTTTCCTACTATTAATAAATATTGTTATTATTGATAATAATGTTTTTATTATATAATTAGTTTTTGCATTTTGCTCAGAACACTAAAAAACATGCATTGATAGTTTGCTTCAAGATATTTTAAAAATTGTAGCTTACGCTAGTAAGATAGATGCCAGTACTATTTTTTTGAATTTGAGTTTTTGTGTATCCCAGGATTTGTTTATTAAAACAGCTGTTCTAAGATACCATTGGTGTAATGACTTTAAAGTGCCATATGTAACACGTCGACCCCCGAGAGAAAAAAAAAGCGTTTTATAGTACCCCGGTTCTCTACCAGATATGCAGAAGCATGTAGAAGTGTATATATCCCAAAAATTTTCAATGCACTCCATGACATTTTTTTTTCAGCGAGTTCAAAAAGGCAATTAAAGAAATTACTCGCTGAGCTGTGAAACCACATGGTCTATTTGTATGCCACGTATGCTCTGTGTCCCTCTTTTGTTCCTCTTCTCTATTTACTGCCTGTAAAAGAGTGATGGTGTTAATCGTTTGTCTGTTCGTTGGTAAGGAAACAACCATAGTTTGTTACCTTGTATCCACATAGCTGTAACCGCCTCTGCCCGGCCTAGTCGCACAAGTCCTGGAGACTTAGACAGGCCCGTTTTTTTTGTATTTATTATGGTTGTGTACAATAATGTAAATTATTATTATTATTATTATTAGTTTGTAACTTGCATTCTACTACAAGTGCAATGTATTGTAGTGTAAGATTTTTGGGTTTTTCATTGAACAGCTAGCAGTGTTCTTAATTATTATTTTGATAAGTTATTCCTTCTACCCTTACCCAATGCTTTTTTTTTGGTGTCTTGTATAAAACACTGCGGTAATAAATGTCTCCCCCCCCCCCCCCCTAAATGTGATGAAAGCTTACCTTTGTGACTTTATGAGAAAAAATGTTGTTTAAAGCTTCTCAAGTTGTACTGCAATATTTTTTCACCTTCAGCACGGTAAAGTTAGTGAATACTTTTTAACGAATGCACTAATGTATTATAAAGGTGAACTTGAAAATCGTTTTCCACAGCACAAACATATGTTACTCTTTGAAAACTGTTCTCCATGAAAATCTAAGGAAATCTAGGGGATTTTTTCAGTCCGGAGAGGAAAAAAAATGGTACTATAGAGGTTGGAAGCCCTGTCATATGGTTTGTGGCCGGCGAGCACATGGTCAAGCGAGCTTACGTACTATGTTTTGATTGTGCATGTGTGTCGCAGATTTGCGTTTCTACTTATCCATGATGGTGGTCAGTGTACATTTCTCTTTCGAGCGCGCAACGTTGTTGTCTATTTTGGTGATGGATGGAAAAAAAAAACACCGTAAACAGGTCTTCAGCTATCTGCAAACCTAATCGCTCATCGAAAAAGACTGCGCATTCATCAGCTTGCAGGTGGGTGGCATTTCCAGCTATATTTAATTCTCTTACAGTGTGGGTAAATAAAGTAAATTTCAATCCTAAATTAAATTTCAAATCCTAAACGTATGCTTGTTCACAGCTTGTGAAAAGTGTTGAGTTATCGAACAGCTGGCTCATTGCTTTTTCTCTAAAGACATTGTTGATTGGTTGCGCTATCAAAAGATAAATGATTTGCTCTTGCTTAATCACCGTATTCATTGCTAGCTGTATGGGACTAAATTACCGCTTCATCACTGCCTGCATACCATCTTGCTGCCTTTGTCACCACAGCAGTGCCTGTGCACTTTTACTTTTAAACGTTCCTTTCTGCAATAATACCTAGTACAACATTGTGGCTGGATTGTGACTGCTTTGATACTGGTACTTGTCTCTTTTCGGCTTTATAGTAACGTTAACGGTCGGGAATTAAGGTTTTCGGCCGCGTTTCAGATCATTTTCGCATCATTTCAGCGACATAGCCAGGCTGTGGCACGCGGAACCCGTGCCCTCCCTCACCGCCGTATCCCCAAATGTTTTTAGGCCGTGAATAGGGAGCCCAATATGACACTTGACCTTGTTTGCATGCCCGGCTTTCCAATTAGGATGAGCGAACCCCCCCCCCCCCGCACGCCCCCCCCCCCAAAAAAAAAGAACAGCCTACACCATAGCGCCACTCGCTTTTCCTCCAAGCTGACCGTAATATTTGATAACGACATCATCAAACGAGCACTTTGCATACGGACAGAACAATGTGAGGAAAAATGATTCAATTATTTCAGATTTATTTAATGATGCGAAACCTTCGCAAAACTAAATGTTTTGAAAGACGATCATAAATGCTTTAGGTTCACGTTAGCGTTATCATTATTCTGAATCATAGAATCTGTAAGCAAATTGAAAACTTGGCAAGCCATTTAGTCACATTTCACATCAATACCAACCGACGGAAATTTCATCTTCTAATTACCTCAATAATGCCGTTCGGGATTTGCCGAATGCACATAATTAGGCTGATTCCCACTTGGCTGTTTTTAACCAGACTTGACTGCTACCAAAAAAAAACAATATTTGATGCATGTCCTTTACTACTTTTTTTCAAGTCTATGACACATATTTGGTTTTACTGATATAATGATGTCGCCAATGATTCTGAAGCACCGAAGGCAAGTGAATTTTGGTAAGTGCAGACTTTTTGCACGTGTTACGTGTATGAAAGCATCGCTTATTGAGGGGCAATTTTTGAGATTCACAAAGCTGTCCATGCACAAGCCTTCATAACACCATTTCATGACTCGCCTTCACCCCGTTTTCTGCACATGTATCGTGTGTTTAGAAGTACCGCTACATGTTGACCTCTTCCACTCTGAAAAATTCTCGTTTAAAGTTCTGCAAGAGTGTGCTTAAGTTTTTTGTGTTCCTCCTTGCTGTTCTAAGATACCTAAGTGTTATGCTGTTGCTATATGGGTGGCAGTGTTCCTAATTTTTGTATTTCCATCACGTTACCTAGTATGCGATGTGGGCTTGATTGATAGCACATCCTCAACAAATGTTTTTGTGGTGCATGTAGAAGGCAGTACAAAATAAATAGGCAGATATTCTTACTGGGCGCTAATTTTTATAATGATTTTATGGAAACCACGGTGCACTTACTCCAATTTGTTTAACAGAGCAGTAATCTGTTCGACTGTGAACCAACAAGACTTCAAACTATTGAAAGCTTGACATATTGTTGTGCTCGGATATGTGTCCATCGGAAAGCAATCTGTGACACTGTAGGACAAGAAATGAGAACATCTGTGCATGCCTTACAATATAGTGTTTCGTTTACAGATTTCATTCTATATATATATATATATATATATATATATATTGCAAGGGGGTTTATTAGCGACGCCAGATAATAGGCAGACAGCCGGTACAGAAACAAATGCTCGGGCAGTCCAGTGTCTACAGCTCGTGCTCGCGCTTCGCACTCAGCGGTGGTCCCACTATCATTGCCTTGCGAATTCCCCACTACAATGCCCCGGCGACGAAGACGAGCCATCCTGGCGACTCAAGGTGACGAGAGAACAGGAGGGTCGTAACAGGGCTTGAGGCGACTGACGTGGACCGTTTCACGACCAAGGCGGCGCTTGTCCGTGGACGGCTTGAGTGGTTCAATCACATAGGTGACAGAAGAAGGGTGTTGTATGACGCGGTAAGGGCCCGTATACTTCGGTGCAAACTTGGGAGTCAGTCCAGGAGAGTGGAAAGGCAGTCGGAGCCACACAAGAGAACCGACGGGGAAGGTATTCTGAACAAGATCATGGTCGTGGCGATCTTTTTGGAGGGCTTGGTTATCGGCTGTGAAGGACCGTGCAAGTTGACGACACTCTTCGGCATGTTCAGCCATTTCAGAAACTGGGCTGAACTCTGAGGCATCAGGATTGTATGGCAAAATTGTGTCGAGTGTGTTGCATGGGTCACGACCATATAAAAGAAAAAATGGAGAAAAAGCCTGTTGTTGATTGAATCGCCGTATTATAGGCGTACGTCACGAAAGGAAGAACAACGTCCCAGTTGGAGTGGTCGGAATCAATATACATAGCGAGCATGTCTCCGAGGGTTCTGTTGAAACGTTCCGTTAGGCCGTTCGTCTGAGGGTGATAGGCTGTTGATGTGCGGTGTACCGTACGGCATGAATGTAGGTGCTGCTGCAGAACTTCGGACAAAAATACGCGTCCTCTGTCACTCAGGAGCTCCCGTGGTGCACCATGACGAAGAACAAACCGGTGCAAGATGAAGGTTGCAACGTCACGAGCACCAGCCGAAGGCAGCGCTGCCGTTTCGGCGTACCTTGTCAGATGGTCGGCAGCCACAATCACCCATCGATTGCCACCAACAGAGCACGGTAGCGGGCCGTATAGGTCAATCCCAACACGGTCGAATGGGCGTGCAGGACATGGCAAAGGCTGCAGTTGACCGGGTGAATGAGGGAATGTCTTGCGCTGCTGACACTGGGAACATGAGCGAATGTGTTTGCGTACAAACGTGTACATACCCCGCCAGTAGTAACGTTGGCGGATCCGCTCATACGTCTTTAGCGCACCAGCGTGTGCGTGTTGCGGTTCAGCATGAAAATATTTGCAGATATCAGACCGCATATGGCTGGGTATGACTAGCAGCCATTTACGACCCGTCACTTGATAGTTGCGACGGTATAACAGGCCATCCCGTATGGCGAAATGCGTTGCTTGGCGGCGAAGAGCACGCGGGTAACCGGAAGTTGATGCGTCAGAAAGCATATTCAATAGCGAGGCGATCCAAGGGTCCTTGCGCTGTTCGGATGGCATGTCTGTGACGCTGACGGCAGAGAGGGGAAGGTCCAGGGCTGATATATCCGTATCATCGGATTTCACGGGTGATCGTGAAAGCGCATCTGCGTCAGAGTGCTTTCGCCCCGATCGGTAGACGACGCGTATGTCGAATTCCTGGAGGCGTAGTGCCCAACGTCCGAGGCGGCCGGAAGGATCTTTTAGCGAAGCCAACCAACAGAGTGCGTGATGGTCAGTTACCACATCAAAAGTTTGGCCGTACAAATAGGGGCGAAACTTGTTTAACGCCCACACAATCGCGAGGCACTCTTTTTCCGTAACAGAATAGTTGGCTTCTGCCTCAGTGAGGGCGCGGCTGGCATAGGCGACCACATACTCCGTAAAACCTGGCTTGCGTTGCGCGAGTACTGCACCAAGGCCAACGCCACTTGCATCCGTGTGTACTTCGGTTGGCGCAGTAGGGTCGTAATGGCGCAGTACGGGTGGTGAGGTAAGGAGTCGGCGCAGTGTTGCGAAGGATTCGTCACAGGCTGCTGTCCAATTCTAAAGATCTGCAGGGCCAGCAAGGAGTTTGGTGAGTGGAGCGATGATGGAGGCAAAGTTCCGGACAAAGCGACGAAAATAGGAGCACAGGCCCACAAAGCTCCGTAGTTCTTTAACAGTAGTCGGCTTAGGAAATTCGGCAACAGCACGAAGCTTGTCAGGGTCGGGAAGAATGCCGGCTTTCGAGACGACATGACCAAGTATGGTGAGTTGTTTAGCCCCGAAGTGACACTTCTTCAGGTTAAGCTGAAGCCTGGCGTTTGTAAGGCACTGTAGAATCTTGCGCAGACGAGTGAGATGCGAAGTGAAATCGGGTGAAAAAACCACAACGTCATCAAGATAGCACAAGCAAATGTTCCATTTGAGACCACGTAAAATGCTGTCCATCATTCGCTCGAATGTGGCAGGCGCATTGCAGAGTCCGAATGGCATCAAGGTAAATTCATAGAGGCCATCCGGTGTGACAAACGCCGTTTTTTGGACGATCAGACTCAGCCATTGGGACCTGCCAATAACCCGAGCGAAGGTCAAGCGAGGAAAAGAATTCTGCACCTTGGAGACAATCGAGAGCGTCGTCTATGCGGGGAAGAGGGTAAACATCTTTCCTCGTAATGTTGTTTTAGGCGCCTGTAGTCTACGCAGAACCGGACTGAACCATCCTTTTTTTTGACGAGTACAACTGGGGAAGACCAAGGACTACAAGAAGGCTTGATGACTCCGCGCTGTACCATGTCGTCTACTTGTTCTGCAATTACCCGACGCTCCGCTGGTGACACACGATAAGGGCGCTGGCGCAAAGGAGTACTCTTTCCTGTGTCAATTGTGTGCACAACGGTGTTCGTTCTTCCTAGCACCGCTTGGGAAAAGTCAAACGAACGCTTGAATTCGTGCAGCAGGGTAACAAGCTGCTCTCGTTGAGCCGGGGCGAGATGGCTGTCAATAGAATGGTGAAATGCATCGGTAGACACGCTGTTCAAGGCAAAGTGAGGAACCAACGCGTTCAGCTCCATATTCGGCTTGGTGTCGAAGAAATCGGCAGGCACGATAGTACCTTCATCGATGAGCTGAATGTGGCCGAGCGTCTCGTTGCAGCGCAAACTGAGGGGGCACGAGTTGGGATTGGAAATAAATATCCCGGTAGTGTCTTGACAAAGCTCAAGAATGGCGAAAGGCAGCGATGTGTGGTGGCGGCTACTGAAGATGTCAGATGGCGTGAATAGGACAGTAGCGTCAGAAAGTGAAGCACAGCAGGCAGGGACAAACTGGGCGCTGAAAGGAGGAAGGTCTATGTCCGTCGCGACGACAAGGTTAGCCACACTAGATACGGCCGCATCAACAGAAGGCGCATCACCAAACGGTAACAGCTCCACTTCGGCCCGAGCGCAGTCCACGACGGCGTGATGACGTGATAAAAAATCCCATCCTAAGATGACATCGTGGGAACATGAAGCCAACACGTGAAATTCAATGGTGTACAACACGTCTCGAATCACAACTTTTGCTGTACATAACGCGACGGGCTCAATTTGTTGGGCGCTCGCAGTACTAAGAGAAACCACGGAGAAAGCATCGTCACTTTACGAAGAGAGCGGCAGAGTCTCTCACTAATCACAGATATCGCGGCACCGGTATCGATGAGTGCGAGTGTTCGTACACCTTCGACGATTACTTCGATAAGATTGGCGGGAGACAGGCGAGGACTTGAACGATTAGACGATGACGCAGCTCGTGCCTCCGGAGCTGCGGCAGTTAGTTTTCCGTCTCACTGGAGGTGGGACGTCGACGCATAGGCGACACGGAACGACGACTTGGTGAAGGTGAAGGCGAGCGGGAAGTAGAACGTCTAGAAGCGAATGTTCGGGCGCCGGAAGCAGTTTGCGCATCGCGTTCGTGAACTTCAGGTGGTACGTGAGGCGCGTGGTATGGAGGTCGAAACGAATAGTCGGGATATCTTGGTGCGTTAACTGTGAAGCGCCGACGACATAGACGTGCAACGTGACCTGGAATTCCGCAAAAGTAACATATAGGACGGTTGTCAGCGGTGCGCCAAGGATTTCCGGCGTGTTGCTGTGGAAACGGTGCGGTGGACGGTCGCACAGGTTGTGGCGTATACATTGGCAGACGAGATGCAGGAGGCATTGCCGCGACGGCCGCATAAGTCAGTGGCGCGGCAACAGGCGTTGGTTAAGGGGCAGGCGTAGGTAATGGCAACGCCTCGGAGACCTGCTCCTGAATAGCCTGTCTTATTGTCGGCGTTAGGCGGTTCGTTGGTGCTTCGGTGGTCGGCAGATACGAGAGACATGAAAGTTGTCGTGCGACCTCTTCGCGTACATATTCTTTTATCTGCTCCAGCAGGGAGCTGTCACCACCGGCGGCCAGGGCAGCGAGAGAGTCGTCTGCAGTCGTCGACCTCCGAACTGCTGCACGTTGTTTCCGAATATCTTCCAAGCTCTGGCACAACGTGACAAGTTCGGATACGGTACTTGGGCTCTTTGCCAGCAACATTTGACAGGCATCATCGTCTATGCCTTTCAAGATATGCCTGATCTTGTCATGTTCGGTCATCTCAGGGTTGAAGCGCCGGCATAAATCGATTACATCTTCAATATAGCTTGTGAAGTTTTCGCCCTGCCTTTGTGCACGTCCGCGTAGGCGCTGCTCAGCACGCAGCTTGCGCACTGCGGGGCGATCGAACACAGCTGCGAGGGTGGTCTTGAAACCGGCCCAAGTGATAAATTCAGTGTGGTGGTTTGTGAACCACAGGCTGGCGACGTCTTTTGAGATAAAATGGGACATACTCTAATTTCGAGGGGTCGTCCCACTTGTTGGCGGCGCTCACCTTCTCAAACAGCTGCAACCAGTCCTCCACATCTTGGTCCTCGGTGCCACTGAAGAAGGGCGGATCTCGTTGGCGCAGGGTGGTAGGCACGATGACCAGTTGAGATTGGGCCGTGCTTTGCTGGGTGGTGCCTTGCTCGGTCGTCTGATCAGGCATTGCTGATGTAGTGGGCAGCTTCCGGCTTCGAAGTTCCAGGTTTGCGTACCCAGCACACTTCCATCACTTTGCAAGGGGGTTTATTAGCGACGCCAGATAATAGGCAGACAGCCGGTACAGAAACAAATGCTCGGGCAGTCCAGTGTCTACAGCTCGTGCTCGCGCTTCGCACTCAGCGGTGGTCCCACTATCATTGCCTTGCGAATTCCCCACTACAATATATATATATATATATATATATATATATATATATATATATATATATATATATAATAT
>WOVY01001256.1:0-250644 GCA_013436015.1 Rhipicephalus annulatus
CCAAATCCGACTATACCGAACTCTGCAAAGTAGAATAATTCCTTCTATAAAAGCATTTCCGAACATGACAAGTTTTAACGTTGGTGCATGGAGAATTTTATGGTTACGTCGAACCGAAATGGAGGGACACTTACATATATCGAACATTGGTCGACCGATGCGATTCTCCAAGAAGTTGGCCTCCCTCATAAACGCTTTTTTTTTCCTCCTCTCACGGAAGGTTTTTTCAAGTATGAATTTGAAGGTGACCGGAGTGATTCGCTGCGCCCCACCGCAGTGGTCTAGTGGCTAAGGTACTTGGCTGCTGACCCACAGGTCGCGGGAACAAACCCGGCTGCGGTGGCTGCATTTCCGATGTAGGCGGAAATGTTGTAGGCCCGTGTGCTCAGATTTTGGTGCACGTTAAGAACCCCATGTGGTCTAAGTTTTCATAGCCCTTCACTACGGCGTCTCTCATATGGTAGATGTGGAACGTTAAACCCCAAATATCAATCAATCAATCAATAGATTGGTAAATAGTGCTGAAATAGCTATGAAAGATTAAGGTTCACTTTCACCATGGCACGGGATAAGAATATGTCCATTATAAATCGCTTATAGTTAAGGGTTATGTGAGGTTTAATGTCCCAAAACCACCGTATGATTATGAGAACGCCGTGTAGGGAGGGCTCCGGGAAATAAGGGTTTCTTCAACGTGCATCCAAATCTGAGCACACGGGCCTACATAATTTTTGCCTCCATGGAAAATGCAGCTGCCACAGCCGCGGGATTCAATCCCATAGCCTGCGGTAAGTAGCCGAGTACTTTAGCCACTAGAGCACGACGGCAGGCTATAAATCGCTTGTAATAAAGTGTCTTTAAAACCCGATTTTTAATGAAGCCATCTTCCAGAACAGTCATGCAATATACTAGCGTAATTAGTTGTAATGCCAGTGCCCTTGTTGTTCCGCTTACTTGAAGATTATGAGAGCCATCAAATTCAAAATGGTCACCCTGTAGGATTAATTGCAATAAGGCACCCAATGTGTTACTTTCGATGCATTTTTCTGCACGATTCTTCATACGCGTGAACTATTGCCTGGATGCCATCGCTATGGGGTTTGTTTTGTATGCAGTGAAAGCACATCTAAGCAGCGAATATCTCGTATCGCGAGGTTTATGTCTGACAAAAAATGGTTGGTGTCTCTTAGATAGGACGAGAATCTGCATAGAAGACCCTTGATTAACTGATTATGCATCAACGTAGCGTGAAAGTTGCTCCGTGATAGTACCAATGTCCGAAACCATGGGGCGTTCTGGACAGTATTCCTTTGTATTTTTAGGCAGCTAAAAACCTGCCTTGGACCGTTTGAGCGAAAAAGGAAAGTAACTGTCTTATCGCGTGAATGACTTGCCTTTTACGAGTGCATTGATTATCTTCTACAACAACACACCAAACCTTTCAGTATAATAATAGTCTAGGTGCTTACAACATTAGATGGTTAAGCTGTCTGTGGGCTTCACTCATGTAATCTGTCTTTCTCATAATTACAACGGCACCCGTTTTGTCGGCAGGCTTTATCAGATATGACTGCGTTTAGCCAGTGACGCAATAACTTTCCTCAAAAAATATTAGATTAAACTTTGCTTTTCGTAGGTTTTGAGGACATCGTGTTGGACCGCTTCAATATACATGTCTAGATATTTGTGACGTTGGGCTGGAGGGGTCTAACGGTTGTTGCTGAACATAACTGGCTGCATGTCGCTAGTGACGTATGTTATAGCGACTCTCGTGGATGCATGTATCGTAACGTTTTTTTTCTAAATCCTTAGCCAATTGAAAATCGTCGTATCCGCCATTTGCTGGACAAAAGGTGAGCCCCCTTAGCAGGACCAGCAGTTCGCCCTTATTTAAGCTTAACATGTGAAAGGTTTACTGTGCTGGTGCACAACGGTGTGCTATTCTTCTCAGGAAACGAGTTTGCCGGGACCGCCGTTATTGCCTGCTTTAGAAGCAATCAGCGGGGTACGCCATCACAGAGCAGCTTTTTTAGATTTTGGCTCATGAGTCTCACTCCGCTTCATCACTTTACATCCTTCCATGCAATTCGGCAATTCATGCATTACTGAGGTCACCAGTCACGTACATGTTCGTTCCGTATTTAAAGAGTGTTGCGGCATGCTGGTAATGATTTTGAATTACTAGGGTAAGTAAGACCCATAGATGCCTGTGTAAGGATGCCATGCCATTGAGGGACATTTTTAGCCGACATATGACTCTTCTAACAATCGCCTGTCTAACAGTCACTTGTCTAACAGTTGCTTCTAACAATCGCATGCCAGTCAGTAGCAGGGCTGTACAACGTCGTGCTTGTCTTCTATTACGCTATACTGTCCCGCAGCCGAACGTCAATCTTCTTCCGGAAAAATTTTCACGGGCTTGATTATATACAAACAATATAATATATATATAAACAAATTGCAATATAATTGTGAAGAAAGAAAGTGGGTGAAACGATAACTTGCCGTGAGCAGAAACCGAACCTGTGACCTTAGAATAACGTCCCTATACAATGTTTGGCATTATTATTTGTTAGACCTCATTATTATTGTGTCAAAAAACGGAAAAACGAGCCCTTAAGTATACACTTCTTTTCTTTAATAATTAACTAGTGTCTTGTACTGCCAGACTTGGTGCCGTTAGGTTGTATAGGAAGGACTATCGGTCAGCTGCCAGCTCGTAATAAGTTCACGTGCCACGTGACACCAAACAGACTCATGAATGAGTGATCCACACTTGCCTCCATGGCTACAGGTGGCGTTAACTGAAACTTGCACGTTTAACGTCACGTATAAACCCAAACAGTGGCTGGGGGGATAGCTACCGTTGTAGCTCAGTGGTAGAGCATCGAACGCGTTATCCGAAGGTCGCAGATTCAGTTCCTGCTCACGGCAAGTCACCTTTTCACCCCCTTTTGTTTCTCCCATTCATATTACAATTGGTTTACTAACTTTCCCTACACATTCCTTGGCATTATTGCATTATTGTCTGTTAGACCTCAATATATATATATATATATATATATATATATATATATATATATATATATAAGGGAAAGAAGTGTATACCTAAGGGCTCGTTTTTCCGTGTTTTAACACAATATTAATGAGATATAACAGACAGTAATGCCAAGGAATGTACAGGGGAAGTTATTAAAACCAATGGAATGTAAATAAGAAGAAAGAAAAGTGGATGAAAAAATTACCAACTGTGAGCAGGAATCGAACCTACGACCTTCGAATTACGCGTTCGATGCTCTAACCACTGAGCTATCACAGCGGCCCTCCCTCCATCCACTTTTTTGGGTTTATCTGTGAATTTAGAAGTAGGAGTGACAGTCAGCGCCATCTATAAGCCAAACAACGAGTGTGAAACAGTCTTATGCGCATGTTTGGCGCCACGTAGCACGTGAACTTATGAACGCGTAATTCGAAGGTCGTAGGTTCGATTCCTGCTCACAGTTGGTAATTTTTTCATCCACTTTTCTTTCTTCTTATTTACATTCCATTGGTTTTAATAACTTCCCCTGTACATTCCTTGGCATTACTGTCTGTTATATCTCATTAATATTGTGTTAAAACACGGAAAAACGAGCCCTTAGGTATACACTTCTTTCCCTTATTTCATTGAACGAGGGTCTCGTACTGGCAGACTTGGTGTGTTTAGGTTGTATAAGAGGGACAATTAATCAGCTGCCCGCTCATAATAAGTTCACGTGCTACGTGGCGCCAAACATGCGCATAAGAGTGTTTCACACTCGTTGTTTGGCTTATAGATGGGGCTGACTGTCACTCCTACTTCTAAATTCACAGATAAACCCAAAAAAGTGGATGGAGGGAGGGCCGCTGTGATAGCTCAGTGGTTAGAGCATCGAACGCGTAATTCGAAGGTCGTAGGTTCGATTCCTGCTCACAGTTGGTAATTTTTTCATCCACTTTTCTTTCTTCTTATTTACATTCCATTGGTTTTAATAACTTCCCCTGTACATTCCTTGGCATTACTGTCTGTTATATCTCATATATATATATATATATATATATATATATATATATATATATATAGAGAGAGAGAGAGAGAGAGAGAGAGAAAGAAGGGAAAGAAATGTATACTTAAGGGCTCGTTTTTCCGTGTTTTGACACAATATTAGTGAGATCTAACAGGCAATAATGCCAAGGAAAGTATACACTCTTAGAAAAAACGTTTGTGATCAGTTAGTAAACACGTGTGTTTACTAGTTTTCGCAGTTGACTAAAGCAGGGGTATATATAGTTTCGGAGCTGCTGCTACAGTAGAATTCTGCTATGCCCAAGTCTTGAAGATTTACTTGTACATGTGTTCGTGTGATCCACTCAAATGAGGTCTCAAAACTGAGTCCATATAAAAATGAGTCCATATAAACATGAGAGATTCACATATAATCACTATTATGTGAATCTGATTCGATCATATGATCATGTCGTCAATTCTCTTCATGTATGTAGCTGTAATGCGCACATACCCCTGTATAGTTACATGACGTAATAAAAAGCCAATAATAATTTACGAGGGCCATTTCAATTCCTTTTTTTCCTATGCTTTTGTTATTTAATCATACTGATATGGCCGCGCGCATGAACAATTAACAAAATAGACGTAAACGTCAACTTGGGAAGGTTTTACAAGTTAGTAAGGAACAAACCAATCGAGTCAGCACTATTCACTCATTACCTATGTAGTAATTTTAACTACCCAACGACATCGTACTTTTAATCAGCCTGATAGTGTTTGGGCTAGTGCTTGTTACGACCCCGACGATGTAATGCCTTTCACTAGGGTTACTAGTACAACCTGCATTTAATAGCTGGTTAGTGGATTCTGTGACAAGTAACGGGCTAGTGCTTGCTTAGTGAATATACCAACTTTTTTTATGAGGGGGTAGGGGAAGTTATTAGACCAAATTGTAGCGTAAATGCGAAGAGAGAAAAGTGGGGGAAAAGATAACTTGCCGTGGGCAGGAACCATTAAATCGATCTCACTAATATATATATATATATATATATATATATATATATATATATATATATATATATATATATATATATGAAGAAATGACGGCACCAAGTCCTGGCTGATTGGCATATACACATACTGCTTGCAGACAGAGAAAGAAAACATGACGACGTTTACCACGTTCCTCAACGAACTTGGTCTTCCCTGGCCGAGCAAATCTTCCACGACCCGATTCCAGCTACTGGACACCCTTGTGCGAGCATCCCTGCAGTTAGGCATGCCCATGTTCTGGGCCTTCTATGTCGGTCGGCATCCATCGCGTCCATCGGAGAACACCATTTACATGACGCTGGAACCACGCTTCAGCCAGTGGATCCGAGATATCGAAGCCCTCGCCGCCTACGGAAAAGAAGGCCACTACCTCAGGCGCTCCGCCGAGATCGTCGGCCGCACGGGTCAGTCGTACTCGCTCATGATTCAGCAGGTGCTGCAGACGCACGCGGAGATTGTCGAGCTCGTGCGCCGCTTCTGGGGCAGGGGCTCCGTGCCGCAGTACCACAATATGAGCGACCCGGACCTCCGAAGGGCCGTCAACGGCTACCTGCCCGACGACTCGCAGCTCTGGCCCATCGACGAGATCGTGAACATGCAGCCCGAATTCTTCTCGAGGCTGGACGCGAAACACTTGCGCATGACTGGGTACCAGGAGCGCTTCAAGCTGTTCCTCGGAGCATACGTCGTGTGGGCGCTGTCCCCGATGGTGTCCACGTACTTGACCAACAGCATGCTGGCAGATATGAACCGCCTAAGCACTGCGGACGACTACCGTTTCTCCAAATGCATCGAGGCCATGGAGGCGCTGATGCCGCTCGTCAATTGGCAGCTACACCGAGACGGCCAGGAGGACCTCGAGCCCACGTGGAGAGCAACGCGGTTGTCGGAGCACGCCCTGAGCGACTGGATGGGTTCGTACGATGGCGACACTAAGAGGCTGGTCGCCTCCCTTGTGTCTCGGCTGGGCACCAATGCCTTCAACATGACGAACACGTGGCAAATGATCGACAACGCATTCACTTACCTCCCGAACGACAATCAGGGAATTTTCATCAAGCTGTACCACACATACGCCAAGGCTACCGTGGACTTCTTTAAGCAGTCGCTGCGGCGGCCGCCGCACAGTATTTACCACATGCCGGGAATCGTCTCTACCAGACTGTATCAAACGCTGGTGGGAAGGGAGGTGATACTCCCACACTTCCTAACATCGTGGCCTCTCTATGAGCCATGGCATCCACCGTCCGTGCTCTCAGCTCTAGGCGGCATCACTGTCACGACGCAGGTCCTCTCGCTGCTTCGTTTCGCCATATACTACGACAGCCGTTTCCGAGTGAGTCACGCTGCGTAACTCAACGAGTTACTCTTGAAGCCTGTATAGCCGTGACTCTGAAAAGCCCATGAGGATTCAGTTTAAATCAGATCAATTTGGATGAAGTAGAAACATAAAATCGAGCTTCCATAATTGAAATTAACAAGACCAAATTAAATAAATGGATACTTCGCTTCAAACTGCGTTTTTAGAAATAAAACAGTACTACGTCATAATCCTTCTGCGAATGAAAAAAAGTCTCAGTTTGGCCGCAAGGGCGAAGCATGATTGCGATGGCAACGACTTGTAATGTAATGCTAAGAACGCCTAGCAGATCGAAACGTGCAGCGCACTGCTCACGCAGAAATCACGCACGATAACACTCACAGGAAGAGAGTGAACTAACAACGTTTACCGCTCGACACGAAATGCACCGTTTGAACAAAACCGACGCATGAAACGTAATCACAGGTAAAGATGAGTGCAAACTAACCAGTTCTTATACCTCGCTGTGTATGAAAAGCACGTTCTTTTCGCAATTGTGGCCTGTGCAGGGGCCGAAGTTAGCTCTGTAAGCTCAGCAACTATCGCAATACTTTCAGTGAAAGCCGAGGGAACACGACTTTCCCCGCCAAAAATTGAGCGCGCGCATCTAAACATCTGACCCCCCCCCCCCCATCCGCGGGTCAAAGTACACGTAAGAAACAAGCGCGCGTCGGCACAGCGCGACGAGCTGGGTCTCAGTGTGGGCGGCTTTTTTTATTGGGTGTTCGTATATATAGAAACCTATATATAGCGGCAGTGATGGCAAAAAACCAGCTGAGACTGTGCATATATTTGTTATTGCAGTAGCTGATTTTGATATGGTCAAAAGTGTGTAGTCGGGGAGACGGCGATCTCACCTGCCACATGCGTAGGCGTACGGGTTCGAGAATCTACAGCCGGGACCGAGAGCCCTGGGCGAGGACGTGCACCGGTTAGAAAAAGTGCTCCGTGCCAGCGGCGAGTTGCCCGACGCCAGCAAGCACGAGTTCGAATGCTGTACGAAGTGAGCATCGCAGCGCACACAGCGAGTCGCATGCCACAGTCACCCGAGTGGCTAGCCGCTCGCACCTGACCCGAGCCTCTCCGCTGCGGACACCCGAGAGCAAGCAGAACTCGTTCTGGCGCTTCAAACCGGAACAGCTCTTTTTCTACTTGGCCTGTTTCATGCACTGCGGTGCGTGGGCGCGTGAGCGTAACACGAAAGTGAGTGCTGTTGGGGTGTGCTACATATAATAAATCGGGAGCCGAATTCACAAAACGTTTCTTCCCTAACTGGTCTGTCTCACAGGCCAACCGACTTTACGAACGCTACTATCAGGAGTGACCAAAATATTGACCTACAAACCTCTTAAGCGTAATATATTATGCTAATACAGGCATAGGAGTCTGAACTCACCTTAGCTAACCTAATCTATAACCGCAACATAGCCACAGCCTAACTTAGCCTAACAAACCCTATACCTACCTAACGTAACCAAACCTAATCTAACCATCTCCCGAAAGGGTCTGAACGGTGTAGACGATAAGACCAGTGGTTGGGGAAACGGTGGAGAATTTATTATACATGGAAAGGCCATTCTTCAAATGTAAACTAGCATTATTCATTCGAAAGAAGGTCCTACCATATCATATAGAGGTCGTTCAGGTGACAATTTCATGTCAGGTTTAAGAGACGATATCGATACTGATCTCCATGGTACATTGTATGAAATACGGGCGCCGATTCTGAATTATACGGTATTTTTCATACAGAGCTCTAAATAATTATACAATATTTGTTTATGGTTATGTTTTGTGCGTATCTGTAGGAATGGAGAACCCGATGACGCATGATGAAACTCTGAGCTGCGCGTTAAACGTGTACGTTGCGGCGCGTCAGACAGACAGACAGAAAGACAAAGAACGTTATTATGGTCCTAAGAAATTGCATTGTGACGCCCCTATCAGGGGGAAGCCGTAGCAGTCGTGGGCCACTCCCACGTAGGAAGCGGAAGACCATGGCCCTCCGCCCTCTCGCAGGCCCTCTGGACAGCCCGAAGTTGAACCGAGAGGCCACCGCTGTTTAGGGCTTCCTTCCGGTCCTCCTCTTTGTTATACTCGGCGTCACGTAACGCAGGACATTGCCACAGCATGTGAGGTAATGAGCCTCTCCGCAGTCCGGACAACGCAGTTGATGATGGGCGAGAAATGACTGAACCCTGCCCCGCGAATGGAAAGACCCCTGTTTGGAGCATCCTCAAGGCTGACGATTGCGGTCGAGGTAGGCTCAGTATGAGGAAGTGGAAAGCCTCTGGGAGAGATGATAGTCTATCGTGCCCTCGTGGAAAGCGAGCCCCTTCCGGCGTTCCCGCCTGCGAATTTACCGGAACCGCCGCGCACTGTCACGGGAAAACGCATTGGTGTTATAGGGACATCATGCGATGCGTATGTTCCTTCTCTCCAACAGGCTGCCCTGTGCAACGTCGCGCTTCCCGCGTCGCCACGTTTCCGGCAGGCGTTCCAATGCCTGCAGCAACACGCGCTGTTCACGAACTTCACGTGGCCGGAACCTTCCGAGCAACCCACCGCCGCGTGACACCTTACTGGAAAGTGAAGATTGGTGTTCCACCAGCTGTGGCGACGAGGTCGGCTGCGGCTGTGCGCGGTGAAGTCATTTCGACTATAACTTATACAAGACCTTACTGCAGTCTTTTGTTCTGAAGTGTTTTTAGCTGTTATTTGCTTCATTTCAGCTTTTCTTGAGCTGTCGGGCAGGGAGTGCTCGCTTGCGTCTTTATTCTGACGTTTCGGTGATTCAGAGAGAAGGAAAAAAAACTCGAGTGGTGTACGGAAGCTTTGCGTAGGCTCTAACATGTCACTCGATGGTATGCAGGCGCTTAAGGTATGCTGTAGTACTATCATACCTATCTTACGGAACACTATATTTGTATCTATTCTTAGAATCTAAAATAATGATTGATCTCCCGTTCATCATGCACATCAAGAGCAATAACTTAAGATATTATCAATCGTAAAGCAATACAATGAATCTGTTAAGGATGGTTTGTGATTATGATTTAGTGTTAAATCCTTCAAGGCTTTCATTGGCCGTTCATTTTCGATTTTTTATACCATGATGTCATCTAATTAGGAACTTGAATGTCACTGCCTGTGGCGCCAGGCTTTCAGAGAATGATGATAATTTTTCAGGAATTTTCGCCGCAGAACTTGCAGCACTGCTTTTATAACTTGCCATTGTTGTTAAAAAGAATTCATGTAAAAATATTCGCAGTAGAGATTAAAGAGAATTTTGTATAGTACTTACATATTAATGCCTTGCCTTTGTCTCTTAACTGAAGACTACAGTTTTATGTAGGCTGTGCTATGCTTATCACGAAATACCATTGTGATCCACCCAATAATTACATTGTTTAAAAGATTTGACAAAAAACAGAACAACACCAAAAGCTATCAGATCGTTCTATATCTATTCCATTTCTTTTTCTTTTACCCTTTCTCATCTTTCTCTTTCTCTCATTCGTAAGTTTTCTCCCCTCTATCGCTTTATTATCGACTCGTTTTGCCTATCGAGATTACCTGCACTAGCAATGCTGTTAGGGTGCTGACACCCACCATAAAAATCTTTGTGCCCCGTGGCGTGCATGTCTTCTACAGAAGCCGCGCTTCGGAGTCACAACTATTGAGTGGTAGGTAACGTTGTGTTCGCCAGCGTTGATCACTACTATCATCATCATGGTTAGATCTGTAGCGCTGGCGGTGACCCCTGGCGGCAAGCCCTGGTGGCGGCACGAGAGAATTGAGAGAGTATCTTTCTCGTGTAGCGTTTGGCCCGATCGGTTGTCTCTCGCAGGAGGACCACGGCGCACGGCCCCACGGGACGTCTGGGGGCCCTTATGGAAATTCGGGCGTTAACAACACCACCTTGTTTGTCATGTTGCTGAGTGTTGTTTAATACTGTGCAAGGATATCTTAGCGTGTATATCACAATTGATGTTATAATAATTCAGTTGACGATATCGTCGATCAAAAGGAGTTAAATAAATGCGCGTTGTTTTAGTTTCTTCTGACAGTCTATACTGTGTCTGTTCTCTTCAAGAGCATGGAATCTCTCCACAGCTAGACTCCACAATGTTCTACTTAAGACATTCGCAACGTGTGAAATATTGCAGTAATAATGCGCTGTACAACTGTACACTACCATCAGGCATCACAACACGTGATTATCTTCACGACTTCATGGTTTAAAACCGCTCACCCACTGCAAAAGGCATACACGTTACCGTGTCTATTCCCTTAAGGCCCCGTAGTGGGTGTATAGCAAGTTCAGAAAGGTTTCATGGGCTAAGTGTTTGAAGTATACGCATGGACAGGATATCGCCATCGCGTTCAGTTCTTGTGAAGCTAAAGAGTCCCGCTAATTTTTTTTTACATTTGTTGAGAATACTCTTTTCTCTACATAATGTCTAAGGCACTGGTATAGCTCTACGATAATATGCTTTACCACGACGCTGAAAATCGATCAATCAATCGCGTATTTTCGCTCACGGGCAGCGCCAATTTTCTGCACACAGCTATACGTCAACACGAAGATTGAATGTTTGGCGACATCAGCTCTTCAATCGTATCGGGATGGTACCGCGGGCTCCAATTGACATTTCGTCTGCTAGCTATACTCACGAACAACTTTTCTTGGAAATGCAGCGAAGCCCACAGAGCCAAATCACGCCTATCTTACCACTAATTAATGCAGCCCCACAATTGTTCTTACTTTCAAAAGGAAATGTGAAAAATACCACCGTTATTCCTTGCATGTAGCTCCTTGACACAAGCTTTCGCTAACACCAGTAAGATATTCGTATTTGTTTCAATTTATTTGTCGTCACTTCGCGTTTTTGACCGCGCGAGAAAGCCGCGCGTTTGACCTGTACTTGGAACGCCAAGCTGCGCCTGCGTCGATAGGAAACGCTCATCGCGCACATGCAGCCATTACTTTCCACAGCGGTGCGGAATGCATGACATACCGAACTACTTGGCGTGGAGGTACATGTGAAGAAGTTCGGTTCTCCTTCATTGCCAAGAAAAGTTGTTGTCTGGCATAGTGCATCTCGACGCGTGCGTCCTCTAAAAAAAGCGCGCATCGAGGTTTGCATGGCGCCCGTCACTATACCATAGTCGTCGCCACCGCTATCAAGTGTCTACAGGGAATGAAGAAAAAAAAAGTCTGACCAGTTGAAATTGCTGCAATGCGCGTTGTCTCAAATCACTTTGGCTTCGGTTATGTGCAAAGCATCGATCTTAATATCGACGCTGGTTCGAGCACCCTCGAGAAGACAACTAAAGACGCCCTCTTGGGCCATGCTGGCTTGTAAGAACACTGAAAAGGAAGACACGCTATCGACATGACTAGCACTCGTAAGCAATTTGGCGTCTGACAAAAACAATTATTAGGTGACAAAATGCGGCAATACCCTACGCCTCGCAAAACATGGTTTCGTGCGAAACAGCCGGTCAATAAGGGTGTATTCTGACGTTAAGCGCAGTAGCAGTGTACATTGGGGCCTACCGGAGCATCCACTACACTGGTGACCACACTGGCTAAGTTATGGTTTGACATGACGTCAGCAATCACGTCGTTACGCAAATGTCAGTACTATAAAAACGAAGTGCGCTTGCCGGTGTGAAGTTATCGCTCGTTTTCGTTAGCGTACTCCCTCGGAGTCGAGTAACGCTTATTGAATCGCAGTAATACAAATGAAACGGTGCAGCTACATTAAAAAGGGCAGTCAACATTGCAACCACAATTGAAGTTAACCCGTCCCAGCGTGTGTGTCATAGGTTTACATACGCAGTGATTTCCGCTTCGTTTTAAAATCAGATAGCCAGCGCTGCAACCCTAAATGAAGTTACACATACATGTGTCTTTTCCTAAGGCATCTTCAAGACCTGACATGGCTCTGTGATAAAATCAGTGTTGGTGCTGACGCGTTACAAGAAATGCTGTTACCCGTAACGCGTTACTTTTTTTGGTAGCTTAGTTATGTACTCCTTACAATCTCTGATGGATGGATGGAAAAACTTTATTTCGTCAGAAAGCAACTGAGGATGATTCCGTGTTAGATGGCCATCAACCCAAGGTTGGCGGCGACCTGTGTGGCCCACTCCACGACCCTTAACTGGACGACTGGGTCTGAGCTGGTCAACACGGCCTCCCAGTGCTCAAGAGAGGGATCACGCATAATATCCACCGGCGGCGGCACTATGCTACATTCCCAAAGTATGTGATCATATGTTGCCACAGCCTGACACCATTTGCATTGCGGCTTAATATCCTCCGGGTACATTTTGTTCAACACGTAAGGGTTGGGAAAAGATCGCGTCTGCAGTTTTCTCCAGACGCATTCCTGCGCCTTAGTCAACCGCTTGTGCGGGGGAGGATAAAACCTCCGCTCTAGTTTATAATGATTCGTTATGTCATGAAAGGACACCAGCCCATCTCTCGCGGACCTCCCCGGAACTGGCGGCTCACCTACCCGGCTGACGAAACCTCGAGCATTCAGGTGAGCCGCCTCGTTCCCAGGGTTCCCAGAGTGTGCTGGTACCCAGACAATTTCTATTTCTCTCATTTCTCGTCCCGTGGCCCCATGCAGAAATCGTGCGGCGGTCGCCGATATTCTGCCCCTCGCCAGATTTCGGATGGCTGTCTTTGAATCACTGAAAATCAAATCTGACTGCGAATTAGTTATAGCTAGCGCTATTGCCGCTTCCTCTGCAGTTTCCGAGGAGCGGGTTTTGACCGATCCAGAAGCGATCAAGCGCCCCCGCCTGTCCACCACCACAATCACAAAAGCGTCTTTGTCCTTATATTCCGCAACATCTGTATAGACTGCCGCTTTGTACTCGCCGTATTCAACGTGTAAAGCTCTGGCTCTTGCCTGCCTGCGCTGCGTATGGTGAATCGGATGCATATTTTTGGGCAAAGTTTTTATGTACAGGGCCTTATGTAACTCTCGCCGCACCTGAATTTTAGTGTCCCCAGTGGGAGCCTCTGCTCCAATGCCAATTCTTTCCAATATAATCCTGCCCGCTTTGGTTGTCGAAAGCCTAGCGTGCTGCATCACCAGATGCGCCTCCCATAATTCATCCAGGGTGTTGTGTACCCCTAGTTTTAACAGCCTTTCTGTAGGCGCGTTGTTAGGCAACCCAAGCGCTGCCTTGTAAGCTTGCCGGATCATAGCCTCGATTTTACCTTTTTCTGCGGCATCCAACTTCATATAAGGTGTCGCGTAAGTAATCCTGCTGAGCACAAACGCCTGTACCAGCTTACAGAGTTCTTTTTCTTTAACCCCGCTCTTACGGTTAGCGATTCTTCTGATTAACCTGACAGTAGCATTAACCGTGGTCTTAAGTTTTTCAAGGGCCACCCTATTCTTCCTGTTAGTTTGCAGATATAGGCCAAGAATTCTAATCGTTTGAGCTTCAGCTACCGGCCTACCCCCTACCTTTACCTCTAACGGCGGTGGCGGAATATAGTGTTTTGCATGTAGCCCTCTGGGTTTGTCCCGAACCACAAAAGAGCTCGGACTTTGGCTGAGAGCATGAAAGTCCCGCTTCCCCTGCCAACTCTTCGACAATATTAACTGCCTGTTGCAGTGTTTCTTCCAGATGCGCGTCACTACCCCTGGTTACCCATAGAGTAATATCATCTGCATAAAATGTGTGTTTGAGTCCCGGTATCTCCTCCAACCTCGGCGGTATTTTAATTAAGGCGATGTTAAACAGGAACGGTGACAAAACTGAACCCTGCGGCGTCCCTTTGCCTCCCAACGCGAATGAGTCCGATTTGATATCTCCTATTGAAATTTCTGCGGTTCGGCCCTCCAAGAATGATCTGATGTAGCGAAATGTCCTGACCCCTGGGCCAATTTCCGATAGGTTATTCAATATTGCCTCATGCGAAACATTGTCGAAAGCTTTATTCAGGTCAAGCGCCAATACAGCTTTGGTTCCCGTGCCGTGCCCGGGATTGACTACATCATGTTTTAACTGTATCATGACATCCTGTGTGGACAAATTGGCCCTGAAACCTATCATAGTTGGGGGAAAGATGGCCTTGTCCTCTGCATAATTCTGAAGCCTGTTGAGAACCACGTGCTCCATCAATTTGCCCACGCATGATGTCAGCGATATGGGGCGCAGGTTTTCCAAGCAGAGTTTCTTGCCTGGTTTCGGAATAAATATAATCCTAGCATGCTTCCATTGTGCTGGGATCTCCCCGGCCACCCAATACTCATTTATCAAGTCAGTGATCGCCCCGACCGATTTGAAATCTAGGTTTCTCAGCATTTTATTAGTAACTCCATCCGGACCTGCGGCAGACGTAGTACGCAGCTGCCCCATGGCAAACTCCACCTCCGCAATTGTGAACTCTTCATCTAGGTCTGAGTTTTCCACCCCCGAGTAGTGTGGTAAGAAACCGTCTACTCCATCAGTTATGTACCGATTCCGGAGTTCCTGTATAAACTCTCCAATTGTGCCTTCATATTGATGCATTAACCGAGTCATTTGCCCCCGTTGCGCCGATTTTGTTGCTGCCGGATCCAAAAGATGCCTTAACAGCTGCCATGTCTTTTTGCATCCAAACTGTCCATTCATGCGATCACAAATCTGGCCCCACTGCTTGGCTTGCAACTCAATTGTATAATTTTCGATTTTGCGTTCTAACTTGGCAGTCCTTCTGCGAAGGACGCCATTATGTTTTTGCTTCTTCCACCTTCTCAAGAGACTCGCGTGCGCTTCCCACATGTGTAATAGTCTCGAGTCAGCGGTAAACTCCTCCTGCTCGACTGGCACTTCTACCGTGGTATTACTTACATCCTCCTTGAGCGCCTGTACCCATGCATCTAGGTCATTAATTTTCCCGTTTACCGTGTCTGCTCTGTTTTTCCTAAATCTGTCCCAATCTGTAATTCTATGCCCCCTCACTTTGTCTTTATGCTTCGCAGCGCTAAACGTCGTGGAAAGGATATAGTGATCACTTCCTAGCGCTTGTCCCGTGTTAATCCACTTTGCCTTACTGATGCCTCTAAAAAACGTAAGGTCTGGGGAGGTATCCATGCTTACGCTGTTGCCTATCCTCGTATGATCTTGCGGATTGTTTAACAGCGTCCAGCGCAGATCCCGGGCAACTTGCCAAAGCCGATTGCCCTTTGGGCTGGCTCGAATATAACCCCACTCCGGGTGAGGCGCATTGAAATCTCCTACCACTATAAGCGGAGCGCGAGCTGCTAACCGTTGAGTTTGAATCAGGAGTTGTGGCAAGCCCAATCCTTTATCTTTTGGAGAACTATAAACATTAAGTAAAAACAGACTCTTCTCATACTTTCGTTTAGGCAAAATCTCAAGCAAGACATAGTCTTCCCTGCTGCTATCTACGGAATGCTGAATGGCAGTGATGTTGCGATGGACTAGCACGGCTGTGAAGACGCGTGATACGCCCCTTGAATCAGTTCCTGGCGCTGTAAATGCCTTAAATCCAGGTAATTTTACGGAACCACTAGCCTCCTGTAAGGCTATTATGTCTGGTTTACTGTCCAGATTTTGTACGTGCAACTGCAGGTTACCCCGCTTTTGACGAAAGCCCCTGCAGTTCCACTGCCAAACCTCAATTTGCTGGCGAGGCGCCATGATGAGGCACCAGGTCGACTAATGGCACTTGGCCACCCACGGGAGGCAGTCTTGCCTCCAATAGAGTATGAAGCTGCTGAAACATGCCCATGACCTGGGTTTGGGAATCCTTAAATTCAGTGGAGAGCATGCCGAGACGCTCCTCTATTGTGTCTAATCTGGCTTCGATCTTTTCGACTCGAGCCTCCAACCTATCCTGTCTTTTCCCTTGTTTGCCTACTTTATCCGCAAGTGTTGTTACATCCGACTTAAGACTAATGACCTTAAAAACAGGCTGTGGCATGTCTACTGGTGACGTTTCGGCTAATCGTTTTGCGTTAGCTACCTCATCCCCCGGCAGTGGTCTCTTCACTGTCCCCCGATTCTCCACTTCCATAGCTGCACTCTCCTGTACGCGAGCAGACGCCTCTTGCGTCGCTTTCTGTAGGCCTTGCACTGCTGGTGCCTGTGTCCCCTGCCGTTGGTCGTTTCTAAGTGCGCGTTCCATCTCTGCAATTCTGTTTTCCATTCTTTTAATCAAGTCTCCCTGTCGCTGAACCAGCGCTGCTAACTCCCTCTCTCGAGCGGTTTCGTTCTGGGAGGCCGTGCCTGACAAGCTCACCTTTTTGTTGGTGTCGCGTGCGCAGCTGTTGGTACTGGATGCTCGTTTACCATCTTGGCCGCCCCCGCGCCCTGGCAATGGCGGGAAGGAACTCGACCGGTCCCTGCTTTTGCTTCTGCCTTCTTTACCCCTCGGTGACCGCTCCGTGGCCCTCGAGGAACGCTTATCGTTGCCAGCTTCGCTCTCTCTTTCGATGCTCTGCTGCCGGCCTGTCGGTGGCTTGCGAGCCAGGCGAAACTTGCAGTTCCGGCTCCCTGTGTGATGCGCACCATGGCACACGATGCAGACCGGCGTGCACGTAGGTGGCTCTCCTTCTGGCGGGGCAGGATGGTCCTTCCCGCAACGGTGACATAGGTTGCTCTTCGGACGATAGCAAACGTCCGCTCGATGTCCAACTCGTCTGCAGTTGTAGCAGGTGTCGACTAAATTTCTGTACGGGATCACAGCGTACAGACAGTTCCAGTAAGTAATCTGCCGGGATATGCGTTTTCCCCCGAACGTAATCTGAATCGCCTTTGACTTTCCCAGAGGTCTCGCGTCCAGAATGTCTATGCCTTCATTCTTCTTCAGGAATCCCGCCCGAACTTCTTCCACTGGGCATCCATCATAAGCATTATAAATCACTCCCCGCACGGAGTTCTCCAACGGCGCCACGAACGCCGAAACCGGAAGGTCACGATCACCCAGCTTGAGCGTCTTCACAGTCGCATATGCCCCACTGCGATTTATGCACGGTGTGCTCACCGTCAACGTGTTGTTTGTGCCATTAACCCGCACAATGTCTTCTTCCGCGGCAATCGCACTCGTTAGACGCGCTGCTGCTCTCAGTGCACATCCGAGTTCTCTCGCTGTCACAACACCCAAGTCCCAGTTCTGGGGCCTGTACACAATCTTGAAATCCGTAGCTGGCAACTTGAGAAACGGTCCGCGTTTCTTCCATACCGGCGCTTTCCCCCGCTTGACTTGCTGCGCTCCGTGCGTCTTGCACCCGTCGCTGCCGGCCTGCGTCTCGCAAGGCTTACTCTTGGCGTTGTCGCCATGCCGAGTCTTCTTAAATCGGTCCTGTGCCTTTAGCACTGGAGCCCACTCTCCCGCTTCAAAATCTTCGGGTGTTATAGTCTCCCCTTCGACGTAGTACTCCATCTTCAGCCCAACAAGACCCACGGTCACCGGGCGCAAGTCAGACGCCGGGCGACGCGGCCCAGGCCAGGCTTGGCCTAGGAGATAGGCCTAGCCTTGCCACCGCGGGGTTGATAGGAAAGTCTCGAAAACTCCAAAAACGGGGACAAACTTGCCTATACGAGTGGTGTCCGTAGGTACAGGGCAACCTCCTGCAGACGAGCCCACTGACAGCAAGTCCAGAAAAAAGCGCGTCCGCCGATAGTCGGTCACCGGGCCGGAGTTCATGCGAAACACGTCCGCACCCGCATGTGCCAAAGCATAGCCTCCTACAATCTCTGAACTGTAACGGGTAACGTACTTATGTTAACATTTCTCGGTAACGTGTGGTGTCACGTTGCTTGTTACATTTCATCCATTGCCATTTTCCTATAGAGCTCACCCAACCGAAATTCTTTTGACACAGCGTCAGACAGCTGCTGGCCTGCCAGCCAAGGACGAAGAATCGGTCGAGAAAATCGGTTTTGTTAGTGGACATCGCGGGTAGAAATTTTCTAAGACACGCCGATTCCCTGTGTAGAAGGTAGAATCATCGCCACAGAAAGTTTGAAGAATGCCGCAGAATGCGCCGAGAGCAACTGTACAGACATGCTTTTTGTGCAAGTATATTGTAGCAGGTGCATTGCTGGCACCTGTCCCCTACCACAGCAAAGGCGCTTTGCGGATTTTTCGGGCCACACGCTGTTTCGGATTTCTGGCAGGTGGGCCGCAAACGCGAACGGTGGTTCGCGTTACGACACATGCGCAGTGGCAGCACTTGCAACGCGAACGCTTGCGGTACGCTATTCGAAAACTCCCTAGTCTGTGATAACTTACGTAACGTACTCCATTCATACTTCACTAAAAAATCTTATGCATGCCGAGCTAGCAGTGAATGCCACTTCTCAAGCTTGAAATTCATATCGGAGCTCCTTTAATATTGCTCCTCCAAACGGTACCCTAAAATTAAGTGGCGCGTAAAAGCCAGCTTATCGAAAGCAGTAAACGTGCATGCCCTAAAAGGTAAACGATAACGTAGTACGCGAAAGCCACGTTATCGAAATGACCAACGTAGTAGCTTACCTGAGTTTTTTAAGCGTGGCGCGTCTCCCAGTTGTTCTTTCCAAGCTGCTGTCCTGGCTCGTTACACAGTTTACTCCAAATCTTGTTGGTGAAGACGCTGGAACATACGCTGTACATGTCAGGTACGCTTGACTTGCCGGGAAGGGTGATATTCTGACAATGCAGTGACCAGGATGATGGCGACGGGCAAAATGAAGTTGGTAAATGATATGGATTGTCTGAATGTGCCGCACGGAATCTATGCATAAAAATATGCCGAGACGCGTCTTGTCCATGCATGACGCCCTTCGAACACTGCAACCTGGAGCGCTGTAACAGCGACGCTAGCTGCGTTGTCCGTCTCCGCATTCCGTACACTGACCAGAGGGAGCTGCGTTGCTCACACTGCTAAGCACACTGCCCCGTCTCAAAGTCTTCGACATTCATCGTTAGGGGCAGGCAGGAAATAGACGCGTGCTCACATTTCCCATGTATCCCGGCCATTATCCGCCGACAGATGCAGGGCGAGAAACGCGCACGTCGAGTTCCTTTTTCATTGTGGCCGTCTCAATGTTGCTTTATTTATCCGCCTGGCTAGGTATTCTGGCGCTGCAGTAAGACAAGAAAACTCGACTGAATGGTGCCCTTTCACCTTTTCAGTCGGTTTCAAGAGAGCAAGAGCAGCAGCACGTGTTGCTACCAAATACATTTCCGGTCAGTTCAAATATCACTACTTAACGCTGAAAAAAAGCTTGTTTTCTTTTAAAGTTGCGCTAAAGTGAAAAATTTCTTTTCCACTTTAGGAGGGAGCTCCTCTTGCTGTCTGACGCGCTCGAAGCGTCGTCGGCGAACAATGTACGGAGTCTTGAATCCTTCGATCCTCCTATTCTCAAGCCTCATGTAGCCCTAGCCCTAGGGGAAAACGACGCTCGCGCTCGCGAAGTCGCTCCATGAGCCGACGGGGCTCCAAAAGCCGCTCTGCCCCAGGATCACGACCATCATCGCCTTCTCCAGCGCGCTCCGGCTCCAGAGGCCGCTCCACGTCCCGCACCCGGAGCGGCTCGTCCAACAGGCCAAGATCCAACACCCCCTCCGGTGGTAAAGGCAAGTCCTATCTAACGTGGGCCGATAGGGCCCGTGGCAACCAAGCGCAGGCGTCCAACTCCCAAGACTCGCACGACCCGCGTCTCACGAACGAGCTCAAAGAGCTTAGGCATGCCAATGATAGTCTTAGGAAAGAAAACGCCCAGTTCAAGCAGGAAATCAGTCGGCTAGCCACCGAGATAGCCGAAATACGAAAATTGGCGCTCAAACCGCCGGATCCTCCGGCCGCCACGAGTTCGTCGGCCATGGACACGGCGGAGGCTCCCCCATGGCGGGTGCAGTGAAGCGTCGCGCCCTGGATAGCTCAAGGGAAGACGAGACTCTGGAGCCCCTTTCGGAGCTCAAGAAGGCCATCTCCAACATACAGTCAGGCCTCTCTCAAGTACAAGAAATGATCGCGCACCCCCAGCTGGGTCTGGTCGCCCTCAGCGAGAGAATACTTAGACTGGAGGGCACCCACCACGGATTTTTGCCAAGCACATCGACAACACCAGTCCCAAACTTGAACAGTGTCATTGCCCCGCCGACAGAGGGTGCCATCCTGCAGGCGGCCCTCTCAAAACCCATCCCCAAGCCCAAACATAGATAACGAAACTAACGTCATAACAATGTGGCAGTGGAATTGCGCAGGGTTCGTCAGCAAACGGGTGACCCTGCGACAATACCTAAAAGGCATAAAGGATAAACCCCAAGTTATCACCTTGCAAGAAACGATCACATGATCACACATCAGACTCCCTGGTTTCGTCACTGTGGCTTCCACTGAAGGGGGAAGGGGGGTGGCCACTCTGGTCAGTAAAAGGTTCACGTGCATTCAGCGAGACCTCGGTCCAGCGGACAATGGGGTCGAGTACGTCATGACGGAACTCCTAGTCGACCCCCCTAAGCGGTGCTTACGAAGGAACAGTATTTTCATATTAAATGTCTACTGCAGGCACAGCGTACACAGAGCCAGGGCTGGTGGTCTTCTGAAGAAGGCCGTGCATTTTGCCGGCTGTCAACCTCTTGTCGTCATGGGGGACTTCAATGCCCAGCATCAGGCGTGGGGTTACCTCACCAATACGAAGAAGGGTAGAGACATATGGCTCACGGCAACGGAGGAAGATCTGACACTGGTAACCAATAAGGACTTCCCGACCAGGAGAGGGAACTCGGTGTGCCGAGATACAACCCCGGATCTCACCTTTGTCAAGAATCTGGAAAACGTCAAATGGACCAACACAGCTATCGACCTCGGTAGCGATCATTGCATCATCGAAGTGCTCATAGAGGTTGCCCGCAACAAGACGAGGACCTTTAAGTTCATCGACTGGGACTTGTTCCGAGCCAACCGCTCCGAGCGCGCCCTTTCCCCGGATGCGGACCTAGACTCTTGGTGCGACGGGTTAAAAGAACATGTGGCCAGCGCCACCAAAGAGGTGACAACCGATCTCGAGGTGGACAGGATGGACAGTAGGCTCGCGCATCTGTTGGAAGTCAAGCAGGCACTGCTCGCGAGATGGAAGACTCAGCGCCATAACAGAAGACTGCGCAAGAAAATGTCCGAAATCAACAAAACGGTAGGAGAGCATTGCAAGGTCTTATGCAAGCAGCAATGGGATGAGCTCTGTGATTCTATGGAGGGCCAACTCAAGACCGGTAAAAGCTGGAGACTCCTCAAACACCTACTGCACGAAGGCAACACCAAGTCCAATCAGAAGAGAGCTTTGGCGGAAGCTGTCCATTTGGCCACCGACTCAACTCCAGATGAGGCGATCACGGAGCAGCTCATAGACAAGTACCTGGCGGCCACGGACGATCCGGTACCTCCCCAGTTTCCCGACTACGAGGGGTGCGACGCGCCATCGATGGACGAGGACTTCACCGTGGCTGAGGTCAAGCGGGTTCCCGCATCCCTCAACAGCAGATCCGCCCCTGGGCCAGATGGGGTAACCAACAAAATGCTCAAGCACCTCGACCACGACTCGATCGAGTTTCTTACAGACAAGATCAACGAAATCTGGCGCAGCGGTCTCATTCCCAAGAGCTGGAAAGCGGCCTGCACAGTACTGATACCCAAGCCGGGTAAGGCACCGAGCATCGAGAATCTTAGGCCAATCTCGTTGACGTCGTGCGTCGGGAAGGTGGCCGAGCACGCCATGCTCAACCGCCTCACTGACCACCTCGAGTCTAACGAATGCTATACCCACAACATGATTGGCTTTCGGTCGGGGCTCTCGACTCAGGACGCCATGAAGCTGATCAAGTACCAGGTCATTGACTCCGGCTCCGGCGACACCAAGGCGATTCTTGGATTGGATTTGGAAAAGGCTTTTGACAACATATCGCACGCCTTTATTCTCAAGAGCTTGTCTGAGTTTCACGTCGGCAAGCGGGCGTACAATTTTGTGCGCTCCTTCCTTTCGTCGCGGTCCACAAGACTGAAGATTGACGATTTTTTGACCCACGAAATTACCCTTGGGCCAAAAGGGACACCTCAGGGGGCGGTGATCTCCCCGACGCTGTTCAATATCTGCATGATCAACCTGTCGAGGGCCTTGAACAAAATCCCGAACATTAACCACACGATCTACGCAGACGCAATCACCATCTGGTGCCTCAGCGGATGTGAGGGTCAGGTCGAGAGTGCTTTGCAAGAGGCCATCGATGTGACGGAGCGCTATCTCATCCCCACCGGGCTAAGGTGCTCGCCCGCTAAGTCCGAGCTCTTACTGTATAAGAAGAGGCCCAGAGGAGGTTCTCACCGGTCCTGGAAGCCAGCAATGGAGAGCCACATTACGTTATTCACCGGTAACGGCTCCCCAGTTCCGCGGGTGGACACTATCAGGGTCCTTGGAATGTTTATCGAGTCTAACGGAGCCAATGGAGCCGCCATCAAACGTATTTGTTCCAAGACCGAAAGCGCCCTCGGACTGATTCGAAGAATCGCTAACAGGCACCGCGGAATCAGGGAGGACAATCTGATCCGGATTATCCACGCATTCGTGCTATGCCACCTCGCTTATTCGGCGGCTATGCACAACTACAACTGGCTCGTGTCGGAGCGCAACAAAATCAATGCCCTAATCAGAAGAGTCTTCAAGCTGGCCCTTGGCATTCCCGTTCGAACGCACACGGAAGACCTCCTGAAGTTGGGAATCCACAACACGTTCGAAGAAATTGTCGAAGCCCAAGAGTTTGCACAGTTTGTCAGACTGTCTGGCACCCCAGCGGGTAGAGGCATACTCGGCATGCTGGGACGAAACCCCACGGTGGTCGGTCCTGACGCTGTGAAGCTGCCCAACGACGTAAGATCCAAGATCCAGATTGCGCGGATGCCGCGCAATATGCATCCAACCTACAACGAAGCACGAAGACGAGCCAGGGGTAAATCTCTGCTCGCCAGAGCCCGCTTGGACAAGGATCGAGCCTGCTTCGTCGATGCTGCTTCGTACATTCAAGAAGAAGCCTTCTCCTCAGTGGTCGTCGACTGTGATTGCAGAGTCATCAGCTGCGCTACCAGTTCCAGCGTTGCAGAGCAGGTTGCCATTGCTCTTGCATTGACGGACGGTGTACATGACACAATTTATTCAGACTCCAAGGCCGCTATCAAGGCCTTCCAGATGGGCATGGTGGCTCCCCAGGTCCTACAGTTATTCAAAAAGTCAAAGACCTCAAAAATCACTCATTGGTCTGGTTTCCTGCGCACCTTGGAACCATTGAGGGTGCCTCGCTCAATCCCAACGAGGAGGCGCACTCGGCTGCACGAGGTTTGACTGACCGTGTGCCGGGTAACGCGTCATCTCCTGGGCGACCTGAGCCTCTCTGCTCGTACAACGAGATATGCAAGCACCACTATCTGTCAAGAAGACTGCTGCCTCTACCACACTCCTCGCTATGCAGGGCCCAAGCTGTTACTCTCCGACTGCTACAAACAAACACTTACCCGAGCCCTGCGGCACTGCACATAATGTACCCTGAACGGTTTCCAAGCCCGGACTGCCCCCTGTGTGGTGCTTTCGGTCGGGGCTCTCGACTCAGGACGCCATGAAGCTGATCAAGCACCAGGTCATTGACTCCGGCTCCGCCGACACCAAGGCGATTCTTGGATTGGATTTGGAAAAGGCTTTTGACAACATATCGCACGCCTTTATTCTCAAGAGCTTGTCTGAGTTTCACGTCGGCAAGCGGGCGTACAATTTTGTGCGCTCCTTCCTTTCGTCGCGGTCCACAAGACTGAAGATTGACGATTTCTTGACCCACGAAATTACCCTTGGGCCAAAAGGGACACCTCAGGGGGCGGTGATCTCCCCGACGCTGTTCAATATCTGCATGATCAACCTGTCGAGGGCCTTGAACAAAATCCCGAACATTAACCACACGATCTACGCAGACGACATCACCATCTGGTGCCTCAGCGGATGTGAGGGTAAGGTCGAGAGTGCTTTGCAAGAGGCCATCGATGTGACGGAGCGCTATCTCATCCCCAGCGGGCTAAGGTGCTCGCCCGCTAAGTCCGAGCTCTTACTGTATAAGAAGAGGCCCAGAGGCGGTTCTCACCGGTCCTGGAAGCCAGCAATGGAGAGCCACATTACGTTATTCACCGGTAACGGCTCCCCAGTTCCGCGGGTGGACACTATCAGGGTCCTTGGAATGTTTATCGAGTCTAACGGAGCCAATGGAGCCGCCGTCAAACGCATTTGTTCCAAGACCGAAAGCGCCCTCGGACTGATTCGAAGAATCGCTAACAGGCACCGCGGAATCAGGGAGGACAATCTGATCCGGATTATCCACGCATTCGTGCTATGCCACCTCGCTTATACGGCGGCTATGCACAACTGGCTCGTGTCGGAGCGCAACAAAATCAATGCCCTAATCAGAAGAGTCTTCAAGCTGGCCCTTGGCATTCCCGTTCGAACGCACACGGAAGACCTCCTGAAGTTGGGAATCCACAACACGTTCGAAGAAATTGTCGAAGCCCAAGAGTTTGCACAGTTTGTCAGACTGTCTGGCACCCCAGCGGGTAGAGCCATACTCGGCATGCTGGGACGAAACCCCACGGTTGTCGGTCCTGACGCTGTGAAGCTGCCCAACGACGTAAGATCCAAGATCCAGATTGCGCGGATGCCGCGCAATATGCATCCAACCTACAACGAAGCACGAAGACGAGCCAGGGGTAAATCTCTGCTCGCCAGTGCCCGCTTGGACAAGGATCGAGCCTGCTTCGTCGATGCTGCTTCGTACATTCAAGAAGAAGCCTTCTCCTCAGTGGTCGTCGACTGTGATTGCAGAGTCATCAGCTGCGCTACCATCCGCACTTCTAGTTCCAGCGTTGCAGAGCAGGTTGCCATTGCTCTTGCATTGACGGACGGTGTACATGACACAATTTATTCAGACTCCAAGGCCGCTATCAAGGCCTTTCAGATGGGCATGGTGGCTCCCCAGGTCCTACAGATTATTCAAAAAGTCAAAGACCTCAAAAATCACTCATTGGTCTGGTTTCCTGCGCATCTTGGAACCATTGAGGGTGCCTCGCTCAATCCCAACGAGGAGGCGCACTCGGCTGCACGAGGTTTGACTGACCGTGTGCCGGGTAACGCGTCATCTCCTGGGCGACCTGAGCCTCTCTGCTCGTACAACGAGATATGCAAGCACCACTATCTGTCAAGAAGACTGCTGCCTCTACCACACTCCTCGCTATGCAGGGCCCAAGCTGTTACTCTCCGACTGCTACAAACAAACACTTACCCGAGCCCTGCGGCACTGCACACAATGTACCCTGAACGGTTTCCAAGCCCGGACTGCCCCCTGTGTGGTGGTTATGCGGACTTCGAACATGTACTGTGGGGCTGCGCCTCTCCCGGTCCCCGTTTCACCCAAGAGGAAATGAAGCGACTCATTAAGGCCCAGGACCAGACCTCTCAAATCCTGGCCGTCCAGAGGGCCCGATGGTCCCCGAGTGGGCCTAGCCAGGTGACGCTGAGTTTACTCGCGTCTATTGTGGACCGAATAAAGTTGTTTCACTCACTCACTCACTCCACTTTAGGACAAAATAAAGGCGCTTGAAGTTAAACACCAACTTTTTAATTGTTGTTTATTCTTAAAAGAAAGTGTGTTTTAAATATTTTCCTAGGAAAGGGATGAAACTGTTGTCAATGAGTGGGCTACTCGCTAAGGCATTCGTTCCCCGCCAATTAAATGTAGTGATGCGGGAGCCCCAAACTGGAAGCCGTCCAGAAGCTATGTTTTAAACCACGAGAAAGTCTATTGGTTGGCTGGTCGCGTGTGGGATCACAAGCTTGCTGCGTTGCTTGATTTTCTTGCCGGCGTTTGCCGTTCGATGTCAAACACACTGCTGCTATGCCGAAACTCCCCGACTGAGAAAGTTCCCACACTATGCGTGCGTTCACCCCGGCAGCTGACTGAAAAGTGAACTTCATGATAGAGGGGCATTTGTGCTAAACAGATGGCATATCGACGCACGTTCGGTCATGGCTGCACAAAACAAGCAAACAGCATATATATACGGAGTGAATCACGATGAGTGGAACGAATCATCCGTCAGTCCGTCCACGTTTCCGTCCGTCCAATCATTTTTGCTTCCGTCCATCCATGCATTCGTCCGTGTAACAATGCGTCCGTTCGTGCATTCATCCATGCGTCCGTCTGGGCGTCCGTCCCTGCATTCGTCCATGTATCCGTCCATGCATCTGTTCGTGCGTCCATTCGTCCGTCCACCCGTACATCTGTCTCTCCGTCCATCCCCACGTCCATACATCCGTCCGTCCGCTTGTCTGTCTGTCCGTTCCTGCGTACATTCATCCGTCCGTCCATCTAGTGAAAACTCCAAGTACCGCCACCTCGCCTCTTTTCATCATATGTTCTTCATATAGAAGTACCGCTATCGAGCGGACATCCCAAGGACTAAACGAGAGGTGGCTACCTACTGCTACTATTAATACCACCACTACAACATCATCATCATCATATTCATCATCATCATCATCATCATCATCATCATCATCAGCCTGACTACGTCCACTGCAGGGCAAAGGCATCTCCCATGTTCCGCCAGTTACCCGGTCCTGTGCTTGCTGCTGCCAATTTATACCCGCAAACTTCTTAATCTCATCTGCCCACCTAACCTTCTGTCTCTCCCTAACCCGCTTCCCTTCTCTGGGAATCCAGTTAGTTACCCTTAATGAACAGCGGTTATCCTGTCTACACGCTACATGCCCGGCCCATGTCCACTTCCTCTTCTTTATTTCAACTATGATATCCTTAACCCCCGTTTGTCCCCTAATCCACTCTGCTCTCTTCTTGTCTCTTAAGGTTACACCTACATTTTTCTGTCCATTCCTCGCTGCGTCGTCCTCAATTTAAGCTGAACCCTCTTTGTAAGTCTACAGGTGTCAGCTCCGTAGCTAAGTACCGCCAAGATACACCTGTTATATACCTTCCTCTTGAGGGATAGTGGCAATCTACCTGTCATAATTTGACAGTGCTTGCCAAATGTGCTCCTCCCCATTCTTATTCTTCTAATTACTTCAATCTCGTGGTTTGGCTCCGCGGTTATCACCCGCCCTAAGTAGACATAGTCTTTTACAACTTGAAGTGCACTATTACCTATCTCGAAGCGCTGCTCTTTTCCGAGGTTGTTGTACATTACTTTCGTTTTCTGCAGATTAAATTTAAGACCCACCTTTCTGCTCTCCTTGTCTTACTCCGTAAACATGAGTTGCGATTCGTCCCCTGTGTTACTCAGCAATGCAATGTCATCGGCGAAGCGCAGGTTACTAAGGTACTCTCCATTAACTCTTATCCCTAACTGTTTGCATTCTAGGCTTCTGGAAACCTCCTGTAAGCATGCGGTAAATAGCATTGGGGAGATTGTGTCCCCCTGCCGTACACCCTTCTTGATTGGTATTCTGTTGCTTTCTTTATGAAGCACTATGGTAGCAGTTGATCCCCTGTAGATTTCTTCCATGATGCTTATATATACTTCATCGACGCCCTGATTCCACAGTGTCTGCATGACGGCTGATATTTCTACTGAATCAAACGATTTCTCATAATCTATGAAGGCTATGTATAATGGTTGGTTATACTCTGAGCATTTCTCTATTACCTGATTGATAGTATGAATGTGGTCGATTGTTGAGTTGCCCGACGTTCGAAATCTTGCTTGTTCCTTTGGTTGATTGAATTCGAATGTTTTCTTTACTCTGTTAGCAATTACCTTTGTAAATAGCTTGTATACTACAGAGATCAAGCTGATTGGCCTGTAATTCTTCAAGTCCTTGTCATCTCCTTTCTTATGTATTAAGATGATGTTAGCGTTCGATACCAAAATTCTACCGTATCGATACCATTATCCAAACGGCGAAGAGAACTAGAAGTCGTAGGCGGCTAGATAGATAAATAGATACACTGAAAGTCGCCGAAGTGCGCTAAAAATTGCTTCTCATTTAATACTTGTAATAATATAGTGAAACAACAAATAACAACAAACATGTGCGTCAGTTTACGTAATGGGGATAACAATGTGTCTTCCAGCTGCATTACCAAACAGAGTTATCAATTGATAATATGGACATCGGCAGCATTCGTGGTTCTCGAGTTGGCCATAGTTGTCTTAAGCTGTGCAGTGAACATTTTCTAGGTGACTCTAGCAGTTATGAAGTGCTGAACATAAAACGAATGGAGTATGGCTACTTTCGTGGTGGCCCCGCCGCGGTGGTCTAGTGGCTAAGGCACTCGGCTACTGACCCGCAGGTCGCGGGTTTGAATCCCGGCTGCGGCGGCTGCATTTCCGATGGAGGCGGAAATGTTGCAGGCCCGTGTGCTCAGATTTGGGTGCACGTGAAAGAACCCCAGGTGGTCGAAATTTCCGGAGCCCTCCATTACGGCGTCTTTCATAATCATATGGTGGTTTTGGGACGTTAAACCCCACATATCAATCAATTACTTTCGTGGTGCCAATTCACTGTATAACTATTCAGTGAAGAATCTGAGGCCTCTCATCTTACAGGACTGCCGCACAACTATTCATATATTTCGTCGCACACTTTTATTAGCAAATTGATAATAACCAACTTCTGATTATTGCTAACTGAGGAGACACTTATGAGTAGTCTCTATACAGTAAGGGCAACGACGCTCCTTGTTGCCAATACGCAGAGTCACGTTTTATTGATCAGTACTATCATCCTCATCCTCGGCAGTAGTCACCGCGATCATCTTGACCGTGGTAGTCTTGACGTATGGAGTAGAATGCTTCGGCGTTATAAACGACAGCAGTGGCGTCGACACAAGCGCCCTTTTTCGGACACTCGGTGTGGTCCGAGACGTCTTGATGGTTTGGGCACGCAAGTAGGACGCCTGCTGTTTGTAAAAAGAGATAGCTGACGTGACAACAGCCAACCCTAGCAGCACGCACAGAACTCCACAGGCTAGTGCTGCGGTTGAGGCTAGGCTGTCTACTCTGTCGACAGCGAGGTACCGTGGTTCAACCGTCCTAAACTGCTGCTGGTCTCGCGAGGGTGTGGCGACGTTGCTCATAGCACGGTTGGGGCAGCGGAATACCGTTCCTCTGGGACGTGGCCTTCACTATGGCGGGCTTTACCTTGACGTATGCCGACGTCTCGCGAAAGCCAGTTGATGATGGAAGTGCGCACAGAAGCTGTCCGTTGGCTTGGGAAAGAAACGAAACCGCTTGTTCTTATTCTTGGTCACCTTAACCCGGTGGCTCACATCCCCACTGTGGTGAGTAGGCCAATATTTGGGTGGTTTTGTAACTGTACGTAAACATGTACAATAGTGTAACATGAAGAATAGAAAAAAATTACGAATTGCTCAGGACGTTAATTTCAGGCTAATAATAATAATAATAATAATAATAATAATAATAATATAATAATAATAATAATAATAATAATAATAATAATAATAATAATAATATATAATAATAATAATAATAATAAATGATAATAACACAAACACACGTGTCCTGTGTGCAGGCTTCACAATGCAACATGTAACACCACAGCAATATTGCGTGGTACAAGCGTACATTGGCAGCAAGCGTGAGGACATGTCATTATTAAAACGAATTCGTGGTGTAAAGTAAGCGACCCATTACAAAAGACACATACGTTACTACGCGTATTCTCTTTAGACCACGTAGTGGGTGAGTAGCAAGTTCGAAAGCATTTCACGTGCATATATTTGCTCATGCATGGTTTAAAGCATGCTACCCATTACACAGAATGTAGCCATATGCACCGACCCAAGGCACAATTTCAATTTCTCGAGTAACGTCATTCAATAAAATGTATGCACTAAATGACAAAACTACACACTAGAGACAGGACATCGCTATCTCGTTTAACTCTTAAAGGAGAAACTTCAGGCGTCTCCTTTTTGTAGTACGTTGAACTCTACAATTCTGGAACAATCAGCCATCCCGATAAATATTGCAAGCGCTATCAAATCAGTTCACTATGTGTTTGTACTTAAAAACAGTGTTTAACGATTTAGAGGATATACATGGATCAATAAACCAGGTAAACAGCTTCACAACGCCCGACCTCACAATCTGTTTACCAAACTTTACTGTTGTTTTTAGGGGCGAAGCTCCTTAGGGCGTGTGCTGTGCGTCCCCTGTATGTAGCCACCTCTCGTTTAGTTCTTGCAGTGTCCACTAGATGGCGGTACCGTCTGCTGTATGTCGCCTCCTCTCGTTTAGTTCTTGCAGTGTTCACTAGATGGCGGCACCGTTTCCTGCATGTAGCCACCTCTCGTTTAGTTCTTTCAATGCTCACTAGATGGCGGGACTTGTAGCTGATGATGAAAAGATGCAAGATGTTATAAACTAGATGGCGGTACTTGTAGTTGATGATGAAAGATGCGAGATGTTATAAAATAGGAATGATGTCACATATGGCACGTGTCATTGATGGAAGGCAATCGTTCGATTTAGTGCGGCGACGTACGCTAGGGGGAGCATTGTAATAAAATCGAGTAGGCAAAATGTACGGAAGATTCATGGTTTACCAGGTTTTCCTCCAGAGCTTCGCCCACTCATCATCATTCACTTCATGGATATGGCGGCACTTTTTTTATATATTCTCTGGCAAACAAGACTGATTGACAGAAAGGCTGAACATCCGCGATGAACAAAAGTATTTTTCAGAAACTAATTTAAAATACTCAGGACACACGAGCGTTCCAATGACACCTTTCAATGGTTTCTTGTGTTTGATTAGTGTTTAAGTATGCCTGATTATTCTTTAAAACTTTAATTTAGGGTCAAAGCTTGTCATGTAATAAATAGAAAAATTGGTGGCATAGCTTCGTAGGCAGTAAGACAGCTGTTGGCTAAGAAGAAGGCTTGGATTTGATTCTTGCTAGGACCAAATATTTTGTACTGTCAACTGACGAGCTTTTCATACTTTCAGTCTCGATCAAGGACGATATTCCGCTTACAACCGACAAAGACGACAACAAAATTTCTGTGAAATGAGCTCTTTTAAGCTTTCGCGTCGAAACGTCCCGGTTTGTGTTGTACAATATTAAAGACGACAGTCCTGCTTGGGGACCTTCGACGTAAAAATTATGATCTGTCTGTCTGTCTGTCTGTATGTCTGTCTGTCTGTCTGTCTGTCTGTCTGTCTGTCTGTCTGTCTGTCTGTCTGTACATTTGCATGTTTGTCTGCCCTTAACGATACCCCAAACTGCACCACGAAACGACCCGGTTTGTGTTGCACAATATTAAAGACGACAGTCCTGCTTGGGGACCTTCGACGTAAAAATTATGATCTGTCTGTCTGTCTGTCTGTCGGTCTGTACATTTGCATGTTTGTCTGCCCTTAACGATACCCCAAACTGCACCAAACGATACTCCCAACGGCCGACCCTATCCGCAGCACCCACCAATATTGCTCTAGATTCAGCCTTCATACTTGTGGGATTGTCAATTAAAAGGCAATTACAGCGCATATCTGAGGTACCATAACAACACGACAATATTCTGTATGTCTGTCTTTTTATAGAAAAGGCATACATAAGTAATTCTAAGGACCATAGCGTTTATCACGTTGCGCTGCCAATGCAACGCTTGCACAAAAAGACAAGCGTATCCAATGGTTTGCTAAGACGACACGGTGGCGGCACCTACCCTTCGCTTTGCGTTCTACACCTATTCACTTCCGAGATGGGCGCGCATGCCCCGCGCTTCGTTTTCCCAAGATAACTGCCAGATAGCGCTCATGCCTCACATGGGACGTGACTTGATGAGCTTGTTCGCCTCCGTTGCACGCTCGAGGCACTCTATAACGGAGCGCCTCCAGAATACTATTAAGTGATTTTCTTGCACAGAACATCAAATAAATGTTTTGTTCACTCTCTCCACACGCGAGTCTATCGTCTTTCGACGACATTCGCAGATTAACATGCAGAAACGGGGCAATTTTTTTATTTATTTTTATTTATTTATTGTTAAGCATCATAACGGTGTGAGCAGCGCACTGGTCTTTTAACAGAACTACTCAAATGGAGTATGTTTCGTAGGAATGTTTTTTTTTTCAAAACAGACTTCATCCTAAAAATTCTTGATACCTCACTGTCATTGTACCCTAAACTAGCGCTTGGGTTACAATCACAGTCTCACACTTGCCCACAATACGCGATTATAATCAGTCAACAGTGGTGGATGAGAAAGCATAAGGGCATTGAACTTCTGGCCTCATGGGCGACCCGGAATCGCAAGAAAATGCCCTGGCAAAGTTCACGTCATGGCTAAGAGGAAGGTTGCATCGGGTCTTCGCCACATCGCTGTTTTCTCCACACGACCACAAACAGCTGAATACAAAGAATAGTGCTGATTCGGGTAGATCTGGGTACTGTTCTAGTATGGTTTCATTCATTCTATACCTCGTACGTCCTCTGAAGGCATCCCATAGAACAGAGCGGGTTATCATTGTTGACAAAATATCCTTCTTGATATCCGTACTACCCAGTAGCTGTTCTTTCATTGGTTCCGTCATACAACGCCAGGTAGCTTCGATTTTGTTAAACACCACTTTCTCGCAAGTTCTCTGGCGTAAAACTAGTTCCGAGAATAGTCGCCCGACAAGTCTGGACCCGATTCCAGCGATCTTTATTGCGCTGGGCGCCTCCAGTGCGTACCAAGGCGCGTCCAGGTAACTAGCCTCCAAATCCACTCTCCATCCTCCTCCGTGTAGCTCGCCAGCGGCGTCTCCGAAACCATCATATACGTTGCTTTTATTGAATGTAGATAAATATGGCGCCATACTTATCCAGTTCGTTACAGCGCTGAGCGTCATGTCAGGATAACTCTCGTACAGATCTTCGAAATGCTCTGGTCCTGATCGTCTGAAGAGGCCCGTGTAAGCTGATGCCGAATTCACGAGGGCTTCCTTCGTGCACTTGTCTCTAAGGGCCGGAGATTTTGCACGTGAAAGGACGTTTATAAAGGAGCGGCTGATACTTTGCATCAGCTTTCCGACGTCATTCCTCATTCTGGCGGTGACGACCTCGCTCAGGTAGGGATACTCAAGCGCGTAGTGAAAGACGTGGTCGCTGTTGGTGAAGCACCACGCCCTGTGAGTTTCCAGAATGGTGCCACGAGAATTGGTACTTGCTGCTTCGGCAATTATGCTTCTCCTGGTGAACGGTACTAGCGCTTGGGCACACAGCCAGCCATATAGTTCTGCAAAATTATTGTCGCCGAGCTCCTTGTGCAAGCCGAACACGGCGCGTGAATAGCGGTGGTCGTGAATGACGACGAGCACGTTGTTTGGGGCGGATATATTAAGAAAACTGCGAAAGGCTTTCAACCAGCGCTCTTTCGTAATGCCTGGTGATATGCTTTGAATTTTCGCTAAGCTGGTGAACACTGCGGCCTCTTTACTTCTAGAATGGTGAGTAGAATGCAAAGGGCTTAGAGAAGATATCAGAGCAATTTCCAGACGTGACATCTTACTGGCTCTTTCTCGAAAGTCCGAGGCATTCTTGCGCTGCGACAAGGCTCCATACAAGGCACGAAAGTACTCCTCGTATTTCCGAGACGTCATGTTCTTAACGCGCCTAATGCTTGCCGCCAGAACTGAGGCCACGTTCTCCGGCCTTCTAATGATGACCCGCTCATTGGATCCACTCTCCAGGGTTACTTCTAAGAGCACCGGAATCTTGACGACTTTGGTCATGTAGATCATGCTATCCAGGACGTCTGAAGAAGTGTTGCCGTCGACGCCATTATCCGGCCATGTGACGCCGCCTTCCGCCAGAACTTCCCCGACGTACGCCGACTGGTCTTGCCCCTCTGCGACAATGTCATCGCACGCTACAAGATGCCTTGCCGCCTTCTGCACGCTGGTCTGTTTCCTGGCTTCGGACGCATACGGAATGCGCACGTCTCTGGCACGCCTGGTAACGTTGTTCTGAAAAGCAGAGGCGAGGACCTGCGTGACACTGCGACCCGGGTGCTTCGTTGGCCACGAACCGCACACGTACTCATGGAAATCTTCGCAAGGGTCGCGCCTCACGCCCAGCGAGTCCTTGAGCAAGGAGCTCATTCGACGGCAAGCCTCTTTGCCGCAAAAATCAACTTGCGTTGAGGAGGTCTCGCGCACCTTCTGAAGGTGTCCACTGTCGTCGCTCTTCTTGGAAGCATTCCTGAAGAACAGGGCGAGAGACGGCGCGAGCATTGCGACGACGACGAAAGTCAAAACCGATGTAAAGACGAGGCACGTCCTGGCGGGGCTGCGCTGCACGACTCGCAGCAAGGACGTGGTACCATCGCGCCTCCTCAATCGATCGTCGTCATCGTCTCGACAGGAACCCTGGGACATTGAAAGCCCGGAACTTAGGCATTCTCACAGCTGCTTGATGAATCTATTAATACTTGATGAACAATGAACATGTTTTACCCAATGCTTACATTTGAGATTACTTTCGTTAACAGACCTCCAAACGCATAGAAAAAACTTATGTGAACTGCTATGCTGTCAAACACCTGCTATTGAGATCAAGCGCTATTACTTAAGTTTCCGACGTACCTCTCTTGAAAGCTAATGCAAAAACGAATACATCATTAAATTAATTAGTACTTGACGAACCGAAGTTTTATTTTTGGGTTAACGTTTATTGTCTCTATGGGTTACTCTGTTCAGCGGGTCCCTTTAGACGGCTCCCAATGTGGTAAAACGCGCGACAGTGACATCCTGCTAACCTGTAACTTGACGTCGGTAACCACGATGTGAAAAAAAAGAAATCAGGGGCTAAGGTATATGTAATAAAGCAAGTGTTGCTCAAGTGAGGGAGATGCACGCAGGGTAACTTTCATTCAGACCTTTAACAAGGTTTGAATGAGAAGTCGGCGCTTCCATTCAAGTGCTGGCTGTTCTTTCCCCTTTGACATAGACCGTACCGCCACCGCTGCAGGTTTTTTTCTGAACGACTATGTCGTAAAAGAAGCCGAGGAAAAAGCGCGCACTACGTCAGCTTATGCAGCCACATGATACAGCGAACACGTCATATTCGGTTCATTGAACTGCTCAGAACGTTGCTATGGCAACGGCTGCCATCAGAGGAGGTTAAAGTAAAACATTTCGTCACACGAATCTTTTGTTCTACTCAACAGTGGGGCTCTCTTCCGACCACTGGTTCGGGACATGTGCGTGTCATGCACTGAGTAGAGTAACTGTGAGAAATTGAGAAGAAAAAGTCTTATCTCACGAAGAAAGGTTGATTCATGGTTAAGTATACTACATAATATCTGGAAATTCCTGGTGAAATTACAGCGAAGTGGGATAAATGGTGGAGGTGTCGCAGACATATTAGTATATATATAATGACTGCACCAAGAAGTTATTGCTGAACATTTAAATATCTTGAAAACCTGCATACCTTGTGGCAGAATAAAAGAATTTTACAGGAATGCCCCAGTTGGTTCGTATAGTATACATACCTGCACATCAACTCCGATAACTAGTTTTCATCGTTAAACAGAATTTTATTCCAGCGCATTCCTCATTCAGTTACAACACGTGTAGCCACCATCGAAAGATCGCACACGATCCTGCCAATGGAAACTACCAAAAGGGTACAGAGCAAATAAGTAAGGAGGAAGCGATTTCATGATGCCTCAAAAAGAAGCAGTTTACTGTTTGAAGCGAGGTAACGTTGCCCTGGAACACGTATTTTTAAGATGAGATTCAGTACTGAAGAAAAATGTACTTGCTGAGGGGAAGCTAAGGAAAGAACACGGTGTTACAAGGGAACAAGGAGATACACACCCAGGTATATGTTTGGGCACTTGCCTACAGAAAGCTTCAGGTTTCACGGATAACAATGGAAAGATGAGCAGTTGTGCGACAGTAAGTAAAAATTGGTTGCAAGATTTGTGTCGGAAATTTAGAGAGAACGCACAAAAATAGGCAGCAGGGAAAGCTTACGTCACTTTGCCGAAGGAAGCTGAAAGTTGCGCCGGCGATTAATTGGGCTTTTTTCTTTTCAATCTGTTGTTGTTAGTCATAAAACCCCGATATCATGTGGAGGGACGCCGTAATGGAGCGCTGCGGAAATTTTGACCATCAGTCGCTCTTTGACGTGGGCTGACATCGCACAGTACACAAGCCTTTACCACTAAGCCGACACCGAAGTGCGAACGCCAGAATCGAACAACAACAACAACAACAACAACAACAGCAACAACAACAACAACAACAATTATTATTATTATTATTATTATTATTATTATTATTATTATTATTATTATTAAACAAGCTGTTTTGAGCTTTATGGCGCACAGGTCCCCGCCCCGTTGTAAAAGAGGCGCCCAAAGCACACACGCATCTATCCTAAAGCGTACAAAAGCCAGTACTCTATTCGGCAACAAGTGCGGCAACTCTATACCGGCAGTTTGTCCACGTCCGCTCGAACTGTAGGGTCTCGTCGCTCGCCCCCGACTCCTCTCAGCGATTGGTGGCGCCCTCCCTTGAAGGCTGCGGCAGCCGCAGCGGCCGTATCGCATGCGACACGCACGTCGCTCACAGAGGCCGCTTTCTTTGAGGGCACTGGTTGGTGCTCCTTGACCCTCGAATAGTCCTCCTCCATCGAAGGAATCTGCTCTGAATGGCTCATGATGGGGGCCTACAACTACTAAAAAGAAAAGAGCAGTGGCTTAGTTCAGCTATGAAAGGAAATACGAAGCGTAAGCTATGGGCGGACGGACACACAGACGGATGGACGGACGCACGCACTGGTGGAGGAACGGACGAACTAGCGAGCGAGCCTACACGTGCCAAGCGCCAGCCCACTTAGGGGACCCGTCACTCCAGGAGTTTGCATACCTCCTCCGGCGCCCCAGCTGTGCTTTGTGTGACGTCATTTCTTTTCGGACATGCGCAGTACAGCTCTCGATAAGCCGTGCGAAACTGCTCAACGTCCGGCTAGTGTTGCATAGCTACACACACAAAAAAAAACGCGCAAACTCTGAATAAGAAGCAAGCTGTTATCAAGTGACACCACGATGCCTTAGGGGTACGCCTGTGAATCCCATGATAACAGAAACGTTGCCTATGATGTGAGTTCACTGAAAAGATGCACGATAAATTTCTGTGCATGAGAAACATACGCAACAAAACCAGGGGAGGCATACCTAAATGACTGAGGTGTAACTGCAGCGTCGATAAATAGCAAAAAACGAAAATAAATACTACGAGAAAAAAAAGATTAGCTTGCGAAAAACAAAAACATATCTTGCTCTAGGTGACCACCAAATGTAAGTATTGTGCATTACACACGTGGAAAATAATCAGTAAGCATACTGAGAAGGTCGCTATGTTATGATTATTTTCAGGTAAAACAATAATAACGCTCTGTACGTAATAAATTATACTAGACGCAATGCAGCTACGGTTCTGGTCTCAAGACAGAGCTAGAGTTGCGGGGAAAAAAAGCTGTTGCACTCAGCGTCCGCATAAAGCCATCGCGACAAATGTGGGACACTCCTTCAGGTGCTGCGTATGGTACGTTAACTTAGCTGCGCGTATTTAAGGTATTAGGGCAGCCATGACTTACACAGTCAAATAGTAATAATTAAGATGAACAAGAAAATGTGAGTGGACCATTTTCTTTCGCTATAGGTATGACCTATATGGTCATAATCCCATTCATTTAGTTATGCGGGGTTTCGCACCTTTCTTTTGTATTCTTGTCCAACTTCCTTTACCACGTTATATGTCATCTGCATTTTTATATTTAAGCATGCTATTTTATTACCGCCTGAACTCGCCGGTAGAAATAAATGAACCTGTCACAGTGTATGCACGAAGGCCGCCGATGAACTTATGTTACAAGAAGCAAAAAGGTGTACGTGCTGAGCGAGAATTTAGAAGACAGATATCAGATCCGTAATTATGTAAACAAGCCAAACATTTCCTCACGCCTTAATGTAACTGACAAACAGCAACGACTATCTAATCAATAGCTCGGGATTGCACATGCGTTAACTGAAGGTGCGACGAAATTTATGCCACTACTTTACGGAAGCAGTAAGCGGAATACCGAATTCGACGAGTCGCATCCCTCATTGCGCGTTCTTAAGTCCAGACGTGTTTATAGATTACCTGCAATCACTCGCTCGAAAGTCGGCGCCCTCGATCAAGGGTTGCACTCGTCCTCTTCTTCGATGATGATGAGGATGACGACGATGATGGTGGTTCTCGTAAGAGTCGGACAATGATGATGATGAAAATGCTCTTTCTGCAGAAGTCGTGATGATGATTTGCAGCTCTACTGAACTGTACCTACTACGCTGAATAGGCCTATAATTTGCAGCAGAAAGAGAAAAAGAGTTTTCCTTTTGAGTAGGAACAGTGTTCGAAGAAATGCAGCAAAAGGATGAGTTGGGTTAGTTTGTTAGGTTTCGTTTTGAAACCATACAGAAGATGGAATACCTATAAGAAGAGAACACAAGCAGTTACTGACAACCGAGCGATTTATTCAAATGAAACAAACGAAAACAAAAAGTAAGAAAGAAAAACATGCTCGCAGAACCAATGCACATGATATAGAGAAAAAAATTGACCCAGTATCTGCATGTTAATCTGCAAATGTCGTCGAAAGACGATTGTCTTGCGTGTGGAGAGAGTGAACAAAACATTTATTTGATGTTCTGCGCAAGAAAATCGGTGAATGGTATTCTGGAGGCGCTGCGTTAGAGTGCCTCGAGCGTGCGGCAGAAGCGAACGAGCGCGTCAAGTGACGTCACACGTGAGACAAGAGCGCCATCTGGCAGTTTTCTTGGCAAACGAAGCGCGTGGCTTTGAGACGGGTGTGCGCGCCCGTCTCAGAGGTGACAAGGGGTAGAACGCAAGGAGACGGGTAGGTGCCACCACCATCTCCTCTTAGCAAAGCATTGGAAACACTCGCCTTTTCGTGCAAGCGTTACATGGTCAGCGCAGCGTGATAAGCGCTACGGTCCTTAAAATAACTTATGTGTGCCTTTTCTAGTTAAAGACGCACATGCATACTATATACGTGTTGTTATGAGGCCCCACACATGCGCAATAATTGCTATTTAATGGACAAGTTTACAAGTATGAACGCTGAAGCTTGAGCGAAATTGGGGGGTGCTGCGGATGGGGTCGGCCTTTTCAAGTACCCGGTGCCGTTAAAAGTGGACAAACAGACAAAAGTACAGACAGACAGACAGACAGACAGACAGACAGACAGACAGACAGACAGACAGACAGACAGACAGACAGACAGACAGACAGACGAAAATGTTTGCAGCGAAGGTCCCCAAGAGAAACTGTCATCTTAAAAAAAGAACTACCACTTCCGCATACGAATACAACCGATGAGTGAAGCTCCTTGCAAGTGGGATGCAAGCGATTGTGCGCCTGATCTCGCTGCTGGCTTTAACGAAGGCGGTAGGGCTGGGAGGGGGGAAGGTGAGAAGGTTTACTATGCACGATGGGGGACAACACAGCTAGTGAGTGTGCGGCGTACGTAGCGCAGCGCGTGCCATCTGGCGGGAGCGCGCACCTGTTGTTTTGCTCGGCGCGCTTGCCTGGTGCAGGGAGCTTCGACGGTGGCGATGGTGACAGCGGAGTGCGGGTCTAAGGAGCTTTGCTCTTGCATAAATATCCACTTATATCAACAGCTGCTTTAATGACCAATACGCCGTAGTGGGTAGGAGCCAAACAGTCAAGACACAAGCAAGCAAGCAAGCAAAAGACTACAGGCGTGTAAGCTCAGTAGGAGTTATCCAAGCAAGTCAGTTTATCATGTAGAAACGCAACGAATGATGTCCTGACACACGTGCCGGAATTTTTGTAGATGGCAAAGGCTTCAGCTATTTCTCTTATGCGAAAATCATTGCGTCCGAAGAATGTAGCTAGATTGATAGAATGACAGGAAAGCGAGAATAGTATGCATTGGAGCCGCGACACTCGAAATAATGTTATATTGAGGACAATAAATAATGAAAACAAGTTTAAGTGTCCCTTAATTCAAAAATTGATTTGGAAAGATATTGCAAGTTGATATATCGTTGCCGCAAATTGAAGGGATCATAAGACAAGAGAGGCACAGAAAGACATGAAGTGAAACATCAGTTGCTCCATGTCACATAGGACAAAGTATGGCACCCCTGTGCTAGACATCTTTTTGATGTCCGAAATGACAGTGAGACTGGAACACTAGCACATATTGCGATGGTCTGAAGACCCTCATCAGATTCTTACAAGTAAACAGGCAGTGCTGTCATATTTAAAACAGACCTCGCTGGTCAGGTTAACTCAAAGCTGATCGAGTGCTCGTAGGGACTAAATTAGCAGTTTCACGCCAATAATCCATTTATTTTATTTTTTTCTCATTGCACTTCTTGGTCTCCGTTACGCATACATTGCCGAAGTAGAACGTTGTTGATGCATGGGGGCTTACAGAGGCAGCTATAAAAAATAAAAATAAACTTGTGTAAAAGATAAACGGCAGCAGTTCAGCGATGCAATAAATTACAAAGTGTATAAATACCAAGATATGTCACTAAAATTATGGAAGAAGCGTAAGTAAACCAAATATGAGGCATGCAGCAGCAACTTGCTTAGATATAGAAAAGCATATCTATAAAAATAATACACAACAAATACTAATGGAGAACATGCTGTGTTCAATATAAGATGAAACTCCGAATTTGTAGTACTGCTATTTTAAATAAATATTGCTGCATGCCAGGAACACGTATATTCATGGTTGCGTGGATGTTAAAGAACCCCAGGTAATCGAAACTTCCACAGCCTCTCACTGTAAAGTGTCCTGTGCTAAAATATTACGCGCACTTATGAAGACGACGACGACGACGACGATAGCACGAGGAAGGAGTCAAACTAAGTCATGTACTTAAGTCGCGTGCCAATGATCCAAGGAACGTCATCATCGTCGTCAAGTCGCACGCTCCAAGAAGAACCAGCCATGGCGCTCAGCAGGGTGGCTTCACCGCTGTTTCTCGTTTTTCTGACGGCAGTCGGGAGCGGTGCGGGAGCCGAGGACGCGCCGCCGTCAGTCCTCAGGAGCATGCTGCGCATGTTCGTGCGGCAAGCCTCGGACTGCGATCCCCTTCCGACCAAGCTCACCGAAGACGTCAAGCAGGCTCTGGTTGCCAAGCACAACGAGTACCGGTCGATGGTGGCCAGCGGCGATCTAGCTACCTTCGCCAAGGCGAGCAATATGAAGACACTGGTGAGTACGGTCACCTCTAAGTGTCTGAGATTTGCAACACTCATGGTAAACTCTAAGAAAATAGCTTGCGTAGAAGCTACAGACAGCACGAAGGTCACTTTGCTCACTGCAATGACCTTGTTGGCGAAAAAAGCGAGCAGCTAGCTAGAAGTAGAAGTCGAAATTTATTTTCATCATCCTTGTGCGGGAATGCTCGGGCAAAAAGTGAAAATCAATTAACTTCAGAAGGGCCCAAGCCCCCATATATAAGGCACACAAAAAGGGCTACAATATAACAATAAATTTTAACCGTTTCAGATTGCAGGTCAACATCTAATGTTATATAATATAATGTGAACAGCTTGATAATAATTAAAAATTTACAAGAACATTAACACCACTTAAAGAACAATGCACTCACATCATGGAATGAAACACTCTCGTATATTGCGTATGCTGCACTGTTCCAAGCTAATGTCTTGGTTTGCTTAACAGAACTGCAAGTGCATGACGTAACAATTGCTCTCCATGCTTATGACAAAATGTAATGAAGCAATACTAGAATTAGAACAAACTGGCCAATACTTTCGCTCTTCTGATAGAATAGCGAAAGTAGGGGCAAATTATAGTGGCAGCTGTGACAGTTCGGTTACATCCTGTGTTTTGATCTTATAAGTGAGTGCTGACCTCAAGTTTTCAAGTTCAAGTTTCAAGTTTCAAGTTTTATTATTTCCAAAAACAAGGTACAAAATATAAGATATACAGACGAGGGTCCCAGAGCCAAATACTTTAGTGGGACCCTCGGTTTGTCGATACATATCGATGGTAAAATTTATACAGAGCAACAGGAAATTGCCGCTTATATTTCTTTATTTAAAACGACTGGTTAATTTTCTCTTAGGTCCCACGACTAACCAGCTGGAGTGTTGTGATCACCAAAGAGAGTTAACGTGCATCTTTAAATGGTCATAGGTGTGGCTGGAGCCACAAGGGAGTCAAATTACTCTTTAATAAAATACAGTTGTTCTTAGTGGGCCATCGCTCTCTGCTGGTCTTGGCTCAGCGCCAGCCACGAAGTCTTACAATACGGTGAGAGTAAATCACCGAAGGAATATGGCTATGCTATGACTTCAGTTTAGAAGGCGACAGTGAGGCTTGGTTAAAAGAGAGATGTGGTGTCTAGCGTGAGGCGAAGTGGGGAAGGTTAGCCAATGAAAGGCTTGCCTGGAACAGTGACGTAGATGTTTGTTGGAAAAAGTGAGCCAGTGGGAGGCGCCCCTGGAGTGGTGACAGCGACGATTGGCGGAAAGCACGCTAGATTGAAATGCCTGCAAGATTCGAAAGTCATGTCAAAAAGCAGCTGTCTTCAAGAAGTATGGTTACAGAGGAGGCCTAGATAATGGTGTACATAGACACATACAGAAAAACAAATACACCTGCCGATAGAGATCCGACTACTAAATAAATTTTGAACTAAATCACAATAAAGCCTGGATAAAGTCCAGCCTTCACCGCAATTTGATTAGAAAATTTGTTCATAAACAACATTGCGTCACCAAGGAAACCACTATAGCGTAGGGCGAAGCAACACAGGATCATTTTTCTCCCCGAAAAAAAGTTGATGCATTAGCAAAACCAAAAGTACCAAGAAGAAGGAAAGCCTTCGTTGCCCACTCTTTCTCTTAATTTTTAAACGGCAGCCACTACTCCGCGCATTAACGCCCGGCATTACACACCCTTAACGACGTGAGCATCAAACAAACGCATGTGTGGTGACGCTAATTATAATATCCAAAAGTTTAGCTGCCAAACCACGATATGATGATGCGGCACGCCGTAGTGAAACGCTCCGGAAATTTCGATTATCCAGGGTTCTTTAACGTGCGCTGAAATCACACAGGACGTCTAGCATTTCGTCTACATCGAAAGAAGACTGCCACTTACCGGTTCGAAACCACGACCTATGAGGTCAGCATCCAAGCAACGTAACCGCTACGCTAACACGACATACCGTTGACGCAGTGCCCTCAAAAACACGCCCCACGTTTGGCAGCACAGAACTATGCCATCCGAAGCCCGTTGTTTGAATAATTTCGTCTGCTTCACCTCCACATCCCCACTAGCACCTGCTAATATTGTATAACTGCCGCATAGCTTTGGCCATCAGTGAGTCAGTTAGTCAAAACATTTTATTTGGTCTTGAGAAGACGAGAGTGCCTCCGTCAGGGACACCGACTGCCGGGCGCACCCATGATGGCGCCGGGAGATTCAGGCTCTCGGCGACTTCGTGGGCTCTCTGGAAAGACCTAAGCTGCTGGTCCTTTGCCGAGCTGGTGATAAGTCGGAGCCAGTGGTACTGCTTAGAGAGAGACCCTGAACCCACGCGCAAGTCATGACACTGCCGCAGCATGTGTTCAAGTGTGCACCTCAAATGACCACAGCGCGGACAGCCTCGGCCTGTTCTTTTATGAATTTTGAATACATAAATGGAGATGAATACGCGTTCGTCTGTAACATTCGCAGGGCGACTGCCTTCAGTCTGTTCAATTTAACACCTACGCCTAAAAACGCTGCAGTGCGTTCTGAAGTGTAGGTGTTATACTGCAATCCTCCTCGAGGAACATACCCAGAATTCTGAGTCTCGATATGACCGGGATAATGAAGCCGTTCACTGTTGTTATTGAGATCTCAGGAAAAGTTCCTTTTTTTTGTTTTGCACCGATTCAGGGTCGGTAAAAAAAACAGTTTCGATTTCTTAGCTGACAAGCAGAGTCCTGCTTTGTGAAGAAAATCTTGAACCCTGATCGCTGTAATTGCTCTTTTACGTCTGCCCATCACTACCTCCCTCGCACCAGACGGTGTTGTCGTCGACGTAGAAGGCATGACCGAGACGATCACTCTCGATCAGATTACGGCAGAGTGTTCTCAGAGACAAGTTAAATAAAAATGAGGAGATCACTGCCCCTTGTTGAGAGCTTCTGGGTCGAAGATCAAATGGCTTCGAGCCGAGAGATCCTAGACGAATGGCAGATTTTCTATTCTTAAGAAATGAGCCGTTGTACTTGTAAATATGTTCTCCGGTCCAGGGACGTAGCCAGAATATTTTTTGGGGGGAGAGCGGGCATTTATTTTAAATAGAGGAGAAAACCACCTTAAAAATGGTCATTTTCGGCTCTTTTTGTCATGGCAAAAATTTTAGGAGGAAGCACTGGCCTGGTGTGCCACCCCGTGGCTACGCCTCTGCTAGTGTCGGCCTTTCACGGATATCGTACGCGCACGAGCTCGCGGTGCAAACGTTTCGCACGCCCGACAGCTCTTGTAATTTCAAGAAATTTGCCACAAGCTATGCCATGTCTCCCTAAATGCTGTCACTAGTGTAACAATAGCTAGTGCCGTTGCTATTCATGCTGGCAGGCTTGCATATATGTGCCCCTGTTGGAAAGAAGGTGAAGACAAGCTTCAAGAATAGACGATGAGGACGTATTGCTGTACTTTTAGTCACAAGTTTTCGTTACGGTACAACGTGACAATACGTATGCCACTTTATCATTTTACAGAAGTGGGAAGACGCCCTGGAAAAGACCGCTCAGGCCACTGCGGACAAGTGCGACGGCAAAACTCGGGAGAAAACAGCCTCCGCACTCGACACGGGTGAGCTGACGGACACATTCTTTCCTTGACGCATTCTATTTTATCTGAGTCACATGAGGGCACGAAATGGCATTAACTACTTGATGCCCTATAGTTTATTATCATTTGAGCGATGAGAAACGAGCAAATTTTATGGCGTTTGCCTTAACGCCATTCATTCAATGGTTCAGCTATAGAGCTCGTTCGAATGAGAAATGCTTACTCTCTACACCAAACATTCCTCACTGCAATACAAATGAAACATTTGAAACATTATCTATCATGCCAAATAATTTGAAACGTGACTTGTAACAAACGTCGTGTCCCAGTTGCCCTTAGCAGCATTGACTTAGGAATTGCAACGGTTTAAACATGGGCGCCGTCGTGTGGGGTTCCGGGCTTCATATGCAACTTGCAATAACAAGTTGCAGTGATGAGTTGCAGCGTTGCAAAAGATGGGAAAAGGTTCATGCTAATGATCATACGCGTGCCCAGGGTTCCCCTTTAAGGGGGGCGGAGGTTAGTCGCAGTACACCATCATTCCTATTAAATCAATGTATGAACCAGACTTTGTACCCTCCCATCTCAGGGGAATAGAAGGGGGATCTGACACCCCCCTCCCGCCCCGCGCCTGTGTGCACGCCAGTGCTATTGACACCATAGTTTATACTTAATTTCACTGTTCCTGAACGCAGATAAGAGTTGTTAAAGTGAGTGTTCAGGTTTAAATGTAACCCTGAAATTGCTCATTTCAAAAGTTCCATGCAATTATTGACATCACCAGGTCAAGTGCCATTAAATTTAGACATGTTGCAGTTTGGTTAAGAAAACATCCTTTTTATGGACTTTATATCCTTAAAAGAGCGCTGCAGCACGTTTCCATGTAGCCATCAAATGAATTCTGTAAAAGAGCTTATTGCCTAACGAAATGATTGCCACACTTTTTTTACAATTCGTCCAGTACGGTCTGCATTGCAAATATTTGTCGCTGGAAGCGAAGCATGGACAGATGGAACTGGAGAAGAATGTGCGTCAGGCGTGCCTCTTGACCTCAAGCGCTTTTTCCTTTTCCTCTTGTGCGTGCACGCGGGAACAGCTGGCGGCCTCTCGTGATGTACTCAGTTACTTCAGAGCACGCCACGCACAAGTCAGCAAATGGCGTCACTAGGGCCTGTGACGCACTGCTTTTAGAGCCTGTAGCATCATTTGACGAAAGGAGAAAAAACAATTTTTGGCTTACTGTGGTGGTGCTGACGCCCCCTGTAAAGTTCTTTGCGCTGCGTGGCGCATGTGTCTTGCGCAGAAGCTATATTTCGGGGTTATAACTATTGAGCGGTAGGTGGCGATGTGTTCGCGAGTGTTGATCGCCACTATCATCATCATGGTTAGATCGGTAGCGCCGGCGGTGACTCCTGGCGGCAAGCCTTGGTGGAGCACGAGAGAGTTGAGAGGGTCTCCTTTTTGCGCATGGCATTTGGCGCGAACAACACTCTCGCAGTGGAACCCCGGTGCACGGCACCGCGGGCCGTCTGCCGGAGGCCCTCGTTGTGAGTCGAGCGTTGGTGACACCGCCTGGTTTGTCATGTTGTTGATTGTAGTGTAATATGGTGCAAGGTTGTTTAGCGTGTGGATCACAAGTGATGGTAAATGCAGTTAAATAATGTGTATTCTGTATAATCAATTAATGTTAAAGCAGTTAAATAAATCTGTATTGTTTGGTTTCTTCCGGTATCGTCTGCTGTGTCCGAGCACTCCAAAAGCGTGGAGCTCGACATTTCAAAATCCCAGAGCTTCGAGAATTAATTGCAAACTCCAGGCCGCGTGCTCAGCCATAATATTTGGCTCGTGTGGCCTTGGAAGCCATGACTACAATTCGACAGCATTTTCTGACTGTACTAAAAAAATGTTGAACTATTGAGTGTCATTTCTTGTGTCCGCGATTTCTGGGCACTACAATAATGTGCAAATTCTTTCGTTGCTATTTTATCTGGCGTTCTTCAACGCGTTTAAAACGTTCACTGGTGAAGCTTTCAATTCTGTTCCGCCGGATCTTTGCCAAGCATTAGTTCTAGTATACCAGTTTAATAACACTGCGGATAGAAGCATCTGGGCAGTCAATTCGTGTTTCGATCCTGAGTTCGGTTTCAGCCGGTGGAATGGTAGAAAAGATGGAGACCGATGGATGTGAGCGGAGCTCTTATAGCCTTTCATTGCGTAGCTTACTGCGAACAAACAAAACACTCTTATTGTAACGAACCGGTACGCGCCCGATTTATCCTCTTCAACTCCTGCTACACCATCGTAGCACGTGCGCCAATTTGTCCGGCGTAAAATATAAAATATACGATGGGCGTGTCTGTTACGTTACCTAATATCCCGTGACATCACGCAGCAACTAGCCACCAGACTTGAATCGCTTAACACGTTGTGATTAGTCATGCAACTAAACAAATCTAGCATTGACTTAGCTTAGCTATGCTAGGATATATACGTAGCGTGAGGTGAAGAGGCACCACTAAACTCAATGTTTTATGCATGGCACAAATTACCGGCATCAAGTCTTCTATGTGACGCAGCCTTTCGCACATACACCTGAGCGAATCGTTTACGAAGTCCGTCTCGAAGGTCCCAGTCACACTTGCGCGTTCGCAAAGTTTCCCCGTAAGCGCCTTCTCGCGACGCCACTTTGCAAGACGTTCCTCTCTATTGCCTGGGGTCTCCACAGCACGTTTAGCCTTTTTCTGTTCGTTCTTCTTACGCTAAACCGCTATTGCGCCGCTGAGCAGCAGTTTTGACTTTCATTCTCTATGGCTATATATACTGGTGAACCCCACGCCATATGTGTGTAGCGCTGCGGCAGACACGACCAAAGAGATCAGCGTGGCTCGAGGAGCATGAGCCGCGGGATATACGATCAAAATGCGTCTGCCGCGGCTATGACGTCACTCCTCTGAAGTGCGCACACCGGTGAGGCGCGCATGCGCAACACGGCTCTTGTACGCGCACGTGAAGCCACTTCAGTTCGTCAAGTGTAGCTAACACTACATGATCGCGTAGCACACGTAGCAACTAGTCGCATGACTAGAAATTACATAACATCTAGTCGCGTGACTAAAGATCACGTAAGATTCCTTCGCGTGACTAAAAACATGCGACATCATGTACTAGCGAGTCACATGGCATGTTCCCGCCATACACCACAGCAGCTAACATGTTCCCACTGAAAACCAGAACAGCTTGTCCCGTGACTGAAATCGGGACATCATGTAACAGGTAGTGAGGCGACATATTTAGCCAAGTCTAGCCATAGTAATACTAGCAAAGACTTAGAATCTGAAGCCAAAGCTTGAAATTACTAACAAGACATTGCCAGGTATTCAACACTTTTTTTCTCGGGACTAAGGGAGTTACTCATATTACCTTCCTACAGAATAATGAATTCCCCAAACAAACATAATTTTCAACATAGTAGATCGTCTTGTTATGTGAATGACAGTTTTTCTCGTGTCATTTAAAGGGAACCTCACAAGTGCTCTTGTATACCATGAAAATGCGGCCAGTGGCCGGTAAACGAACCGATGTCCTCCAGTCCAACCACAGCATATATATATATATATATATATATATATATATATATATATATATATATATATATATATATATATATATATATATATATATATATATATATATATATATATATATATATATATATATATATATGTGTGTGTGTGTGTGTGTGTGTGTGTTTGTGTGTGTTTGTGTGTGTGTGTGTGTGTGTGTGAAGAGGTTTATTAGTAGTTAACGACAACGGCAAGATGGCATGATGAACCGTCCAGCAGAGACCGGCACAGCAGCGAGCCGAAGCATGAGGCGAGAGAGCCGGGCGTTGGCAATGCTGCTCGCTGCAGGCACATCTTCTTCACAATCACCCCCGCTGAAAAAGGAGCCATCCTGGTGACTTAAGAAGTTTCAGGCAAAGGCTCATGGTAAGGTTTCAGTTGGGAAACATGGACGATGTCACGTGCGCGCCGGCGCATGTCGTCCGATCGGGAAACTGGTTCAATTAGGAAATTAACCGGTTTTCTCCAAAATGGTGTAAGGCCCCTCGTACCGGGGGACAAGATTCGAGGAGAGTCCCGGAGTTTGGTATGGGATGGCAAGCCACACAAGATACCCTGGGGCATAGCTGGGATCCGGAAGAGAGGTGCTACGGTTTTCTTTCTGGCGTTGTTGCTCTTCCGAGGTGAACGCACGGGCGGGCTGGCGGGACTCTTCGGCTTGTCGAGCAGCATCGGAGATAGGTGGACACTCGGAAGCATCAGGACGGTAGGGAAGTGGGGTATCAATTGTATGGGAAGGCTCACGACCGTAAAGAAGAAAGAAAGGTGAGAATCCCGCGGTGGTTTGTATTGCGTTGTTATAAGTGAACGTGACGTATGAGAGAACACGGTCCCAGTTGCTATGATCAGATACCACGTACATTGAGAGCATATCACCTAGCGTGCGGTTGAACTATTCCGTTAGCCCGTTAGTCTGCGGGTGGTATGCTGTCGTTTTCCGATGAATGACGGGGCATTCCGAAAGCAGAGTTTCGACGACCTCGGAGAGGAAAGCGCGGCCTCTGTCACTAAGGAGCACTCGAGGTGCACCATGTCGAAGGATAAAGCGTTGTAAAATGAAAGAGGCGACATCCTGAGCTGTAGCGCTCGGCAAAGCGGCTGTTTCGGCATAGCGTGTCAGGTGGCCAACCGCCACTATAATCCACCGATTACTATCTGGTGTCAATGGAAGGGTACCGTAGAGGTCAACGCCGACGCGATCAAATGACTTGGCAGAGCATGGAAGTGGCTGCAATGCGCCAGTCGCACGTGGCAGCGTTGATTTACGTCGCCGGCAGTCAGGACAGCACTGCACGAATTTGCGTACAAAATTGCACATGCCACGCCAGTAATAGCGATGGCAAAGGCGTTCATATGTTTTGAACACTCCGGCGTGGCCGCATTGCGGATTGTCGTGAAGAGAGGCGCATACTTGCGATCGTAAAGTGCGTGAAATGACCAGCAGCCACCGGCGGCCATCGGGAGTGTAGTTGCGTCGACGAAGAAGTTGATCGCGGATGGCTATATGGAAAGCTTGACGTCGGAGGGATCGAGATACTGGAAGGTTAGGCGTGCCAGATAAATATTCGATAAGAGAGTCGATCCACGGGTCACGACGTTGTTCGGTGGCAATCGAGTCGAGATTTAGCGATGACAAGGTCTGGAGGCAAGTGTTTCCGCACGTCTGATCTGGTGGTAAAGGTGAGCGGGACAGGGCATCAGCGTCAGAGTGTTTGCGTCCGCAGTGGTATACGACGCGAATGTCGTACTCCTGGATGCGGAGTGCCCATCGCGCAAGGTGGCCAGAAGGGTGTTTCAACGTGGAGAGCCAGCAAAGCGCGTGGTGATAAGTTACTAGATCGAACGGGCAGCCATATAAGTACGGCCGGAACTTTCCAAGCGCCCACACCAGAGCCAAACACTCTTTTTCTGTCACGCTGTAATTAAATTCGGCTTTCGTCAGAGTGCGGCTAGCGTAGGCTACAACGTATTCTGAATAGCCGGGCTTTCGTTGAGCGCGGACAGCGCCTAGCCCAACGCCACTGGCGTCGGTGTGCACTTCGGTAGGAGACGTCGGGTCGAAGTGGCGAAGAATAGGTGCGGAGGTGAGCAGACGGCGCAGAGTAGTGAAGGCAACGTAACATGCAGGGGACCAGGAGGAGAGGTTCACGTCACCGCGAAGAAGCTGGGTTAACGGTGACGTGATAGATGCAAAATTGCGAACAAAGCGCCGGAAATAGGAGCATAGGCCTACAAAACTTCGAAGTTCTTTCATGATCGTCGGCTTGGGAAATTCTGCGACTGCTCGAAGTTTTGCTGGGTCAGGTAGTACGCCGTGCTTGGACACGATGTGGCCTAGGATGACGAGCTCGCGTGCAGCGAAGCGGCATTTTTTCAGGTTAAGCTGCAGACCAGCGTTGGTCAGACAAGTCAAAACGCGCCTTAGGCGAAGGAGGTGCGTAGGAAAGTCATGGGAGAAAACCACGACATCGTCGAGGTAACATAGGCACATATTCCATTTGAGGCCACGTAGCCTATTATCCATAAGACGTTCAAACGTGGCAGGCACGTTACAAAGCCCAAAGGGCATGACGTTAAATTAATATAGCCCGTCTGGTGTAATGAATGTCATTTTTTGGCGATCGGCTTCAGCCATTGGGACCTGCCAGTAGCCAGACCTCAAATCTAGCGACGAGAAAAATTCCGCTCCGTGAAGGGTGTCAATGGCGTCATCAATGCGTGGCAAAGGATAGACGTCCTTGTGGGTTATCTTATTCAAACAACGATAGTCCACGCAAAATCGGATAGATTCGTCATTCTTAAGCACCAGGACGACGGGAGACGCCCAGGTACTGTGAGATGGTTCAATGACGCCTCTACGAAGCATATCTTCGACTTGATCGTTGATGACGCGGCGCTCTTCAGCGGAGACACGGTATGGCCTTCGACACAGTGGCTGGTGTAGGCCGGTGTCAGCATGATGTTTAACTTGTGATGTGCGGCCCACTTCAGGTTGCGACACATCGAATGAACTCCTGAACTCATGCAGCAGATCCAGCAGGTCGGCATGTTCGGTGGGAGTGAGAGTGTCGGCGATGGCGCTAAAAAACGTATCATTGGACGACTCCCCGAGTGCCGACAGTGCTTTTGAGTGGTCGCAGTAGTCATCCGGGACATCAACCAAAAACGAAGCGTCAAAAGCCTGCACGCGGCCGAGACATTCCCCCGCACCATGCTCGTAAGCGGATTGCTTACGAACATGATGCTTCTTCTGGCGGCAAGGTCAATTGTTGCGAAAAAAAGCGGTAAAGCTCGACGACATTTTAAGATATCGGAAGGCATAAGAAGGACTGTATCGTCAGTGTAGGCGTTGCATGAAACAGGAACAAGTGTGAAATTTCCAGGCGGAATAATGGTATCTTCATGAACGAGCAACTTCGGCGGCCGATGAAGAGCGTCCCGTAATGGGACATCACACAAGGATGAAAACTCAACTTCGGTGCGTGCGCAGTCTATGACGGCATTATGGTGAAATAAGAAGTCCCACCCGAGGATGACGTCATGTGAACAGACAGGAAGAACAATAAACTCCACGATGTAAAGAATGCCTTCGATAGAGACTCTTGCAGTGCAGGCTGCGAGAGGCGTTACTTGCTGTGCGCTTGCGGTGTGGAGCGACAGTCCCGAAAGCGGTGTCGTTACTTTGCGTAATAAACGGCAGAGATTAGTGGCAATAACAGAAACAGCGGCACCGGTGTCCACAAGGGCGAAAGTATAATAACCTTTAACAGTTACTGCGACCATGTTAGCAGGAGAGGGGCGAGGGCTTAGACAGTTCGAAAACGGCGCAGTTCTTGCCTCTTGAACTGCGGTGCTTAGTTTTCCTGGTCGGAGGGTCCGGGCCGGCGACGCATGGGGGAGGGCGATCGCCGACGAGGCGTTGCGGCTGGAAGTCAAGATGGTCAGTAGGGGCATAACGAGGTGGTGAGACCGGCCCGTATTGGATGAAGGTTGGCTGTCGGGATGCAACGACCGGGCATAGTTGCCGAACGTCTGAGGTCGACGGCGGCAGTAGCGAGCAACGTGTCCGGGAGTGAAGCAGGCGTAGCAAATCGGTCTGTTATTGGGCGTCCTCCAGGGATTGACGACTGGTGCTGCCGCCCAAGGTGCAGTATAAGCAGCCGGGTGTGCGGGCTGTGAGCGCGTGGTGTAGGATGGTTGCGGGAGCCTACGTACAGCGTCTGCATATGTGAGCGGCGCGGCTACGGGCTGCATCTCCTGCGAAAAGGCGACAGGAGGAGCCACAGGCTGCGTTGCATAGGTTAGGGGAGCGGCCACAGGCTGAACGGCTGGCGGATAGGCGACAGGAGCGCCTACCGGCTGTGCGACACCCGGGCAGTGACCACGGCTAGATAGAGGTGGCTCGTAGTGCGCAAGAGGAACAGCTTGTGAAACCTCTTCCGATATAGCAGTGTGAAGCGGGGCAGGTAGACGGGTGGTGGTCTCGTGAGTAAAGGGCACTAGGGAAAGTACGCGGGTGACTTCCTCACGGACGAAGGCTCGGACTTGCTGAAGCAATGGTGAATTGTCAGGCATGGAGTCGAAACTGGACAGCGACTCAGCACCAGGCGGAGGCTGCCTAGTCAGAGTGCGTTGCTTCTTCAACTCGTCGTAGCTCTGACACAAGCTGACGACTTCAGAAACTGTGCTTGGATTCCTAGCCAAGAGCATTTGAAAAGCGCCATCGTCGATGCCCTTCAGGGTGTGTTTGACCTTGTCCGACTCGGGCATGGTGTCATTCGCGCGCCGACAAAGGTCGACGACATCCCCAATATAGCTGGTAAAATTTTCTCCAGTCTGCTGAGAGCGGACGCGCAAGCGCTGCTCTGCTCGCTGCTTGCGGACAGCCGGCCGACCGAACACTTCGGCACATGACGTCTTCAAGACGCTCCATGTGGGAATGTTGTGTTTGGGGTTGTTAAACCACAATTCTGCGACGCCAGTGAGATAAAATATGACATGGCTCAGCTTGTCGGCTTCATCCCACTTGTTATTTGCGCTCACCAGCTCGTAGTGGTCGAGCCAGTCTTCCACGTCGGTCCCATCCGCACCGCTGAAGACCTTTGGGTCCCGTAGTCTAGGATGGCCGGGACAGTTGAACTGGGGCGACGACGCCGATGGGTTGGCGTTGTCAGTCATGACGGGCTGTAGGATGCGGCTTCGCAGCTCCAGGGTGTAGCGATGGGGATAAGCAGCACCCTCCACCAAATATGAAGAGGTTTATTAGTAGTTAACGACAACGGCAAGACGGCGTGATGAACCGTCCAGCAGAAACCGGCACAGCAGCGAGCCGAAGCATGAGGCGAGAGAGCCGGGCGTTGGCGCGATGCTGCTCGCTGCAGGCACTTCTTCTTCTTCACACACACACACACACACACACACACACACACACACACACACACACACACACACACACACACATATATATATATATATATATATATATATATATATATATATATATATATATATATATCTTGTGCATGGAAATGCAGGTTCGTTCACCGGGGTGCACCAGAACATTGGCGAAGACCAGCTTGACGGAACGTCTCCAGATGTTGGGAAATTCGTCGACAGCATTGTGGGCAAGTGGTACGACGGCTCCGCGAGCTTCAAGCCGGCAGATTTGGAGAGCTACACTGCAACTACGGACGATGCTGGAGAGAATTTCGCCCAGGTATGCGCAGGTTCCTATAGTGAAAAGAACTAACAGGCAGTAGCTTCAGAGAAATTACAAGGTATCATGTTGGAAGTAATTGTGGCTACTCTTTCATCGAAAGCTGGCAGAGGGGCCCTGCAGAGCTTTTGTTAAATACTTTTTGTGCAACTCTACAAGCACACCTACCCACTGCGACATAAATCGTCATACAATTTGTGTAGTAGGGAGGTATTCACCATGTCATCACTCGTCATTCTTCAGAGAAGCATTGTACCCGCTAGATACTTGCAAAAACTTTTGTGCAATATTATTTATGCTCTGGTTGAGGAAGAGCAGAATAATGCCTGAAGCTATTGTAATGGGTTGGAGAATTCTATGACGCATTGTGTGACGTCTGTCTGTTGCTTTGCTCTTATAAAATGCTTCATTACTCATTTTAACGCGATTTTTTTCCCGAAATTAGGCCTGCCTAAGGCAAGTTCGCAACGAAGTTTCGAGAACCGGCGTTGCTCTTTAGTAAAATGGACCAACTCGTCCAACAATTCATTCTGCTGTAAAAAATTTAGTGTTAAAAATGGTTTGACAATACCAGGACTACTATCATAATTATGACGGAACAATATGAGACACTTACAAACGCAAACCATTTATTATTTATTTATTTATTTATTTATTTACTTATTTATTTATTTATTTTTTATTTATTCACACACGATGTTGTTAGAGACTAGGAGAAAAAGGCTGATACAATCAATCAGCTTGAGGGTGTCCTGGCCACCCTACACGTGCTACAGCGTAAAAGGTGGTAACGAATAAAAACAAAAAGAAAAAAAAGAAAGACAGGAAAATGAAATGAGCACATATTGTACTGTACATAGATATTCTTCACAAAAAAAAAAACGTAACGTGCTTTTATATACATAATAAAGAAAACATAATAAAAACAACTTTTTCCTTTAGAAAGAGTGAAATACGAGAAAGAAAAAGACGGCTTTATTTATGAGGCATATTCATGATAATGGCCTTGTGGCGACATTTCTCCGTAGCTCTTTAAATGGGCTTTCCCGAATGTGAAAAAAAAGCTGCTCTTTACTGGTTTTATTTAATAAAGCTAGGAGCGTGAACCGATGCATTTGTTGATCATAATTTGATATGTCATTCTTCAGGTTATACTAGGCAGCGACAGCCACGTAGACATAGACATTGGGACCTAGCTTTCTCATCGACTCTTTATGTCACTTTTTACATCCCTCAGATGATATTATATGAGGCATTGATTATTCACTGACAGACATTGTCGCCCAAGCCAACACGAAACATGTCACGCTAAATCTTGCATCCCAAAAATCATTACCAGCTACAGCGGCAGCATCCGCGATTAAGAAAACGCCTGCATGGCGTATTTTGAGAGTGATCTCAAGAGAAGACACGTGACAATACAAATGAAAATGAGCGCTGTCTTCCAACTAAACATCCTTGTGAAGAACAAACAATTCATGAAAAACGACAGCACGCAATAAAAATCACAGTATGTGATAAAAACACCCTCTTCCGAAACACACGGGTAACATGAGCAAGCGTTTTGAAACCAACAAAATAGGAACAGCCTTTGGCACGCTTTCGTGTTTTATAAATGGCTTGTTCTTCACCATCAAGTTTAGAAGTCGGGGCTCGTCTTCATTGATATCGATTCCCCACGTCTTCCCTTGCACTATAGTCAGGCTCAAAAATAGAATACGAAGTATCCCATACCCACAGTTGACTGCATGGCTAAAGCACATAAATGTCCATACACACCCACGCATACGTACACGCCCATACCCGATAGTAAGTGCTAGGCTCACTTGCGCGTGTGTGCCTTTTCTCGTTCTTCTTTTTTGGCAGTCATTCTAAGTGCGTGCGTCCTTTCGATTTGTATCGTCGCAGCTTGTCTGGGCTGATACCGAATCGGTTGGCTGCGGCTTCAAGCATTACAAGTCGAAAGCCAATCCAACGAACCCACCGATGGCAATATTAGCGTGCAATTACTACCCTGGGTGAGTACACCAAAGTGCTCATTTATGAGAGAACATGAACCAGCTGTTCTTATACGGTTCCTGTTCTTGAGTCTCCTGTTCCTGAACGATGAAATAAGAGTGCGTAGTTAGTGACCACTACTGCGAGCGGGAACGCTTGCATTTCCAAAATATGCAAAGAAACATTGAACGGCGACTCAAGGGACACTGCTAGTAATATCTCTCAGTAACGTCTGTTACTTATTTGTCATCTCCTTTATGCCACCGAGAAGTACTGCATATAAGCCGACTTTCAAGTGTTATTCAGCGGGTCGTGTTGCGACATATGTCAGAGATGCAAAATTAACTCTGTTATGTTATAACTAATGACTGAAACAGACAGTTAAGCCAATAAAAGCCCATTTTCGTCAGTGGGATCTGAATGAACCCACAAACTTCATATGTTAAGGGTGTGAGTTAGAATTCCATCGATAGAAAAGTTTTTTTCTTAATTCAAGCGAGTCTTTAGGCTTAATAAATAAAAGCATTCCTTATGCTTTCCTTTGCTTAATCATCTGTCGGTTTCATTTGTTATATGTGGTACAGGAAACAAGCCCCTCATACAATTATTCCATTACTATAGTTCTCTAATTTTCCTCTGCATTTCAGCCACCTCAGCTTCGTCTTTCTGTTGGTACACACGCATGCTTCATGCTTGCTCGTTTCTAGTGGTTTGATTTACATCGTCTCGACGTGCAAATATCACGTACGAAGAAAGTCAAATAAACTAGAGAAGCGAGTGCGCGAGACCAAACATGATACGGCTTGCGATCATATGCGGAATGCGACAGCAGTTAATCGAGAAAAGCTGTCGCTTCCGACATCCAGTAATCCTAAGCATATTCAAATACATCCGTGAGATATCACATCTTTCCCCTTGACAAGAAGGCTTTACATTTCGCGTTACATAAAATTAGACGATGAGTGTTCGAATATGGAGAAGTGTGTTTTGCTCGCAAATGCGTGCCGCAATAAAAAAATGCCCATAGCCTATCAGAAATTCTTGCTGCGTGCAAAGCGAAAGCACGGTGAAAAATTAGCGCTGTAAATATTGTGACCAGTGCATACAGACAACTCAGCAACTGACCCTAAGCAAATTGGGTCTCATTTTATACACGTGAGAGTCACATGTGTCGCACGGGTTGCACCCTAAAAAAACCGACTATCTTTTTATCTATTTGAAAGTCGCATGTGTTGCACTACCTTTAAAAACACGGTGAATGTTTTAAAAGGGAGTTTGGGACGCACGACTTTGAGTCAGTGTGCCTCTCTAAAGAGAGAGCTACATGTGTGACCCTCACATGCATAAAATGAGTCACATGACACATTTTTCCTTAAATTGTCGCACGCCGTGTTCATGTGGCGATGCTCTTGTTTCTCACGCAAAACTTATGGTTATCCTACGTTCACGATATTTAAGGCCTCTAACTATACTTCAGAACATATTTACAGAATTACAAAAAAGCCCCCTTAAGATTTGCTAAATCTACCAATGAAGGACACGAATGTGTTTCATACGTGATAGATCGTGACAGCAATAAAACCATATGCTCATCAGTTACGTCACCATAAAAGGTACCATGTAACACTTTTTTGTGTTAAAATTGAATATCCTCACTATTAGCGCATGACGCAAGAATCACATGCCTAAGAAGTGTTTAGAATTCGCTGATTACGAGTGTAGTTGTGTTGATAAGACAGCTGCTTGGGCCAGTGATTTTGAATTGACACAGCAGCGCTCTTTCCAGTCCATGTCTGGTGCTTCCGTAGTTACGCCTTAACTGCTTGTTTTCTTGCGCTGTGCAAATACGTATATACGGAGTTTTGTTTATTTGCAACCACACCTAAAGAAACTTTGTTAAGACCTGGAAGCTCCTCGCGTGACGTGTCACCAGTGGGCCGACCCTTGACTCTTGTGCGCTCGATAGTGAATGACCCTTTATCGATTGAAATTCTTGTTACTCTATCAATAAACGTTTTTATGCTAAAAAAACTATGCATCCTTCGAAGCATAAACAGGCGTACAAACATCTATTTGCTTTCGTACTTTCTTTTATTCCAAGCACTCGCGCACTCAATTATTGGTAAATGTGTCGAGTTTCCTTTCGCTGAACTTTACTTCTTCCTTTTGTTCCTTGTCGTTCTTTACGAATTGTTTAGCAAATAACACTGCTGTCCCACAGTGAGTGTTCGATTACTAGTCTGCTATCATGTCCATAGTCACAGTAATCAAACTTCGTGCATCTGCCAGCAAGTCCAGCGTTAATTCCGCGACCATCTGACACTGCCCGATGATATCTAAAACCAAGGCTTTGTTTCACAAAACAAAAGTTGTGTGTAAGTATACATACACAGCTGAAATTGCCATGTGAACAAGGTATTCCCTACCTCTTTTCTTTACGGGGATGTAGAGGCCGAACTGCCGTGGAAACGCGTATTGCCCTAGTTGTCAATACAGTTCGCTGTAGGTTTGCTCCTTCTTAAATGTTCTCCCAGTTTTGCTCACTGTCGGCTGGGTTTCCAGCTGACGTGCAGCCTGTGGTAGAACAGCGTGCTATAGCGAAGCTTAGCTTGTCATCACTTTCGTACACCTGCCTCCTGAATAGGTCGTGTGACACCAGACCTCTGCCATGCGCTTGTGCCACTCAAATTGGTCTTTAAGATGTGTAATAAAGGCAGCGAGTACATCTCGTGCTTATCAAGAAAGTACATGAGAATATCCACAATATGTTGTCTGAAGAAAATCATGAGCGTAAGTTTTTTTTTGTTTTTTTTCCTGCCCTGACTCCAGCCTTTCCAGAAAGTCGTAGGGGAAAGCAACAGACAGAGTAATAGCCGTAGTTTTCATAAAAGAGTTGTAGTATCTACAAAAATGGGGCACAGAGGACATCTCTGGTCGCACTTCACAGTCAGTTCACTCACCATCACACCCGCGCATGAACAAAAGCAGCTCACATCACAAAGCGGAAGCATCGACCAACGGTACCAAAGAAGATGCGGAATCAAGTTTTGTCATGCAGCTTACAACCGCGAAACTATCATGGGAGCTCCGGCAGCACATGAGGAATTCGATACACTTCTAACGCCTAAGCCCAGTAAAACTGGAGTGACCAAAGCTCCAATGCGAACGCTCTACCGGACGCCGGTGTAGGTGAGGAAACGCCACCAAGCACAGCGTACCACTAGGAAACTCTATGCAGCTTACGACGCAACCAGCGTTGCAACCCCGTAGTGGCCGTTTGGGTGCTGGCGTCTCCAGAATGAAAGCGGCGCACTGAAATATTCCGGCCCACTAGCGACGACGTTCTATGACATATGCGGTAGAGCTTCCAGGCCTTGACAGCGTATTTTAGGTGGCGTAAGTATCTTGATACTTGTCGCATGCTTCAAGAGCATTCTCTCTCCTTTCGTGCAAGTGAGTGCGCTGAAAGCCACGCGGGGGGGGGGGGGGGGGTGACAAGGGCGTAAGGAGATGCCTCAGCGCGCGTCATGAACTTCAGCACTTTCTTTTTTTTTCTTCGAACACCTGGTTAACTTACAGCGCGACCGCGAGTGCGCAAGCGCTAGGCATGCAGCTGGAGCCTCTTGCGGTGGCCACAGTAAGTACGCAGCAAGTCGGTCAAATGCCTTAGACAAAATATAGACCATTTCAAAAACGGCTTCTGGGGCGCCGCCATAGCCGTTTACGGGTAGCGCAAACTGGCGTGACTTCCTAAAATGTGCTCCCGTGCGCAGCCCATCATAGCAGGGCCACTCGAAACACAACCCGTATGAGCCATACGTAGAAACAAGAAAGATCACAGCATATTCACCGAGTGAATGATGATGAGTGGAGCGAAGCATCCGTCCATGCGTGCGGCTGTGCATCCTTGCGTGCCTCTGTCAGTACATCCGTGTGTGCGTTCGTCCACCCGTGCGTACATTTGTGCCTTCGTCCATGCGTCGTTCCATCCGTTCGTGCTTTCGTCCATGCTTCCATCCCTCCGTCCGTTTGTTTGTCTGTCTGTTTGTATGTCTGTCTGGCGACGAGCACGAGCCGCTGCGACCTTCAGCGCCCACCACTTTGCTTCGTCCATGACCCACAAACGATCCGACAATTACGGTAACGATACAGGATACTTAGAGAGGCACTCGTTCCCCGTGCACGCAGGCGGCGACGAGCACGAGCCACCGCTGCCCTCCGCGCCCGCCGCCCCGCTTTGTCCACGCCCCACCAACTATCCGACACTTTCGGGGACGATCCAGGCGACTGAGGGAAGCACTCGTTCCCCGCGCACCCAGGCACAGCCTGCGCAGCAGCCAATTCGAGAGTAGCGGTACAGTGCCATCTAGAATCTATTCACTCAACTGCAGTTTGTATGTACTTCAATGAGACAGGGCCATCTATAATACTGTTCGGGAGATGCTGCTGGTTATGCCAGCATAACCAGCAGGACAAGCTTGGACTAAGAGGAGGTTCACTCCTAAAACGTAAAAGTAAATCAAATTGACACCCACGTTCTGTGCTCGCACCCCGTAAAACAGGTTAGTAAAACATTTGGGTGGCACACTTTTTCTCCTGTTTTCACGCACGCAAGTAAATACTGCACCGAATTTATGCGGATGCCATTTTTTAACAGACTGAAGGCAGCAGCTCCAGTATACAAGAAAGGTGACCCGTGTGCCGACTGCGGCACAGGTTACAAATGTGATTCTACGAAATTATGCGTAAGTCACCGTCATTTTACCACTTGCATTCCTATACAATTTCACTAGACCAGAATGAATGCCTAAGTAATCTATTTTCTATGATTCTTATGGTGTTTTTCACTTTTCCCTTTCTACAACACACATGAAAAATTGCGGCCAAATTTTGTATTGGGTTCATTCACTACAGCCAAATCATCAAAGGGTCAGAATAAACCTTCGCAGACAGCAGTAAAGAAGGTGACAAAGTATATATATTGACTTGAAAACCTAAACAATCATATAATACAGGACAAGGGCCGAAAAACGAGCTTTTAGCCCGCTTAAAGTATCCTAATTACATAAACTGCGCTATAAGGAGAAAAGAAAGAAAAAAGGCACACACACAATTGCAAACTAGAAACTGAAAGTTTATTGGAAAAACACAAATATAAGTAGCAAAAACGTGACATAAAAGGTTAGAGGTTGGCAGTTAGAGAATCTCTGCAATGTGACCGAAGGCCTCACGATACACGTGTCACCATACTAGTGGATATAAAAAGCCTCAGCAACTTCTGTCGTTGTGCTATCTCTGTGCTGGGACACCACCTTTGTTTCGCGAAGTAATGGGTGACACCTGTGAACTCTGTAATGTAGGCACAAGTTTGACGAATGGTGGGCCTTCAGCGGTGCCCTGTGATCCATTAGTCGGTTATTCAAACACATCCCGGTGGGCCCAATACAGCACATGCCACATGAGTAGGCCATGAGATACACTGCACCCTTTCCACATTTGACTAGTGTATCCCTCACACTCGCGCCACTTTTTTTCTTTGCCTCCAGTTTTCCTATTCACTACTGAGCAGACTCGGCCCAACTTATTCCTGAACGAAAAAACCACGTCGACACCAAATCTGTTTCCCACCTTTTTTATATGGTGAGATAATGTATAAATATATGAAATGTACGTAAAGGGCAAGCCCATCTTGATGTCCACCGTGTCACTACCGCCATGTTTGGGTTTCTTTAATCTTTCACTAAGAAGACCCAGCTATCCGTCTAGAAAGTTTGACAACCTAAACCTAGTGAGCTGGCCTTCAAAAGCCTCCGAGATTTGATGTGGGCACGACTTGAGCAAAGCAGATTCCAGACATGAGCTGGTGACACCATTCTTGACTGAGTGAGTGGAACGAAAATTGAAAAAAAATTGCTTAACCGACCTAGGCGAATACCGCCAGTACGTGTGCTCCTGCCCTATCCCAACTTTGAAATCCAGAAACTGAATGTAGTCATCTTTCGAGACCTCAAAGGTAAATTGCAAACACCGTCCCTTCACAATTGCGTGAGTTCCAGAGTCAATGTGCTGAAAATGTTTGATGAGAAAGGTCATCCTCCGTGGAAGCGCCGTGGTGCGGAGGAAAGAGGGGACCACGTACACCTCTTTAAACACGCACTCTCCGCGCGATTGAGACGGCCGGAGAGACGCGCTGCTCACCAGCCATCTCAGAGGCCATGGAGTACCACTGCTTATCTGTCGTATGGTTCGCAAGGCTACAGTTTCCTTTCTCTTAGTTCGTTATTCTATGGGGGTGTCGCGCGTCGTGATTAGTGCTGCCACAGCTGAGGTGCCACCACCAGTGCCTTCTCCTCCGAATACGTGGCATTGGTCGCGGACTTTGGTTGCTCTGAGTTCGAGTGAAAATGCGCATCTTCGGTGGCGGTCACGCATGGGTCCGTGCTCGATGAATATTCATGGAGCTGCGGACATGGACAGCGTGAGCCTGTTAATGGTGAGTGTACTGCTTTCGTAGCTAGTAATTACACAGCGCTAGTTGGACGTCTGCAGCAGCTCTACCAAAGAAGGCTGCCGCCATTTCCAACAATAGCATGCGTTCACGGGACTGTTGCAGAGGCCCAAATAAAGAAAAATGTCACTTTACGAGTCAGAACCACTATTCGCGTTGTTATGAAGGTGATTTTCGTCACTCATACAATGAGTGATGCGACAGATCGCCAATTGTCTCTGTACTGTTGAACGTAATTGATATCGTTTGAAGATGCACTTTAGGCTACGTCGTCATAACATTTCAATCAATACTCGAGTTGCAGCGTGCTCCTGCGAGTAGAAACGTTAACAAAGAAAAAGTCTGTGTACAGAGATGGACTGTATAAAGTGGCTCTTGCTGACCTAAAGATGGTAGTTTGAGGTGCAGATACAGTGCGATTTTGTCACCACGTACGCGGTAGTTTTTTAAATTGTTTAGGACCGGCCTCGCCAGTAACGAGAAGAGCTCTAGACTTTCGACGGCGCGCGTTGCTGCGGCCGCCGCCGTGCGCTGTTTTCTCTCGTTTCTGTTGACTGTTACCGTGCTTTGCTTATATCTGCGATGACATTCGGCATTATAGCAGAATCGAGTGAGTATACGTTGATTGATTGATATGTGGGGTCCCAAAGCCACCATGCGAGAGCCGCCGTAGTGGAGGACTCCGGAAATTTTGACCACCTGAGGTTCTTTAACGTGCACCCAAATCTGAGCACACGGGTCTATACAGAATTTTCGCCTTCATCGAAAATGGAGCGGCCGTGACCTGCGGGTCAGCAGCCGAGTACCTTAGCCACTAGACCACCGCAGCGGGGCAATAGTTACCACACGTGGTGGTGGGAGCTGTGTGTGGTAGCTCTAGCATAAGCTATTGCTGACGTCAACGTAGACGGCGTCCGCATGCGTTGGTGTCGTTCGAGCCTTCACACTCGCATGTGTTTAACCGAGTATTTAAGGATGGATTACTTTTGAGAATCCCGCGGCCAATAACCACTCACAGCGTGCCTCTAACTGCCAGAGAATGGGCTTGCTTGTCAGAATATGCCGGGGCTTTTTCTGAAAGCAAATTTTGAAGCAATTTATATTAAAAAAAGCATTTCCTGCGTGCTAACCAGGGCCTACTGCTGGCCCGTAGCCAAGACATTTTCGCTGCGTGTGTGTTTGGCGGAGAGGGCACCTCTTGAATGTTATGGAAAAACCATATTTCAAATATTGATCAATTGTAAAACATTTCGCTTAATCCGAATGTATGCGGTTTGCATTTATTGTTTTGTTGTGAGCCTGCTTTGTGTCTGTGTCAATCATTTATTGTGCAGGTTTTGTCAACTCTATATGATTCTGTTTCTCATATTGATATTACGTTCTTTTTTTCAGGTTCCTTTTCTCGTTGCTGCTCACGCTGAATAGGAACGACAACATAGCAAGCCACAAGCTTGATCCCTCCAGCCGTCATGACTCTTTTATTTATTCATAATCGCAAATAATAAATATGGAAACACAATGCTGATGTTTGCAGTTTATTATGCGTGACTTGGCACTATGTACATTGCACACATTTCGTTTGGCTATACTCATAGATAAATGTCAAAGATGATATTCATTCACAATGGAATTCACAGAGCATCTTATCATACTTTTTGTATTGCTTTGCTGGAAATCGTTGTTGTGAAGAGTTTTATTAAAATAATGCTAAACATGAACTACTATTTTTTGCAGTTGCTCGACACAGCGGTAAGTATTAATGTAGTTTGCATAAAAGTAAGACTTCACTATTTCCAGCAGTAGTTGCGTAAAGTGAAGCATGGGTCAATTGAGTAGCTTTAAAGAGCTGTAGAGTCGCGGGAGCGCCACCGCCAAGAACAATAAATGGTAGATTGTGATCATTCGCAAAAGAATGCTTTCGCTCTTCCTAAGATGGTCAGGGGACCCACCAAGAGAGAGAGTCACCCTGTCTCTCTAAGAGAGCCGTATGCGTGGCAAGTATCCGAAAAGAGTCAGATATATGCTCTCTTTTTCTTAGAGTGAAGGAAAACTTGGAGGTTGAATACGGAAAATGTGTTCTGCTGCCCCGGCAGAATCCCGAATTTCGAGAAATTTTTCGACATTTGCGAATATTACTGAGAAACATCGTTGGATTTATTTGTAACTTCATACAACAGGCAGAACTGATTCGCTTTAATAATGGCCTGCGAGATATGGTGCGCGGATAGGGCACGCGATAATCTTGGAGGCGATGCCTTAGTCGGTGTCAGTTTGCTGAACCGATTTGCTTTATTCATGGCATCTGAGATATATGCTCTAACCCGGCGCCTGAATATCTTTGGAACGAGGCTTTAGTTGGTTCTAGTTTGCTATAAGCGAAAAATAAAATCGAGAAGTGCGGCTGAAGTAGGCTTAATTTCCTTCAATCTAAACGCAACTTATGCGCTCCCACATACCAAAAGACAAAAAGACAAAATCTAACCGCTTGAATGCTTTACATTTTAAACAAAGGGCGAATTTATCTTTTGGTAAGTATTTTCTAGCGAGTAAGCGAAACAAGTACACGAAAAAATGTTATTCTTCTGTAGGCCTGCATGTCCACTTTCATAAATCGCGTAGTAAATCTGGCATTATAGTCATCCTTGTGCAGGTCTTAGCGTATTTACAATTTTTACCTTGATAGAGCTCCACTACCATGGAACCTGAAAGAGTGCGTACAGCACGAGCAGCTTATCGATTTTCGTAGTAATCGAGCGCTTGCTGACGACTCGGCGTGGTTATCAGCCGGATTTTTTTTTCAGATGCTTTCGCAACTTTAGGTACATTATCGTGAATAATTCCAGAATTTTTTGTAGTTCATATTACTTGAAACATTGCAGGTTTGTCTTGCACTTATTTTTAGTGTTGTTAGCACCATTTGAGCCCTACATTTACCACTGCGTAGTCGTGCGACATGAGACAGTGGACGGACGTGCCTAGTTCCTAAAGTGCTAGTTACACTCTTTTTTTGTTATTGCCTTGCTTAACCTGTGCACGCGCTGTCCGCATAGCCGCACCACATGTGGCAGGACACCTGCCGTACGCAAGCGGATGGTGAAAGAGCGTATCGACGACGCTCTTTCGCCCTCCGCTTGGGGGCGGCAGGTGTGCCGGTACGTGCGTTGTGGCTGTGCGGGTAGCACATGGAAAAACCCTATCCACAACTGCCCCACCACACGTAGCAGGACACCTGCCGCACGCAAGCGGATGGTGAAAGAGCGTATCGACGACGCTCTTTCGCCCTCCGCTTGGGGGCGGCAGGTGTGCCGGCACGTGCGTTGTGGCTGTGCGGGTAGCACACAGAAAAACCCTATCCACAACTGCCCCACCACACGTGGCAGGACACCTGCCGCACGCAAGCGCATGGTGAAACAGCGTATGGACGACGCTCTTTCGCCCTCCGCTTCCTTGCTGCAGGTGACCCGGCACGTGCTGTACGGCTGTTGCGGATAGGACCTTTCCATGCACTGCCCACACAGCCGCAACGCACGTGCCGGCACACCTGCCGCCCCCAAGCGGAGGGCGAAAGAGCATCATCGACACGCTCTTTCACCAACCGCTTGCGTGCGGCAGGTGTCCTGCCATGTGTGGTGGGGCCGTTGCGGATAGGGTTTTTCCATGTGCTACCCGCACAGCCACAATGCACGTGCCGGGACCCCTGCCTCACCCAAGCGCAGAGTGAAAGATCTTCATCGATTCGCTCACTTGTCCCCCGCTTTGGGTGCGGCACGTGTGCTGCGGTTGTGCGGGTAGCGTGTGGAAAGGCCTATAGCGCGCAGTTATGTTCCGTACTACGCCCAAGTATTCCCATTCAGAGACACAAAAATTTCCCATTTCAGTGATTTTCCCCTGCAAACGTTGATGAAATTTCCGGCATATTTCTCTGCACAACAGAACTAGTTTCCACCCAATCCACGCACACACATACTATAATTACACCTGTCTGACGTATTCGCGACTTTTGAAATCATGACTAGCCCTTCCAGTGCCACACAACAAAAGCATGACTTTATAATTCATATACTGTTTGTAAACTGCACATTGTGAGCTTCAAGTCTAACGGTAATAATGAACTACAAATCGTTCCACGTAAATATCGGTAACGAATCTCAAGGGTTATGCTTGTGTGGTGCATGCGCATGAACCGATTACAACAAATGAAGGTGCACTGTCACCGCTAATTATCGGTTGTCATAGAAAAATTTCACCATGTCGTTAAATTCCCTGCAACATCACAGATTCTTTTTTTCTTTGGCTGAAAATGATGGGCGGAAAATTTCCAAAAAATGGAAAATTCTCTGCACGGAACATCACTTATAACGCGTCGCTCTTTCTCCTTCCGCTTGCGTGTGGCCGGTGTCCCCGCACGTGCGGTGCGGCTGTGTGGGTAGCTCGCGTACGTGCTCTTACGAGCTATAATTCTTGCCTCGCGTTACTAACAAGGCCAAACTTCTACAGCTCGTGAATTTCTCTCGCCACGAACCGTGCAGGCGAAGGGTGGCAACGACCCGACCGGCAAGTCCAAAGCGGAATCGGGATCTTCCGCGGTGGCCATTATTGGCATCAACTGCGCTGTGCTGGCAGTCGGTGGGGTCATTGCCGGGCTCGTGGTGATGCGCAGGTCGCGCGCCTCACGTGCTGTCACTGCAGAACCCGCCGCCGAACCCGCCGCCACACACGCTTCGGCCGGCGAGGATGGGGCGGCCGTCGGATCCCATGAGGCCGCAGCCGGGGACGCCGCCGAGCCCAAGGGCTCACCCGGCGCCGAAGCGGAAAAGACCGCTGAGGCTCCCGAAACTCCTGTTGATGGAGCCAGCCACGAAGCACTAGCCCCAAAATGACGGCGACCTGCTTTGTGTGCTGCGCCGGACAACGCGCGGGTGGCGAGATCGCACGCCAACCGCAACGAAAGAAAATAAAAGATGTCGCTTGCGTACTTGATGACTGTGGCGTCACTCTGGTCTGTCGGGATGTTTGCACTTGGGTTTATTTTTTATATCTCTAACACCACCGCCCGGACGTAGCGTGGTATCCGCAGTTTCCAAGCTGGCATTCAAAGGGTTACTGCAATGATGTTTCAGGGTGGCGTACACGCTCAAGATTGGGCTAACGTAATCGTAATGAAAGGGTGAAAAATAATGTGTGCCTGATTCGAGAAGATGCGAGAGAGTTATATGCACTCTCTTGCCGTTTGCAATCGAACCAATAACGTATGTACTAAGCGTAGCGGTACAGAGAATCTTGAAACCCTTCAGGCCCGGCTCCGTACACATCCTCGGCATAAGAACATACGTGATACATCTATGTATCGATGAGGTGTTTGTTTGCACAAGTTGTTGTGGTATTTCAGTATTTCGTGGGATGCTTAGAACTTTATGAATGGGAAAGCACAATCCTAGTTGTATAAAACAAAGCCCTGAGACCACGCAGCAACGTGTAGACATAATTGCAATGAAAAGGTTCAACTGATAAAGCAGCGCAACAGTCCATGACCTCGCTCGCCAAAGCCTACTCCCGACGCCATTTCAAGCTGATTTGTCTAGCCGCTTCCACCATGGCATTCTCTTTCGGACTGCTGCAGTAGAACCTGAGGCGTCATCAGCCGCATTAACTTCAACAACACAGCAAAGCATTCACCACGAAGTTCAGCGCATAAGCAGCAAGTTCCGCAGCAACTGGGAAGGTTCGACTACTCGTCCATCACTATACTGAGAATGGTCTCGGCACCCCCCTATTTTTTGGAGGCACTTTTCACGGTGAAGTTTACTTATTTTTTGTGGCTTCCCAGAATAGTGCGGTTGTCGCATCTGGCGAAGATTTAAAATTTTGTTGAATTGTTCTGCCCCGTATTTGGAGACATCTGTAAATGGCACCATATTTTGGTGGTAGCAACGGCGTCCTGCTGGGAAACTTCCGGATTTCGAGCAGTCATCCTGATTGGGCGCGACCATGAATCAATCGGGAAAACAGCGTTAACATTACCACAAAATAATAATAATAATAATAATAATAATAATAATAATAATAATAATAATAATAATAATAATAATAATAATAATAATAATAATAATAATAATAATAATATAATAATATAATAATAATAATAATAATAATAATAATAATAATAATAATAATAATAATAATAATAATAATAATAATAATAATAATAAATATAGCGTTCAGAAATCATTTCCTAGCCCTGCTTCATCGACTGATCAAAGTTTAAGTAAAGTAACTTTCGCCGCAGAAGCTTTGTGTCGTGCAAAAAAGCACCTTAACATTGGTCTGGTCTATTGGTTGAAAAAAACAGGCGAACTGGGCAAGTTGGTGAGGTTATATGGTAAAGCAGCTAACACAAGGAAGGAAGAAACGCGATTCAGCGCTATGTGTGTGATCTTCCCTTCACCTTATGTTAAAAAAAAGCGCTCTGTCATAATCTTTACTTCTGCTTGACACGGGAAACGGCACATCTGGTACCTTAATCACGTGCGTGTGCACACGCTACCATTATTGTCAACGCCTAAATACGTGTTATATTTCATGACTGCTAGAATTGCATCTTGTTAACCTAAGTGCGCTATTTGCATTACACTACTGTGCTGCGGTGAAAGCGCATTAGCGCAATTTTTGTTGTTAGCGGTTCGCTAGTAGTCTTCGAGGGCTTGCACAGGAGATCACGATCTCTCTACGGCACCCACCAAGCAGCCAGGCCAACCGGACCTATCGTCAGCACCACTTGTGCTCTTTGATGCATCTTCATAGCCCCACTGGACTACACCACACTACTCCATCGTTAATGGTTAGGAATGGCATTCACGGAACATCATTCACTGGAATGGCCAATAACACTCTTTGCGATGCCCGTCTTTGCGAGGAGGCGTTACGCTACAACATGTGCGTTTGTGCGGACCATAATGTTCAAAGACAGCCACTGGCTGCCATTCAAGCGCACCTTGACGATATGCAAATGTCTGTCGAATCTATTCTTGCATGCCGTCGACAGAAGACATCCCAGTCGAAGGTGATTCAGAAACTATTGAGTTTTTGGGGAAGAGAGACATGGATAAGCGGCTGTGACACTCATGTCGGGTGGTACGCCAGAGTGATAATTTGACTGCGTGAGTGTTTGTGCACGGCCTCTGGACGAAAAAGCACATGATCCAGGGGCCGTGGTTTGTGCGCGTCTTTTGCTCTCCCTCTTCTCAATATCCCCCATCCCTTTCCCACGTGTAGAGTAGCTAACCGGTTATTCTCGATTGGTTAACCTCCCTACCTTTCTTTCTTAGCTATTTCTGTGTCTCTTGCTTGAGAGCAAGCATTTATTCGTAGACTTTGTGCATGATTACTTTAAGAAAATGTTAAGCATACTTCACAGAGAAAGGGGTTGTGAGATCACAGGAAGCGCTGTTTTTTTGGCGCCGTAATTGTCTGCCACAGCCGCCACCACCAGGCGTCCGTCAACTCTATCGCACGAAATAAAAAAAAAGAAGTTGGAAACAAGTTTTTCAGGTAGAGTATTTTTTGAACCACAACCCTCTCCGTGGCAACCAAGTATTTTACCATAGATTCTTGCCGGTGCTCAACACTACTTCGCAAAAAGACCTTATACAGGCTTATGTCGAGAAGGAACCCACTTAATATATAATATAGCGTGGTAGAGTATGTAATAACCAGGCGTCACACTACGCAAATTGTGTTAGCGGACTCTACACAACGCGAATGGCGTAACGAGTGGGTCGTACAATGTTACCAACCAATTACAAAGGATTCAGCCACAATGCTTCATTATCATCAGCCACCACATTAACAAAGTTCACATAATGTTTTGCCAATGCGTAGCGGGTACCTCGATTCTCCGCAGAATGAACAATAGTGACTGAGTGAATACCTTGGAAGCGTACTTGTATTAGTAGGCCCGGCATGACTTACATTTCGTTTCAGAAATGCTGATCTAGCTTTTTCTGTGACTGAGCTGCGCTTTCCGCTCAGGCACGGCCTTTGTTTCATTATCGGGGCAAAGTAAAGCTGACGCACATTTGCATTTATCGTTTTTCAGGGGCACAGCAAAGTCCCAAACAGCTCAAAATAATTGCCAGTGAGGCTTACAGACGTCAAAAATCATATTTGTCCTCATAAATGTACTACCTGGGTGTGCGTCTGTAAGTAATGAACGAGGTGTTGTGACACGCGACAGTAATTGCCCCTTCCAAATCTTGGTATGCTTTTTTGTATGACAGAAAAATACTGCGGCGAAAATCACTGAAAGATCACTTTGATGCGGTAGATGTGGGCCAGAAAACTTCAAAACTTCGGTCCAACATTTTTTAAAATGCAAAGCATTTCTTAGCGAACTTCAGCGACCTTGAGCCTATCTGTCTATCTAGCCGCCTACGACATTTATATATCCTGGCCGTTCCGATAATGGCATCGATACCAAACTTGGTATGGCATAACATGGCTGTGTGAAGAACACATTTGACTAGTGATAACATGAAAATCGTGACATGCATGTCTTGAATGTCATGATTTACATTTCGTGGTCCTGCAGTTCTTGCAGTGGTTTCGTTCACATGGCATGCTGTAGAATTGGTATGGTAGGACATGATTGCATGGCGAACACAAGCGACAGACCCTAACTTCAAAATAATGAGATGTGTGTCATGCAACAACATGACTACATACCACACTCAAAATGAGCTGTCGACCATTTCGCTAGCTTCATTTATACCAAATATGGCATTACGGGACAGGAATAGATGACGAAGGTATGATACTGGTGCAAACATTATAATCATGAGAGGCGTGTCATGTAAGAACATGACTACATGCCACGCTCATGATGCGCTGGCGGCCGTTTCACTAGCTTCACATGTAATGAACTCAGTATTATACGACGCGAACGGACTACATAGGTAAATGACACATCCAAACATGATAATCACGACATTCATGTCATGTAACAAGACTACATGCCACACTCATGATGCGCTCGCGGTCGTTTTGCTAGCTTCACATAGGCCAAATTTAGTATTACGTGACGCCAATGAATGACGAAGGTATGTGACTGATGCAAACATGATAATCATGAAATGCGTGTCATATGAGAACATGACTACATGCCACAGTGAAGGTGCCAATACATTTTGACGTCATGCGGTGCGCGTGCTTACCGGCGTTCATTTCATCGCGTCACGTCGGTGTTGCCATGCCAGGCACTGGTGCTGCCAACTCGCAGGCGCGCGCAGCGCTGCGTTGCTTTGATGCATGCATGTTTGCAGCATGTCAAATTTCATGCAGCATGTGCAAATGCAGCATGTCGCATTTCGCGCCGGTTGCCGTCGGGTCGCGCCAATGGACGGTGGTCGCACTTGGCGTCAGACTATGGAGTTCTCGCGTTTTGCTAACGTAGCGCCGATGTGCCCAATGTGCGCGCGCGTCAATGCTACATAGGAGTATAATGGGCCCTTCACGATGCGCTCACAGCCGCTTTGCTAGCTCCAAATATACCAAATTTGGTGTTACGTTACATCAATGGATGACGAAATATATGAGTGGTGCAAACATGATAATCATGGCAACCATGTCATGTAAGAACACGACAACAAACCACGCTCACAGCGTGCTCGCAGCCGTTTCGCTATCTATCTATCTATCTATCTATCTATCTATCTATCTATCTATCTATCTATCTGTCTATCTATCTATCTGTCTATCTATCTATCTATCTATCTATCTATCTATCTATCTATCTCACTCCTCCTTAACTTGGGGTATCCAAAACCAGCATGAGAAGGAAAGAGGGTTTGACAAATATGTCTGGCATGTTATGGCTTGAATAACAAGAAAATCCTGTCCCGTACCTCATGAAACCCTTTTTTCCAGACACGTGTGGCACATACCCGTATATCACAGGCAGCGTTATGTAGGTATGAGCCACAGGTGATCGAAAGTTTATATCTACCCAGGAAAGACGAGAACAGACACTGACAATTTAAATGCGAGAGAATGAAAAAAAAATTGCCCGCAGCTTCCCTCGGGGGAACACTGAGGAGGATGCGGAAGCATGTAATTGGTTAACGGGTGTTAAATTGCGACTTACTTGGGTCGATGGCTAAATTGGTTAACGTGGTTGTGAAATTGGGTGTTAAATGAGTGAACACGTACGGCACGTATGCGAAAGGGCGGTGTTTTATTTATTGCGACGAACCAATGGACGAGCGGCAACTGAGCGAGCGAGCGCCGACCTTGAGTATATATACAGCGCGACGGTGCATGCGCTGTCAGCTGTCGAATGTTCTCGAAGGAGAAGCGCGCGCGCGGCACAGATGGCGACGGCGCGACGGCGCATGCGCTGTCAGCTGCCGAATGTTCTCGAAGGAGAAGCGCGCACGGCACAGATGGTGGGCGACGGCGCGACGGCGCATGCGCGCGCGTCAGCTGTCGAATGTTCGAGAAGCGGTGCGGACGGCGCGGACGGCGCACTACAAGGCGCGAGTATAAGATGCTTCCGCATCTAAAACTTACATTGGCAACTTTGGCTGGGTGAATGCAAATAATAAATATCAGGGCCCAGCAGGAATCGAACCGAAACATCTCGCATGACAATCACGTATTCTACCATAAAGCCACGCCAGGTCTCGATACTGCTTTTGAAGAAGGCTGCACACAGGAGCAATGTTGATGAAACGTCAATTGTAATTGCTGTGTGGGCTTTCCATCTTTATAAACATTGCATATGCAATTCTACAGAAGAAGGTAAATAACAGCTGCAACTTACCAGTGCTTACCCATTCAGAGCAGAAATCTCCAGTGGAGGATTATACAGCGTGTTCAACGTATACGTTGAGGACGACGCAGCGAGCAATGGAAATGAAAATTATAGTTGTGACCTTTAAGGACAAGAAGAGGGCAGAGTTTATCAGGGAACAAACAGGTGTAAAGGACATCATTGTGAAAATCAAGGAGAAGAAATAATCACAGGCAGGGCACGTAGTGCGAAGAGAACATGACCGATGGTCATTAAACCTTCGTGGTCTGCAGTCGGGCGCTGCCCGACAAGAGTGTTCGGGGTTCACGTTTCGCCATTTTCTCATTTCAAGTCAAGCGCAGTTCTTGGATACATGAAACACCATCTCTTGAATAAGCTAGCTTTGTTTGTTGACGTTTTCTTATTCGTTACACTAGGATGCATTACTATGCCCACTCGTGCGTGGTTCATCAAGAAGCATGGCCACGTTTTCACCGCGTGCGTTTTAAGGTGGTGCTTTTAGCGAAAACAAGGGTGACTTTAGTGAGGAAGACAATTACGTGCCTCCACAAGACAGTGATGACAGCGCTTCAACAGAAGCTAGTGATGAAGACGACGACTACTGCGGTGAAGACAACACCTCTGTTTTTCTGCAAAATCTGCAGTCAGAACCCTCGTATCTAACCAGAAAAAACTTTTGAGTGGTATCATACGCTGTCCATATATCGCTAACGGAGTCTCATGCATAATGCAGGATCAAAAACAAATATCCCATGTTTTTTCTTCCACAGTTCATGTTTTTCTATGCGACGCTAGAAACAGGTGAAATAGTTTTGGACCGGTAGAGCTGGAAAATGGGTAAAAGCTTCGGACAGCAAAGGATTAAGGATGACAGACGGGATTTCAAAAGAAGCAAAGTGGGTGAATGGGAGACAGAAACATAGGTGCCAGATGATATCAGGAAGTTTGCAGGTAAAAAGTGGCAGCAACAACAACATAATAGAGTTGACTAGTGGGGCACGGGAGAGGCCTTTGTCCTGCAGTTGGTGTGAGAAATGAAGAAAGGAACCCGGACTCGATCGTCTGGCTTCGTTGAAGGTCAAGAGATCAACTGAGCGAGCTAGCTCCATGGTTCGTGCTCGTGCCCGCCGCCTCTTCTTCCTCCTTTATTTACAACACACTCCCGCGGCCACAAAAACTTATGAAGTACTGCCTGATTCGAAAAGGTACAGTTTTTGCACCGGTCGCCTGATGCTAGAGCCGGATGCCAACCTCAGACGGGCACGCTCGTGCGATGTTGCCGTGGCCGGGAAGCAGTTTGGTTACGTGAGCCATCTTCAACATTATTGGCGGTGAGTCGTCGTGCACCAGGACAACGTCACCGACCTGAAGTCGCGGTGGAGCCTTCAGTGCTGCTTTGTGGGCCGAACGTGGAAGCAATGAGCACTCTTTTCGGCAGCATTTCTAGAGATGATCCGTCAGCGCTTGGCGATGTCAGGCTTTAAGTGAATCTACCAGAAGGTGTGACACGGCGAGGAAAAAGGGCCTTGTCATTGACGATGAAGCTTATCGAGGTGGTGGTTTGTATTGCGGGGGAAGCCGTTCCTTCAAACTGTAGCGTTTAGATAACTTCGTCGTCACGTTATTTGCCATCTTCAGGTCATACTGGGCGCTCTTGTAATTCTTGCATCGCTTGTAGTCGGACGAGCCTGACTTTAGTCCACTCTTGTACATTCGGAAAGCTTCCTGATAATCATCGTTATCCTTGGGCTGTTGTTGGCGTTTCGTGTCAAGCCTCTGCAGGTGCTGCTGCTGCTGATGATGATGATGACATATATACTTTTATAATACACACGCCAGGTCAAGTTAATGTCAGTTGTGGTTAAGTGCCAAACAATGGAGTTGATTTATGAAGCAGTGTTCAGGGCCAATAAATTGTACTCGCCATACAGTGATACCGAGCTATGCCAACTGGGGCATTTTGCAAGTTATGGAGACGACCACGAGATCACCCAAATGTAGGCGGCTAGACAGACAGACAGACAGACAGACAGACAGACAGACAGACAGACAGACAGACAGACAGACAGACAGACAGACAGACAGACAGACAGACAGACAGACAGACAGACAGACAGACAGATAGATAGATAGATAGATAGATAGATAGATAGATAGATAGATAGATAGATAGATAGATAGATAGATAGATAGATAGATAGATAGATAGATAGATAGATAGATAGATAGATAGATAGATAGATAGATAGATAGATAGATAGATAGATAGATAGATAGATAGATAGATAGATAGATAGATAGATAGATAGATAGATAGATAGATAGATAGATAGATAGATAGATAGATAGATAGATAGATAGATAGATAGTAAATATCCTGCCTCCAGAAAGAAAAAAATATTGGCAGCAGTCTGCCCTTCGTACGTGCGTGTTTCTATTTTCTTACCTGTCTTCTCGCAGCTTCAACTTTTCTGCCGAGTCCATGTTCCTCCTCTCTCAATTGTCCTCTGTAATCTTTAATACTGTGTACCCATTTAAAAAGTGGCGTGAACACACGGAAAAAAATCTAGTTCTTCGCATTTAACTCAAAGACGTTCACTTATAATGCTCGTTCAGCGAAGGGCGCTTTGACATCGAGGAATTACTAAGTGACACTGAAAAGAAAAAAAAACGCCATTAGTGCGAGTGCACCATGCGTGGTAATTAAGAAAAGTGTATGTCCTCTGAGTACGTAGGTGAATGGGTCGTTAGTCGGCCTGTATATGTCATTTACCTTTAATACACAAAATGTGCGGGGCGTGTAATAACAGAATCTCGTTGTACACCTCGTTATTTCCTTGAGTCGCTAAACGTGTCCGCTTTGTGTTTCGTTTACGCCCGTCTTTTTAACGTCAGTTCGTGATGACATTGACAACATGAGCGGCTTTTTCATATCTGTCACCGAGCGACGTAATCGTTCTGAGAAAGCCTTGTCGTTAAAAAGTCATATGGCATGCCCAAAAACGCCGTTTTTATGCACCCTTTTCCCCAATTTTTATCTTTTCTGTCGTTTATTCTATATTTTTTTTCAATGTAGGTGACTTATCATCGCGGAACTACACAAGGCCTACGCAATGATGAGTGAGAGAATTATGTACGCCCTTAATGGAGCCATTCACTTAAGTTATCGTTAGCCCTTGCAAAACAAACGATTCGATTGTATCCGCGGAACAAGAACCTTGTACTACACCGTGCCTTATACCGTGGAACAATAACTCCATACTAGAGAATTGGCGGCAAGATCCACGTAATTCTGGATGTCCACACCGGTATAATTTTCGAAAGTTGATGTTTAACACGCCTTACGAATGACTCATATATGCGATACGGGAATGACCTCTTTCCAAATGCCAGCGTGATCTGACATTTGGGCTTGTGTTTTTTTCTATTTTTGAAGCAAAGAAATAAAACAATATAAGATGCTTGAAACAGTATTTAAACATAGTCGATCGACATTGTCCACCAGTGTCTGCTCATCGGTGTAAGTATACAACATGAAAAAGAGGAGGACCGTACTTTTACTGGAAACAAGTGAAAATAGTTCCGTTGATTTCGGGATGAGTGGACTTGAAAAAAAAAAGTCACAGCTTTGCCGCAAAGGCAAAGCAGTGAACGCGATAGCAACAAATTGAAAGGTCACGCGCAAAATGGCATGCAGATCTAAACGTGCCCCACGTTTCTCACGCACAAATGACGCACGAAACGTACTCACAGGTACAGACAAATGTGAACAAGCGTCTCAGTTGTTACTTCGCTGTCTCTGAAAAGCACGCGTTTTTCGCAAACAGAGACTGCAATGATTGCAGTGAGCTATGTGCACCCAGTAACTACAAAAGAATAGTTCCAAGCAAAGACTAAGCCACGAAGACGTACGGTCCTCTCCTTTTCGCCACTGCGAAATAAGGGCACGCGAGAGATTGTCCACACCTCTCCGCAAGCCAAAGTACGCGTGAAAGACGAGAGCCGCCGCGCGCTCATTGTGCCATCTTGCTGATAATGCTGAAAACACGATAGTTCTCCTAAGAGATGCCCACCAACAGCGGTAAGTGGTAGATATGAATAGATTGCCACTTGAACGTCGAAGGAGGTACCTCTCGGTGGCTCAAATAAAGGAAGAAAAACCTCTCGCGTGACTCACTGGTTAACGCCTCGCATTCATGACGCGGAGGTCCGACGTTCGATTCCGCGCACCGGAGTCTTTTTTTCTTGATTTTTTCTTTCATGCGCTTTGATATATATACGATGATATAAATACGATATACAATGTCATGCCACGTATACTTATACGTGGCATGACATCGACGTCGACGCCGACGCCGCCGGCGAAATGCAGCCGAGTGTCCATATAATTGCTATCGGAATAGTAGAAAGGAAGAAGTAAGTGCGGTGTCGTAACTGTCTCTCTCAGGGGAGGTCCCATTAACAACACTGCACGGGGAATGGGAAGTGCGAGGAGAAAGAATCTGGTATGCGGAAGAGAAGATAAGAGAAAGGAGGCGTCGCTGGTCAGTTGGCCCCTGCACATTGCCAAGCTACGGTGCAGACCTGCTCGTCTGGGTCGGAGCTTAGCAGTGTGGCCTCCAACTGCTGCGTAGTGCTAATTTACAAACGCTGCGGGCTGCCGTAGATACGGATTCTAAGACAGCCCCAGAGTAAATGAATAAGGTTGGCCTCGGGGTCTGGGCACATCTTGCACTGAGGTGTAAATGTAGTAGTAATTGCTTCCACACAAGCTCCTGCCGTTAGGTTAGTGATTCAGGCCCGGAAAGTGAAGTCTGACCAGCGTATGAAGTTGTGTAATTGCATGATGTCGCACCATATAGCCACCTGTCGACCACCTAGAGTGCCGTTTTCTGTTAGCGTTCTCTCATATGCGGGGAAGGGTTGAACAAAAGAACTAAAGGGAACAAAATTTATTAGATAAGCTGAGGGAACTCCGAAATGCTTTCAACGCATGGATACGAAATTATAGCCGAACATGAATATTGGCAATCATTGTTTTTCAAGGGTTGAGACTAAAAAGTGGGAGGGATAAACAATTTACTTGTGTAAATTTATTGAGTGGGTGATAGATGGCGTCGCAACTGAACGAGTGTTGGGGGGGGGGGGGGCGAATATTTCGAACTATTAGCCCGGGATTGGGGTAAGCTCGGCAAAAAGCAGACTAATTTTGTGTCTCCGGCCGCAAGTGCTTGCGCTTCGATCCAATCAAAGTCGTGTGTAGACGGTTTTGCATTCATAGTAATGATAGGATGGGGCCTGGGCCTGTTTTATGCACCTTACGTGGCTATTCTCACGACTTGATCGTCAAACTAGCCTCGAAAGATCCCGTGAGGCTCCCTCCCGTTATTTTACTTCATTTCTTCTCCGGTATATAATAGAACGCCTACATAATAGCCTCCTTAATATTTTATTACATTATTCTTTCTAAACTGGCTTAGGTCGTGGACTCAGGAGTCGAAAGCTCGAGCCTTCTGGCGGGTGGCCTCAAGGCCAGGGAGCTAGGAGAGGGTTGACTGCCAAATAATTTGGACAGTACGTTAAACACTTTTACGCTAAGCAGTACTTGGAACTCGTGAGTTTATCTCGTGCCGTAGCTACGCGGACTCACGATGCAAATAAACCTGGCCTGTCAAAAATTTGTTCGCAACAAACATACAAAGTCGACAAGTCTACCAGGGCTACCCTGGACTTGGCGGCAGCGAAAATGTACACTAGCTTGCTTAGCGCAACGAAACTACCTGAGCTAACAACAAATACGCCTTACATACGCCAACGAATAGGTTATGGCCACCAACTCTCACACCTCAGTATTCTTGTAGAAGGTGACAAACTGATTTTAATCCCTTTGCAGACAACTGTTCACAAACTCTCGCTCAGCTGAGACATTACAAGCACCCAGCCTTATCCCGGAACTGCCATCAAAACCCTCGAAAGTAACTTTTGACTAGGCGAATATATCTTACCGTCCATTCATCCTGTTTGATTCCTCGCAACTCTAACAATAATGTACGATGAAGAACTGAACGCTTTTACATTACCGCTCGCTTGAAGTTTGCTTCATTTTTTTAGGAGCACCTTCCAGAATGTAGAAAAAGAACCATACAAAATAAGCATAAAGATAGGAACAAATTTTACTTTGGGTGTTTGTAACAAAACAAAGTTGAACAGAACATCTATAAGCACAAAGACAATGCAACGTGATCGCCATGTTATGCAATCAAATCAATATCATGTACTGCTGAGAGCGTTAATGCAGGCGCAATTGTTATATCCCTAATTTCAACATTCATTTTAACAAGACTAGGAGGTAGGTGCCGATCAGAAGACGTTCTGTCAAAAGTTCACTTTCATTCATGAAAAACTTGAGTTGGAACGGTTGACGCTGAACAGCTTAACGTTGTTCGTAAGCACTATTTGCCATTGGCTGCACGCCTAGTGTTATGTTGAGTGATAGGGTAGAAAGATGCCTCCGATTACAAAAAAAATTAGTTTGACCACTCTTCGTAAATAGGGACCCAGGTTACCACAAACACTTTTTCGGACATACCAAACGCCCCCTCGACGTTTATAGGTTGGCATTTTGTGTTCGCGTACAACAGGGAAAGAATTCGTTGTTGGCTAGGACTAGAGAAAAAAATTCTATAGCACTAACAAGTAATCGTCATTAGTGTCTCGAACCGCTTGACGGTCTTGCAGCTGCACTTGGGTCTCAAGAGCAGAGCAAGGTTAGCAATACAGCGGTTTCTCACCAGCAAAAAAAAGAACTTAACAAACAAACACTGATAGTTTCGGAAGAAGCCCAATAAACATCAGGCTCAAGAAAAAAAAACCTGCCTCAATGTATCTTGCCGTTAGCTGCTGATTTCGTCGGTACACGCGTCTTCTCCTTCTGGTAGTTTGTGGCGTAAAAGTTCATAAAGAGGCAAAAGAAGAAAACAGCTTGTACCATCGTAATGTATGAGTGAGACCTGGGGTAGTTGCACTTGAAAAAGAACGGCATCAGGGAATGCACAAATAGCACTACGAATTGAATAAGCTGCAACTGCGTGATGTAGCGCTTCCACCACAAGTATTTCTGCACCTCGGGCCCAAGAGAGCTGAGGAAGTAATACGTGAACATCACCACGTGCACAGAGCCGTTGATGACCGGAAAAGCCGTGGCCTGGCCATCCGGACCATAGGTGAGTCCGAACCACCCGTTGAAGGCAACCATGGCGTGATGTACAACGTGCAGGAACGACACGTGCGAATCCTTCTTCCGGAGCACGAAGAAAAAGGTGTCCAGAAAGTCGAGTATCCTGACCATCGTGTACGACCAGTAGAGGCCCAGCAGATACATGGTGTCCTCATCCCTGGCGTCGAAGTCGATGCCCTGGCAGATCAGGCTGTAACCTTTGCGGATGTACGCGGTCGTGAAGAAAGCGTGGACGTAGTATGCACTGCACACCACCATGACGGCGTTGTAGAACGTGATGAACGGCTTGATGCCATCGTACGGCTTGCGGTTCTTCATGAACCGAGGGCCACCTATCTTAACGATGTAGATGTAGGCGACTATCAGTAGCGTTATCAGCTGCTTGTTGCCCGGGAAGTACCAGTTAGCGGTGCGAGGGTCCCGGGGCAGGTAGAAGGGAAAGCCATCGTTGGTTGCGATCGTCGCCGTCGCCATCGTGGCTCTAGTGCGCAGAGACGAACGCCGTATTGTGCGCGCGGCCCCTTCGTCTTCTACCCGCCGAGCGACGCGCAAGTAGGCGCTTTTATGGCCTCTCCGCCAAGGCATAACACTCCATTACGCAGCCCGCCGCAAATTAAGTCAGAAGTGTTCTGACGATCTCGCAGGGGAGGAGGGTGAATGGTGCCGGAAGCGATGGCATATAGAAAATCTCGAAAAAGAAATGCGTTTGATGCTCTAGGAGGGGCTGTCACGCCCTGTTGCCCGAGGCGCAGATAATGTAGCCTTTTTTATTATGGGATACGTTACTGGATGCTTTGAGACAGCGGAGTCACCGCGTGTGACAGCTTCTGAAATGAGCCTGGCCAACGATAGCTTTTGTGTTGGCTTTGGCGCAACATCCTTGTTTTGCTAGGAGGAACAACGAAATGGCTTTCTACGTGACGCACCGACAAACGTAAAGCGCGTTGGCATAGACAAGGCGACCTAAGTGGTTCAGTTCTTTAGAAAGCCCACGTTTTAGCATCCCTGAACAGCCTGGTGTTCTACATTCGTGCCGGTTAATACTTAATTTTACAGCAGGGCTGTTATGGTCCAGGTTTGCTACTTGTCGTATATGAAAAAAATGTCATCATAATAAAACTGCGCAAGTAATCACTACCCATGATCTGAAGGCAAAAAAAGAAGGGGACAGGAGAGCAAGAGAAAAAAACATGCAAAGAGACAAAGAGGTAGACACTCGCACAAACGAAAAACAAGAGACACAGCGTACGTATACGTATGGTATGGTATAGTATAGTATAGTTTATTATAGTAATGGGTAGAAAGCGAGAGAAGTGAGAAGGCAAAGACCCAGTCAAGCCAGGACTAGTCAGGCGCTCACCAACTCGGCTGTAACATAACCTTACATGACTTAGTGCTTATTTATCTTCAAACAAACAACAACGTAGTAATCTTTAAGGGCAATCATCATTACAGAAGATGCAAGTTCATGTTTTGACATGTATAAATATATTAGCTTCACTCTCTAGTATGCGTAACTAAATTAGACGTGGTGTGCTAAGAGCTTTCGGCAGAGCATCCTATCGCAGCTGGAAGTATCCCCTTACTGCATTACATGAGCTTACTCTTTCCTATCAAGTTAGCACACTCCTTATGTTAACATCATTGCGCACGTCTTCGTTTCGATGCTAAACATGCGATTGACGAATCGGGCACTAAATGCTGACATGATCAAGTAACTCAGCTTCAACTGGCCTTCCATCTTGTTAAAATTATTTAATTGTGAGCTCAAGCTGATACAAGTGCGAAAACGTTTTCGTCTGATGCTTTACAGAGCTATCGAATAATTTTCATCACTTGGCACGCAGTGTTTTCGTAACTTATTTTCTTGCTGATCAGTTTTATTGGCTCATACAAATCACACGAACAAGGATTTGAAGCTAAATTTCATAACCAGAACATTCAAAATTCTTGCTTGTTATACCTGCCCGAGGTTAGCTACGTCTTGCTCAGCGAAGTTACAAAGAATGTAAAAAGGAAGTATTTTAACAAGAAAATTCTCGCTTTGACAAGGAAGTCCTAGTTGCCTGAAGGCCACGCTGCAACAACTTTGAAATTTTGTTTTTCCGGGTCAGCGCTACTTTGGCCTACTTTGGTTCTTTACTTTTAGGGATAGTCTCATAGAGGCTTCAGATCCACATGATATTTGTAAATGAGGCTTTATTCACTACTGCGTCTCTCTGTGCGTGTTTGGCCGCACGTGTGTTTTGTGTCTGTGTGATGTACGTGCGTTTGTCTATGTATGTATGTATGTATGTATGTATGTATGTATGTATGTATGTATGTATGTACGTATGTATGTATGTGTGTGTGTATGTATGTATGTATGTATGTATGTATGTATGTATGTATGTATGTATGTATGTATGTATGTATGTATGAATGAATGTATGTATGTATGTATGTATGTATGTATGTATGTATGTATGTATGTATGTATGTATGTATGTATGTATGCGTGTTTGTGTGTGCGTTCAATCACCGTCTTTACGTTCCCATAAAAATCCGCCCGCGTTTTATCGTTGGTCGCTTTTAACAGTTGATTTTGTGAAAAAGCTACTCATTCCAGACCAGCCTCATTTAACTGCACGTCGATTCGACAAAAGTGTAAATTTGTCAAATAAAAAATTGGCACCATATCTGCATTTAATCTGCAAATGTCGTCGAAAGACGATAGTCTTGCGTGTGGAGAGAGTGTACAAAACATTTATTTGATGTTTTGCTCAAGAAAATCGGTGAGTGGTATTCTGGAGGCGCTGCATTAGAGTGGCTCGAGCGTGCAGCGGAGGCGAACGAGCGCATCAAGTCACGTCACACGTGAGACATGACTGCCATCTGGCTGTTTTTTTTTCAAGAACAAAGCGCGTGGCTCTGAGATGGGTGTGCACGCCCGCCTCAGAGGGGATAAGGTGCAGAACGCAAGGTGACGGGTAGGTGCCACCACCGTTTCGTTTTAGCAAAGCGTTGGAAACACTCGCTTCTTCGTGCAAGCGTTGCATGGTCAGCGCAGCGTGATAAGCGCTATGGTCCTTAAAATTACTTATGTATGTCTTTTCTAGTAAAAGGCGCACATGCAGAACATATACGTGCTGTTATGGTGCCCCAGACACGCACAATATTTGCTATTTAATCGACAATTGCACAAGTATGAACGCCTAATCTTGAGCAACATAAGTGGGCACTGCGGATGGGGTCGGCCGTTTCAAATACCCGATGCTGTTAAAAGTGGACAAACAGACAAACGTACAGACAGACAGACAGACAGACAGACAGACAGACAGACAGACAGATCAAAATTTTTGCATTGAAGGTCCCCAAGAGAGACCACTGTCTTTAATAAACGGAATGAAATGAAAATGCCGGGGTACCGGAGGAGCACGCCATGCGTATTCATTCTCGGCGAGGGCGGTGTTGCTCTGTCAGTCGAATCGTGGGTGATGGAATCGGCCGCCTCGTTTTCAGGAGGACTGAAAGTGTGTGGCCTTGGTATTGCTAGTACGGCGTAGCATCCACATAAGTCACGAGGGTTGATTGATTGATATGTGTGGTTTAACGTCCCAAAACCACCATAAGATTATGAGAGACGCCGTTGTGGAGGGCTCTGGAAATTTCGACCACCTGGGGTTCTTTAACGTGCACCCAAATCTGAGCCCCCGGGCCTACAACATTTCCGCCTCCATTGAAAGTGCAGCCGCCGCAGCCGGGATTCGAACCTGCGACCTGCGCGTCAGTAGCCGAGTATAAGTCACGAGAGTTGCCGTCTGAACTTACGCCTGAGTGGGGAAGCTCGCGCTGCTCTACCGGAGGTGCGTGACTAAAGATAAATAGAAAGTTATCGCACTGGCTAAATAGCAGTGTGAAATCTTAGTAATGTGACAGATGCTTTAGAAGCAAATACTTGATTGCGTGTTTTGATTTATGAAGTGTACAGAGATAAGAACAAAGTAGTTGCCCTAAAACCAGAAAATTCTTACGCTTAGGCAAAAAGTTGACACAAGGCAAGCGTAATCACAGATTTTGAAGTGTGTAAACTTTGGCAATTTGGTAGGACATAATTGATTGTGGAAAATGAGCGCTCTATTGAATCCTTGTTTTTGCTTCCGTAGTTACTTTGTAACTACTTCTAGGTTGCGCTGTTCGTATATTCAGTTAAAAACAGCGTGTTTAGGGAGGCATCCATGCGGCTGTGGACATCAAACAGAATAAACATGATGTTGCTTACGATTAAAAAGATGTAAATGAGGTGAAGGAAACTGTTCAGTTAAAACAACAAACGATGTCTGTATCAGTGTCTGCTCACCTATACTCACAGGTTGGTTAAAAAGAGTAAAAATCATGGTTACCTTAAAAAAAGTGTATTTGAGCGCTTGTTTGTACAAAAAAAATACTTTTAAACAACAATTCTTATTAACCTAACGACTTCCATGAGCATTCAAAGCATTCAGCGGTAATATAACTGCACGTTTAGAGCAAAAGGGCGCTTTCACCACGCCCAACGTAACATGGGGTATTTCAAAGCACTTGGCCTTGTCAGGCGTTACAAGACTCTCGTATTTTCTCAAAACTTCCTGTTTCTGCGCGTCACGACGCGCAGCGTTAGTATTTTGCATGACGTTGGCATGATGCGACACGTAAGTAATACGCCACTCGTATGATGCTAACGGGTAGAAGTAGGCTGGTACATAACCACAAGATTGAATGCCTACTGCAGTTGCGCAGCTAGAGACCACTACTCGAGTGATACCAGCTTCTTGCACTTCACTTCTTGTTCACATATAGCGATTATCACTTACCACGTGACGATTTAAGTCGCACGGCTACGGGAAGAAGATGTTGCTTCAGTTGCAAAGCGACTTCTGCGGCTCAGTCACTCTCCACTGGATTTTTCTGTCGCGTGAATGCGGCCACACGCACCAGCTTCTGAAACCAAAACAGCCTATCTCAAGACCCTGGACACAAAAAGAGATCTTGAATAGCAATAGTTGGCATACTCCAAAGAGTGTCCACAGCAACAAAAAAAAAACAAGAAAATAACAAAGTCATCAATACGTCCTTGTTATTTCGTTTTTATTGTAAACACGACAACGTCGCAACAAGTGATTTTTCGAAAGGTATGACACTTCATTGTAACATTCCAGTATACCACGAACATCTTCAATATAACGGTGTGTTACTGAGGCAGTTTTGTGTGCGGTGCAATATTGTGCTAAACTGCATCAAGCACACGTTCTTATTGAATGATTCCTTATTTGTTTTGGTGAGCAACACTCACCTTACTTTAAATGATATACGTGTGGGTGTCACTTGAAATATTTGATCACGTTGCTGCTTTGGTACCGAAATGTGGCCGCGAAGTTTTATCATGTCACAACGAAACCACTGATATATCATCATCATCATCATCATCGTCGTCATCGTCGTCGTCGTCGTCGTCGTCATCATCATAATCATCAACCTGACTACGTCCACTGCAGGACAAAGGCCTCTCCCATCTTCCTCCAGTTAACCCGGTCCTGTGCTAGTTGCTGCCAATTCATACCCGCGAACTTCTTAATCTCATCTGCCCACCTAACCTTCTGTCTCCCCCTAACCCGCTTGCCTTCTCTGGGAATCCAGTTAGTTACCCTTAATGACTAGTGGTTGTCTACGCGCTACATGCCCGGCCCATGTCCATTTCTTCTTCTTGATTACAACTATGATATCCTAAACCCCCGTTTGTTCCCTAATCCACTCTGCTCTCTTCTTGTCTCTTAAGGCTACACCTACCATTTTTCTTTCCATTGCTCACTGCGTCGTCCTCAATTTAGGTTGAACCCTCTTTGTGATTCTCCAGGTATCCGCGCCGTAGCTAAATACCGGCAAGATACAGGTGTTATATACCTTCCTCTTGAGGGATAGTGGCCATCTACCTGTCATCATATGAGAGTACTTGCCAAATGTGCTCCACCTCATTCTTATTCTTCTACTTACTTTAATCGCATGGTTCGGCTCCGCGGTTATTACTTGCCCTAACTAGACATAGTCTTTTACAATTTGAAGTGCACTACTACCTATCTCGAAGCGCTGCTCTCTTCCGAGGTTGTTATACATTACTTTCGTTTTCTGCAGATTAATTTTAAGACCCACCTTTCTGCTCTTCTTGTCTAACTCCATAATCATGAGTTGCAATTTGTCGCATGAGTTACTCAGCAATGCAATGACATCGGCGAAGCGCTGGTTACTTAGGTACTCTCCATTATATCTTATGCCTAACTGTTCCCATTCAAGGCTTCTGAAAACCTCCTGTAAGCACGCGGTAATTAACATTAGGGAGATTGTGTCTCCCTGCCTTACACCCTTCTTGATTGGTATTCTGTTGCTTTCTTTATGAAGCACTATTGTAGCAGTATCCCCTGTAGATTTCTTCCAGGACGTTTATAGATATTTCATCGACGCCCTGATTACGCAGTGTCTGCATGACGGCTGATATTTCTACTGAATCAAACCCCTTCTCGTAGTATATGAAAGCTATGTATAATGGTTGGTTATATTCTTACCATTTTTCTATTACCTGATTGATAGTATGAATGTGGTCGATTGTTGAGTAGCCTGTTCAAAATACTGCGTGTTCCTTTGGTTGATTGAATTCAATTGTTTTCTTCACTCTGTAAGCGATTAACTTTGTAAATAGTTTGTATACTACAGAGAGCAAGCTGATCGGCATGTAATTCTTCAAGTTCTTGTCATCTCCTTTCTTATGTATTAAGATTATATTAGCATTCTTCCAAGTCTCAGGTACTCTTCCCGTCAGGAGACACCTCGTAAACAGCGTGGCTAGTTTTTCCAACACAATCTGTCCTCCATCTTTCAGCAAATCTGATGTTACCTGATACTCACCAGCAGCTTTGCCTCTTTGCATGCTCTCCAAAGCTTTTCTGACTTCTTCTATCATTACTGGTGGGGTGTCATGTGGGTTACTGCTAGTTCCTATAATATTAAGGTCGTGATTGTCCGGGCTACTGTACAGATCTCTGTAAAATTTATCCGCTTTTTTAACTATCATATCCATATTGGTAGTTATTTTGCCTTCTTTGTCCTTTAGTGCACGCATCCGATCTTTGCCTACTCAAAGTTTCCTCTTCACTGCTTTGACGCTTCCTCCCTTTTTCACTGCTATATAGCAGGAGATTAGCCGGATAAGGAATATGCCACAAGTAAGCATGTAACAAGCACCTAGTTTATAAGATTATACAACCTGAACACCTTTGAAATTCAGTGCACTTTATTTTTTTAAATACTAAATTATATTACTCCTTGAATTAGGCTGGTAACACTGCAGTTCAGTTCGACACTTAGCCAAAGAGGCAATTTCCGCAATCTCAGGGCATGATTCAACCCTGTACAAATACGAACCACGCTATCTATACTGTTCGAACCTAAGAGAATAGATAACGCACAGTATTTCGTCTCACAACACCTTTCAAAGAAAACTGAGGTGTGTAGGTGTTAACCTATTTGTAGTAAGTTGATCACCAAGAAAATGAAGCCAGCGACGCAATTGAGAAATGATAGATCAGTTCAGTTCTTGGTTTAGTGGACCCTTACGTTAAAAATTAGTTACATATGTGCCTTCTGATAGAAACTTATGACAATTTAAAGCTCACGCTGCTTTCATGTGGATGTAAACACATTGTTTTCTATTTCCTGGAAAAAATGTTTTTTCTTCTAATTTTAAAAGAGTTTTCGCTCGAAGATTGGTTTCCCTCTCCCTCTGATGCTCTATCTTACGAATCAATATTTCTCACAACCTTATGCAGGCTGTACGATGTCCGGATCATCACTTTTAGATAATTTTCATATCGCTTTTTAATTATGTCGCTAAGAGCGCATCCCATTGTGTAAAATGAGAACCTTGAAGCATGCATGAAAATAGGCACAAGTTTTACTTTTAGTCTTTCTAACAATACAATGTTTAACCTTACCGGTATTGACGCGAGCTCAATTTGAACCAATTTTACATACTGTAGCTTGCGCTACCGCAACCACAATTGCTTTCAATAATAATGCGAATGAACAGCACGAAAACAGGACGGCGAAGGAGTAACAGACCGGACAAGAGCTGTTCACTTGCAGTATCACGTACCAAGTGGCCCTTATAATATCCTTCTGCTTCATATATTGTCCACTTTTATGTCCCGTACAACGTGTTATGCTCAGGTCGCCATATATTCAGTCGAATGAAGTTTCATGACCACTTAAGTATACCAGCAGAGCTTGAATATATAGACTGTCTGATTTGATAAAGCAGTGCGTGGGCACATAAACATATTTGTACTCTAGCAGCCTTGGCCCTTGGCATTTGCTAATGATATATGTTGCGCAACAGGATTGGAAGAAACTTCATAGAGAAACATTCCAGTCTAAAAGGTCTTGTTGCATACAGGCCCAGGTTACCGCAAAGATTTTTCACGCATATCACACGTACCTTTGATGTTTTTCAGCCAATATTTTATGCTCGGCCACTCTGAACTCATTCACTTCTGATGAAACTAGAGAAAAAAGTATATATATCATACAAACAGTAGCCCAGTACCAGTTACTGGCTTCTTGACTCAATGTGAAATTGTCACAGTGACACTTTGGCATCAAATACACAGCACTGGAGACAAGACACCCGTTTTTCGCCAGCAAAAATCACAGAGTTCAGTCAGAAGTTCAATAACTTTCAGGTGCACAAAAAGAAAGAATAGACTAAATTTTTTAAAGAATCTTGCCGTTGACCGCAGATTTCTTCGTTACGCGCACCTTCTTCGCCCGGTAGGTTTTGACGTAGAAGTTCATAAACAGGCTGAAGAAGAAAATAGCTTCTGCCATGGCAACGTATGTGTGCGCCCTAGGGTAGTTGCAGTTGAAGAAGAACGGCATCAGGGTGTGCACAAAGAGAACCACGAACTGCGTAAGTTGCAGCAGCGTAATGTAGCGCTTCCACCACAAGTACTTCTGCATCGGGGGTCCCAGAGAGCTGAGAAAGTAGTAAGTGTACATCACGACGTGCACGAACGCGTTTACCATGACGCAGGCTATTCCCTGGCCTTCCGCACCGTGAACTATTCCGAACCACCCATTGAAGACGACCACACTGTGATGCACAACATGCAGCAAGGACACGTGCGAATCCTTCTTGCGCAGCACGAAGAAGACGGTGTCCAGAAAGTCGAGTATCCTGAACATCGAGTACGACCAGCCAAGGCTCAGAAGAGCCATGGAGTCTTCGTCCCGGGCGTTGAAGTCTATGCCCTGGCAGATGGGACTGTATCCTTTGCGGATGTACGCGGCCATGAAGAAGGCGTAGACGTAGTAAGCATTGCCAACCACCATGAAGGCGTTGTAGAGGATGATGAGTGGCTTGATCCCGTCGTACGGCTTGCGATTCTTCATGAAACGCGGGCCACCCACTTTAACGATGTAGACGTACGAGACGATCAGGAGCGTTATCAGCGTCTTGTTGCCCAAAAAGTACCAATGAGCTGTGCGTGGGTCCTGCGGCTGGTAGAAGGGAAAGCCGCTGTTGGCCGTCATGGATGCCGTCGCCATTGTGGTTCTGCTGTACAGAGACGAACGTCCCTACCAGCTTGCGGCCATTAAGTTTTCTACACGCCGAGCGACGCACGAGCTGGCACTTATATAGCCTCTGCGCGGAGGCATAACATTTCGTTAATGAGTCCGCGTCAGAAAATGTCGGGATTACTTTGAAGGTCTGGCGCGTCAGTGGCATGAACGCTGAAGAAAGCGACCACATACAGAAAATTAGGAACAAGACGTCCTCTACTCTTGGAGATGTAGCCCAGCCCTGTTTTTCCGAGGTGCAGCTAATGCAGCCTTCTCGATATAGGATATATTGGTACAGCGAAACCACCCTGCGCGAGACCCTCACTTGTGAGCCTGGCGAACTGTAAGATTGGGCACCGCCTTCGTGCAACATCCTTGTTTTGCTACGAGGAAGAACGAAGTGATGCTATTCATGACGTACCATCAAAATTATTAGCCACTTTGGAATAGCCGGAAAACTAACTCTCTCACTTTCTGTTGGGAGCTAGCACCTATGGACATCATTAAGGCTGCAACATAGACTGCTGTCTTCTTTTTTGAGGTTTCTGAATTCTCAATGTTTATTCATATTTAAACAATTTAGAACTAAGTAATTTTGCAAGACTATGGTCGTCGTACAAGGTGCATCTTCACGCTCCCGATAGACATACACTCCTGAGCCTTGCCATCTATAAAATGCTTCACCGCATTAGATGTGGAGTGCTAAGCAGCTATAGAAAGACCGCTGTATTGCAACTGTAATGACCACCCAACGGGCAGCTGCGTCAGATGATGTATTTTCTTTTTGCATTAGCGCACCATTCTTGTTATAATTCTTGCGTACATCCGCACATCAACGCTAAATGTACGCATTATGAAGCACACACATTAAACGTCGAAGTAATTATCATTTATAATAATCGGAACAGGGCACTGCATACAAGCTGGCGTGTCATATTATTCGAGTGATTTATTCGCAAGATCAAGGTGACGGAAATAGCGAAATGTTTTTCCTTATTGCTCTACAAAGCCACTCAATAAGTTTTCATCAGATAACAGTGTTCAGAAAACTTACACAGCCGCCTATCAGCTTCGCTGGCCTTTGCAAATCACACGGGGATAGTATTCAAGAACAGCTGCGAAAACGTGAATAGCAACAAACGCAATGGCACCTGGACAGGAGATTAGTGCTTGTTACACCAAGCCAAGGTTGACTATAGGACTAACTCTGCAGAAAACAAAGAGACGCCCCTCCCTTTAACAAGGAAGTTCTCTCTGTTTGAAGGCCACGCTGTATCAATCTTGAATGTTTACTCTTGGGGGCACTGCCACTACTGATTGTCTTGGTTGTTTTGTTTTGAAGTAAAGCCTCACTATAGTCGTTGGACTATCGTTTCTATCGGTAAAAGCGGTTTCTTTCACTGATGTATGTGCGTGCGTACTTTTGCGTTTGTCAGCATACACTGATGCTTGAGGGTGTGCGCGTGCATCTGTGTGTGCATGCGTGTGTTTGTGTGTGTGTGATGCACAAGCATCTTCATGCTCCTTTAAGATTATATTGGTGTTTTATCGTTGGGCGTATGAGTGCTTCGGGGCGTCAGAATGGTGCTCTTTTCATACCAGGCTCACTTATAGTGTTCACGAACAGAGAATCGGCTCGGCAAACATTACATCCATTTGTGTAAACATTCACAGCTATGATGACGATGGAGTTCATCATGTAAGTATGCACCTCTGCGATTATATTGCATTGCCCTATAGTAATATTCACGACTACAATATTGATGAAGGTCATCAGGTAAATATTCTCCTCTACGATGACGATAAAGTTTATTGTGGTTACTTATTTGCTTATTTAACGCAAGAATATAAGATCTAGAGACAAAGCAGCAAGAAGACCGCTGTCCCTCCTTAAGAGAATATGTGCCTACGTGCCATTGAGTTGCGGAGCTATGCTTAGATGACGTCACAGTGCCTTTTAATGTTACAATAGTTGACTTCCTAATGTATTTAGAAGTTTGTGTAAATGTTAAACTGCACGTTCTGGAAAATTTTACGGAAGATTCTGATATTGTTACTCTTTCAAAAACGGTCATTTCATATAGAAACCTAGAACTTTCATATTCCAACAAGCCAGTGCGCAAATTAGCATAGCGAGAACACTTAGGATTTAACAGAGATTTTGTTGCCACTGCTTTCTTACAAAATGCTAGTGCAGGTGGAGCGTTGATGTTTGAGTTCAGGTGCATGCAGTGCAGAGTTTCAATTTTGGATCAATCAGAAGCATCAATAAGAGATCTTTAACTGCCATGAAGCACGTACTAAAATTTGGCACCATTATGCTAAGTCCCGATGGTCATTTGCAAAGAATTTACTGTGGATCAGTTTTTATACGGCAAGAAAAAGAAATATAGTTCAGGGAAGAAGTCAGCATAGGCTTTAGATGTACTTGATTTATGTGCAAAAAATATGGTGATTCAAGGTTTTCCCGACGGCTGGCATTCATGAGTGCAATGTATTGGATAATCGCGAATCACTTCGGCGATAACCCGCAAGGCGGAGGAAAGACAATCCCCCTGTCTTATGGCACACACCTACATGTGAGACCCAGCACTAACTTCGTGGAAATAAAACTTAGAAATAAAACTGTCGGACAGGTGAGCCCAAGACAAACGATTTTTCGCGAGAACATTGCAGACCGAAGGCGAATGAATGAACTACGACGAATTGAACGTGAAATTCCACTTTATCTTTCTTCTGAGTCGATCCTCCCCCCCCCCCCCACATCCGAAATCTTTCTGCACCTTTCTTACTATCTGAACCTTACGGCCTCCGATATCAGCCCACCCGCAGTCAAGAGACGGTGTCACACGAATTCTTTGTTGAGCTTGTAGCCAGGTGGTGTGGGGCAACCTTAGCGTCTGCACTGGACTATAATAATGTTGTACTCTCTCACTCGTGTCACGTGATTACCTTATCATGTGACGTAACGATGACATCATCAGCCACTATATATATATATATATATATATATATATATATATATATATATTTGCTCGCATCAAACGCGCCGACTTCACCGACGCCAACGGTCATTATTCGCACTTGAAGAGGCATCACCTTAATACATACAGCCAACAAGTTCTACAATGAGCCTTCCCACATTTGGAATTCAGAAGTGTCGAAGACCTATTGGAAGGCCTTGGTGGAAAAACGAGGTAAATCAGATGTAAGCTGACTGGATTTGTTTGGTATCATTGTGGGGCATGTCGCTGATCGTTTCTCTCTCACGCCATTTCTTGCTCTTTTGAAGCTTCCCTTCTGGCTATCCCAGATGGTAAAGTGGTCGCTCCGGCATTGGTGTCGGGCGCTGTTCTCGGGCACGAATACATGAACGGAACGAATTTTCGAGTCAACCGAAAACCTCTTCATCACAGCTCCCTGCTACAAAGGAATTACTATTTCTTGTTTCACGGTGAAAATGCACCGACTTGTTACATCCACATGTACTGATTGGGCAGTGACCATTAGCCTAACTTGCTACTTTGAGCAGTCAACCAAGAAAGAAAACGCCGGCTAGTGTAGACGTGTTTACCGGCTTCCAAATCACTGGGCACGTTCTTGGCCGACCGCCAGTTGCAAAGAGGAGATAGCGATGATCATCAACGATCTACTCCAGAGGATGCTAGCAAACAAAATAACGCGGGAAATTAATGTTCTGCACGTGTGCTTCAGGAACGGCGCAAAGAGAAAGACAGCACAAAAGAGGTGGAACTTGCATATGACGATAATTTTACTAACGCCTAATGATGCTCTACATCAAAACACCACGATCAAATGTCGGGACTCAGTAATTCAGTAATATTCGAGATTTACAACTGCTTCATTGTTTTGGATATTCCGTGAGCTTCACGCCTGAGGACAACGCTGCCAAGAAAATGTTTTGTTATTTTTCCGGTCTAGAGAACACAGAGGTGTCATACACGGAGGAAACGGTTCGATTGTCATCATTTCGCTTCACCTTAACTTACTGCAGCACTACTAATAAAGAACAAATAATGATTGATATGTTTTTTCATGACTTATTCAATGCTTATTTTATGTGTCTGTGTCTAACAGAAGCCAAGTCCTACAATCAATGTAGGCTTGTTAATCATTATGATAAAGACAGTAATAGTTTACATATGTTATTGTATAATATACATTGTATTACGTCACATGAAAGGCTCTAACCAACGTAACCAATCAAGAAAATATTTGCATGCCTGTGCAAATATTGTGATTTTAATCATTCAAGTTTTTTGTAAATATCATAGAAGTTCAACAAACTTTGCTCAAGTCAGTGAAATGGTTGTCTCGATAATATTACACGCATTTCGCACGTATCTCAATAAGAAAATTGCAGTTGTTTGCGAGTCAGAGCGTCTGCTTTATTGTGCCTGTATATTGCATATTTCTTACTGATGTGGCCATGCTTGAATGCTGGTGGTTGCGTTTCGCCTTTCTTGTACAAAGCGCCGCTTCGTGTTCTAAAAGTACTACCTTCTTACTACCTTCTTATTTATGCAGTAACCATGACAGTACTGCCTTCTTATTTATGCGGTAACCATGACATTCCTGTAATACATCGATTTCATTATTGGCAGCTGTTTGCATCTCCCTTTCTTGCGCTTCTTTTATATAGGCACTCTTAGAAAAATAAGTTAGTAATCAGTTAGTAAACGCGTGTGTTTACTAGTTTCCGGAGCATTTTACTACCTTAACGGCGTACTTCTATTAGCTACTAGCTAGTAGAGCTAGTATATTTAACTGTTACTAACCAGGGAACCTTTCTTAGTGTTCCTAACTAAGCAACTACTAAGCCACCTACGTTGCCAGATCAATCGTAAATGCTGCTGTAGATATTGCCGTAATAGTGTCATCATAGGCAAAATTCCCCTATTGAAACGATCCGTATGCGATGTCCAATAATCCCGTATGTTTCCGTAAGAATTTTACGGACATTTATGGAAAATATTTAGGAACCATATGTATTCTTACTGAAACATACGGAATTATTGGACATCGTATACGGATCGTTTCAACAGGGCTAGGCAAGCTCTAATTTTATTGACTACCTTGGAATATAAGTTTCGTGCTACGTAATGGCACACACATAAGTAAATAGAAGGGGACATGATGATGCATAGAAACAACAATTATCCTATAAATTCTGTGACTGCTACCAGTACGTGGTGTGCGGTTCCAAAGCAGGGGCGTATATAGTCTTCAAACTGCTGCTGCAGTAGAATTCTGCGATGTCCAAGTCTTGGTTTAATTGTGCACACATTTGCATGCGTGAGGCTCGTGATCCACTCATATGAGTTCTCATACTCATATGAGCACATAATTATGTTAGTATGAGAATCATATGCTCATATGGACTCATATGAGCATATCATATGCTTATGAGTTCATATGAGTATATGAGATTCAGATATGATCATACATATGTGAATCTGATTTGATCATATGATTATGTCGTCCATTCTCTATAAGTATGTTGCTGTGCTGCGTACTTACCCCAGTATAGTTACATGACGTAATTAAGAGCCATTTATATTCACGAGGGCCATGTAAGTTTGTTTTTTTTTCTTATACTTTTGTATACAGTCATATAATATATTTGCACATGAACATTTACCAAAAAAAGGCATAAACCTCTATTTGTGGGGTTTACTAACAATTTAGTAATGAACTATCCACTCGAGTCAGCACTATTCACTTACTAGCAGGTAGTAATATGTAGCTACCCAACGAGGTAGTGTTTTTACCCTGCGTGTTAGTATTTGGTCTAGTGTTCGTTACGATCCCAACGAGGTAGTGCATTTCACTAGGGTTACCTTTACTAGCTGCATTTACTAGCTGGTTAGTGGATTCTGTGACAAGTAACGGGCTGGTACTTAATGAATATACCAACCTTTTTTCTATGAGTGTGTGATAATATATTGTTATTATTAAAAATAAAAAAATGTATGCATAGAATTGAAGTAATGTGCAACAGTCTCGGCAGAAAACAGCACTTTGCGATAGGTGGAGAGGCGCTGGAAGTTGTAAAAGAATATCTCTAGTTCGGACAGGAAGTAACCACGGAGCCGAACCATGAGAGTGAAATAACTAGAAGAATAAGGGTGGGGTGGATCACATTAGGCAACCATTCTCCAATCGTGTATGGTAATCCGCAAATAACCGTCGAGAGGATAGTTTATAATAGCGGCATCTTGCCGGTACTTACTTACGGAGCAGAAACCTAGAGACTTACAAAAAGGATTCAGGTCAAGTTGAGGACAACGAAGCAAGCGATAGAAGGATTATGATAGGTGTGACCTTAAGAGACAAGAAGAGAGCAGAGTGGGTCAGGGAACAAGCCGAGATTAAGGATGTCGTATTTGAAATCAAGAAGAAGAAATGTACATGGGCTGGGCACGTAGCACGTAGGCAGGATAACCGCTAGTCATTAAGGGTAACTGACACGGTACCAAGAGAAGGCAAACGCAGGAAGGAGACACAGAAAGTTAGGTTGGCCGTTAAGAATAAATAGTTCGCAGGTATAACGTGTCAGCAGAAGGCACAAGACCGGGTTGATTGCAGATTATGGGAGAGGCCTTTGCCCTACAGTGGGCGTAGTGACACTGATGATGGTGATTATGATGATGATGATGATGATGATGATGATGATGAGTATGATTAAACAGGAGTGTTGCCACGTGGTCTGAAATTTTAAACGCACTAGAAACAGTATTTGTCTATGTACAACTAAAATATATTGCATTATCCTTGTTTACTTTACATCCTGCCACACATGTCGGGAAAGCATGCGAAGAGATTCAGCAATAAATTTCCTTCAAAATGTTTTTTTCCCGCTTCAAACTCTGTAGACGGAAGCCCAGACGCTGTGTATACGATCACTATACACACACCGTAGCAGAGATCGTCCGGGCGTTGAGGGGCGGGGGTGTTCGCGTATGCGTTTACGTGTATAGAGCTACTTTCGCTGAAGTGTAATGAAAAAAAAAGAGCATCGAGACGCTGTACTTCAAGTTTGCCAAAGCAATATTCTCAAGAGTGCTGTCTCGATTCAGTGATTTTCCACGATTGGGCAAAGTGAGTTTTCGAACTATTAGGCTTCTTGTGCTCGTGAACAGTTGGGTCACAATTACATATGCGGTGTATATTGCTAGCACACCAATGCGCTGAAGAAACAATTTTTACCCCTCAACCTTTTTAGTTGGTCTTTCTTTTCTCTCGCACGAGTAAGTAGCGAGCCATAAGGCGCTATAAAATTGCGTATTTATAACGGCACATAAAATATTAGCAATTAAAAAAACACTTCATTTTGGCGTCATGTAGGGCATGCAAATGCACTATGCCACTGTCGCTTCTCGTTGTGACATATTTTATTGTTTAATTTTTTTGTTCACTTTTTGTTGTCCTCTCCATACGTAGATGACGATTGTGCCAACGAGCCGCCAATGACTGGATACACGGGTTCCTACGGAAGTTACGCTACTGATTTACATGTATATTGTCCTTTCTTCACTCCATTTCATAACCATTCAGCGGTCATTTTAAACGTGCGTTCAAGTGTGATTCCACCATGCTGAACTTATTACGGGGCATTTCGGCGTATTTAGGTTTGTCAGACTTTTAAAAAGAACCTGAGATTAAGGTGAAACTTTCCGCTTACTCGAGCTGCCACCCATATCTTAAAAGAATGCCCGACGTTGGTACGCTGTTGCACAACACACCACTTGTAGAGCGCGGAGTAACAGTAGGTTGGTTTATGTCTCTTCGGTTAAGGCAGTTCCGCAAAGGCCACGATTCAAGCTCTATGTTAGTGCACGTTGCAGAACACCAGATGGTCAAAATTTCTGGTGCCCTTCACTACGGCACCTCTCATAATCATATTGTGGTTTAGGTATGTAAAAGTATTATTATTATTATTATTATTATTATTATTATTATTATTATTATTATTATTATTAGTTGAGCTGTGGCGGCCGCATTCTTGTGGGGACGAGGTGCCGAAACACATGCACACATCCACTTATGGTGCGCGTTTGAGGTGATCAGGGAGCCAGAATGATTCCGCGGTTCTCTACTACGGGTCGCATAATTACTGTGTATGCTTCATATAGCAGAAATAAAAGTAAGTGCTCCTAGAACCACACTACACTTGACTTCACAGTGAACAGTGACATCGTACAACGGAAGCTTCATTCGCCTTTTTATGCTAGCTTTCAGTCTTTGTGGTTGTAACAACTGAACACTTTTCGCTAAATAACCACTTTATAACTAACACTATAGTTTATGCCTGCACTTTATCGTGACAAGGGAAAGTGTGACACAATGCTCTGAAAATGACAGCGCAGCAATAATAATACAAATTTCTGGGTTTCCTACCTATCAGAGCCAACACACATCGACCTCCTAGCGTTTCCATAACGTGCGCTCACATCGTCTAGTTGATGGACCTTTATTATACTTGACCTCCGTTCAAATATAACTGCCATGCCCGAATGAAACAAACCACCTTCGGATCAGCAATCGATCTCCGTAACCATTACAGCCCCATCGAGGATGGTGCAGCAATAGAGAAAAAAATAAAGAATATTTTACACAAGTGACTGGTACCATGGAGCGCCCTATCAATTATATGCCGAAGGACGAACCAGAGAAACCAGTTCTCACCTACGTTAGCCACAATGGCGCAGGAGTGCAGGCTGCTATATATACGCGAGTTATTTAAATTGTCACCCTTCGAAATGAAATGAAGGCAATGCCAAGTGATGTACCTTACTCAATTTATCGGTAGGCGGTAGTGGTTCAGGCATATTTTTCATTTCTAATGCATGTGGTGCAATTAACATCGAGTTATAAACGCGGCACTTTGCTGACTTCACTCTTCAGTAACAGTGCATCTAGGTGGTACAGTGTTCTACTACTGACTCGAAAGTCACGGATTCGATCCCCACTGCTGTGGTCGTATTTAAAAGGAGGCGAAAGTAGAGGCCGGACTACTGTGCGATATCAGTGCGCGTTAAAGAACTGTAGATGGTCGAAATATCCGAAGCTCTACACTACGGCGTTCGTCATAATGCTATTGTAGTTTTGGCATGCAAAACCCCACGAATTTTATTTATTGTTTAGAGCAAAAGAATGAAAAAAAACGCGCTTTATCAGATCTACAGAAAAACAAAAAAACTGCGCTCTGTCGTGCTTCAATGGAAAGATCATTGGAAAGCTTCACTTGGGTTTGTTACCTCATGCCTCCTTTCTTCAGGCGTCCTTGTTGGTGTTTACAATTGTTATTCGCTGTTTTCACTCGGAAAGGGCTGCGATGAACAGGTTTGGGATACGAGTGTAAGCGTAGGGCACAATGTGTTATATTCGCTGTGGTAACCGATATACTGGCCTATAGGCACCATAAAAGCAGAAGCCTCGTGGAAGTGGGCCGGGAAACCAGAGTAGGTACGAAATTCTTTCGCCTTCAGTACAGTAGAAGAAGCGTGCGCTTCAAACGATCCGAGGATTAAAGAGTTTATTTACTCTTCTGTATGTCTTCACTCACTGCTTATGAGACACTCTTTATAAAGAGACGCGTGAACTCTCTTCGGAAATGATCAGACTCTCGTCTGGGAGTCGTGTCACCGGCAAGAGAGTTAGTGCGTCTGTTGAGCGAGAGTCACATGCGTGAAAAATCAGAGCTAACGGAAAGTTGCAACGTATACCCTTCTTTTTTCTTTAGAGTGAACTTACGCAAACGTCGGAGCATCCATGAGAAAAGCTGAGGGCATTAGCGAGCTGGAGAATCGCTATGCAGATTCCCCAGCGTATACCCGTACCTCTGATCCTGTACAAGCGACTAAGATGTGGCTCTTTCGCGCGACGAAATAATGAGGGAAGGAACCAAGGGTTAGCGCAAACTTTCGACCTTTTATTCGTCAGACCTGCATAAAAATTTATATGCACAGATATGCGCAGCAAGCTAGGCGAGCATCGATAGCAAATCACCCTAATAACAAGCGGTGATACTCGAACTTTCTCTCCACCTGCGAGAGAGACACTGACGCGTCATCGATACAAGAGGAACCTCATGCTTATATTTGAAATGCCTCCAACAATTCTCAAGCCGTGGTGTCGTACGTTACGAAATTTTTCGGTACCACCCCAAATCACGCTCTGGAAACGTTTCGGCCGCATTTCCACCCTCGATTTCTTGGGAGTGCGGTCGACAGCTTTCTACGCAGAGACCCGACGCGCGCGAAAGACACATCCTTGGGCGTGTGCCTGAACTGTACGGCACGGGCGTCAAGGTTAAGCCAAACGCTGCTCTCTCCCTTGTTTGCCTAGCGCAAAGAAGCCTCGGCACGAGACGAAAGTGCGTCACCGAAAGACGCGCTTTGCGTGCCGTGCCGAGGCGGCGGCGATTTGCTTGCCTTCTTTATGTGCAGACGCCAATCCTTGGAAGAATTCTTCCTCGTTTCCTCAGCGGTGGCGTTCTCGGGCACTCTGCGTGAGTCCCCCCCCCCCCCCATTGTACGGAGAGTGACCCGGGACTAAGTAGTCGTTCTTATCCGTGACTTTTCGATTCGTACAGGGCTACGGAAATACCACTGCACATTATACCTATATGTCAGCTTGTGCTATACATGTCCTAAATAGCACCTGCTAACGTATTGTGCTAATTAAGTTTTTTGTCGTCTAGTTTATACGCGTCACCCAGAATTTTGGGGCATGAAGTATCGAGTGCAGTTCTCGTTCAAGCCGCGTTTATTTTACAATGTCAGGCGGTTGCCACTCAGTGCAACATTTATTGCTTGTTAGGTTCTGTTTTCCACCTCAAGATGACATTGGTTGTTATACCTACAACAACATTTATTGTCACTTATTTATTTCAAAGTTCCCTTGCTCACGGACTGAAGTGCAAGAATATATTGGAAGACTTCGAGCACCCAAATGCTACCGACTCAATAGATGCATCATTACTAACGAGCAGACAAATTATGGCACCTCCAAGCCTAGCATTTGCGTTATCAGAGCACATTATTTCAAGTAAACAATACCGATTTGCCATCGCAGTAACGTAATACGCATTTACAGTAGCGAGTAATAGTTTAGGGACCATGGCATCCGGAAAAAAATGAAAATTACTCGTAAAACGCCCTTCAGTACTGTTCGCAGCGTATCATTACGTTAACGTAGTTTGTTGAGAAAGCAAATTTACTTAGCTTGCGCCACTCGACTGGACTCTCTACAGAATTAAGCTGAACTCATCCATTACAAAAAAAGTGTTTGAGAGCGCCGCCGTTAAGGTATTTCATTTATATTACTGTTTCATATCGCTTGATTTCTGATTGCGATTTTATATGGCTTTATTTATAATGCTGATTTATATTGCAGTGTATCATATAGCACCAACTGAGAGCGCAGTTAAAAAAATTGAAATTGCGTTAAAATTGCTTCTTCCTCGCTGTGTGAGTGCTGAACGCATGCTGAAATTGTGAAAAAAAAATATCATAGTGCCAAAGTACCAAAAAAATACAAAAATGCTTTACCAAAATTTCAAAGTGCCTTAAAACGCAATTATTTGCCGAACTTTCATGAACTGAACAATTTCAACTCTCCCACGAGTGTGCCAGCGAATATACGTACATAGCAGCACAGTTTCTCTAAATCATCGAGTTTTGACTACGACCGCCTATCGATGAATCAGCAGTGGGCGCCGACCGATGTAAACAAACTGCCACCAGAATTCCCAAGATTTGCTTTTACTGGCTTGTATTCCTGTGCTTCGTTCAGTTAATTTCATAGAAATATTTTTTGCACCGAACACTGGAAAGGTTTGGGCACTTTCGATGGTGCAGTGAAACAAATATTTTCCACGTCTTTAAAAATATGTATTTATACATTTTTCGTGTATCTTGCAATTGAAGCCCATTTGAATGATTTTCTGGTGTTTGAAAACACGCAAAATCAAAGAAGCAAATGAAGAAAAACGACATTTTTTTGTTAAAAAAAGAACTACTCCACGGAAAGGGTTAAACCGATTTATTATTTATGTAACTAGCTGATTCACAAGTTCTGTTCAGGATTATATTCATGGTACCACAAGAAGGCTTCATGGGAACATTAAGACAAACTGCTCACACTAATGCATGTCGGTGCCTGTTTCCGGTGATTCACTGACGGGTAAACTAGGTGGCTTAATTCGCTGCTAGAGCTCCATGAACTGAATTTACAAATCTATTTGGCACAAACGTGTCACAGCGCCTAATTCTCGATAACAGGTCCATGGGTGGACCCGTTGGGTTTGGCACGTCACTGTGGCGCGATGTCCATTCAACCTAGAGTCCACCTGCTAATTCTAGCCCCGCCGCGGTGGTCTAGTGGCTGAGGAACTCGGCTGCTGACTCGCAGGCCACGGGATCGAATCCCAACTGCGGTGGCTGCATTTTCAGTGAGGTGAAGATGCTGTAGGCCCGTGCACACAGATTTGGGTGCACGTTAAAGAACCTCAGGTGGTTGAAATTCCCGAAGTTCTCACTAAGGCATCTCTCATATTCACATGGTGGTTTTGGGACGTTAGACCCTACATATCAATCAATCAACTTTGTAAATCTAACCCTGTTTAATTAAGAAAATAATAAATCCCTTCGAGTTCACATTAACTAGTATTTACTGTATCAAAAAAAGCAAAACATGTGAATACAGGTAGTTTGTAAAACACAAATCACGTGCTGGTCACATTGTTTACAGTATATATTTTGTTCCCTCTTTATCTTGGTTTCTTTTTCTCTCGTTAGCAGTCTACTTTGGTTGCTTAAGTGAACCATACTAGCCAATGTATTCTTTTTCTATGAGAGCTCAATTTAGAGCTCGACACTCGCCGAGAGAGCGTTTTCATCATTACCACACTTTCTTTTTTTCATTTCAAGCTGAATTTTTTTGAGTCACGGCAAGTTTCAAATGGGGAAAAACACGCAAAGCAGTCAATAGAATACGATATTAAACGAGCATAATTGCTTCCTCCTCTTGTCCACGACCAAATGTGCCACGGAAATTGGACAAAACAGGTTACGCGGCAGTGACACGCTGCCTTCTGTTTTCGAGTTGGCTCTCGACAAGTGGGAAAACTACACTCGACGGAAAGGAAACGCGAGGAGTCACGACGTGTCAGTTGTCTCTGCACACAAGAAGCAGACATTGTCCTTGCTGTTTTTTTTCTCGTATTTTATTATCCAGGAAACAAGGCGACCACCGCTATCTAACGGCTTACCTCACTCTAGGATTTTCGTCTAAACTGGCGCAAAATATGTTAGGTCGACCACCGCGGAGGTTCGTCGCACCTTTCCCTTAAAGATATGTACTTGAAGTTGCCGAAATTACTGTGAGTTTGAAGACAATAAAGTGAATTCTACCTTTTTCGATGATGCCCGGGTGAAATCCCGGACACTACGTCTGCATTTCAACGAAAGCTAAATGCTAGGTCAGCATACTTAAGTTTAGGTGCGTGTTATGAAGAACCCCAGTGGTCGGCATTTTCAGATGCTTATACTATGGCGTCCCTCAAAAGGGTATTAGCAAAGTACAAACTACAGGGCTCGCTTTCTATGTTAGGAATATCATCATAGAAAAGTAACAGGTAATAATTCCAAGCAAAGTATATAGCGGACGTTATTAGAAGTAATTGTGAAAAGAAATAAAAGTGGCCGAAAATATAACTTGCCACCAGCAGGATCCGAACGTGTGACCTTCGAATAACGCGTCCGATGCTCTACCACTGAGCAACGGCTGCGTTCATCTCTCCGTCCACCTTATAAGGTATATATATCCATTTAAACGTGAGAGCTTAGGTCAGTGCCACTTGTTGTCATTATTTTTTTTTCGCCTGTTTGGTGGCACGTAGAACGTTTCTCCAAACGCCGCGGTATTTTGACTGTTGGTTCTCATCCATGATGACGTTGTGGCTTTGGGACGGTAAACAACAACAATTATTATTTCCTTTTTTTTCCTACTTCACTACCTTTCCTACACGTGCTGTCCCCTCATCACCACGTATTTCTTCATGAAGGGCATGGACAATGTCGGCGTGCACTAAAAAGTATATCTGAATTTTGACCTTTCCAGCTACTCACAGTTATGTCTCCTTCCGCTGTCTAAAACGCGCTAAACGAAGTCAAAGAAGTAGAGCCAACGCTGTTTGAGCTCGCTTGATAGTAGGCTGTCTTAGAATAGCGTACCCAAATGTAGCGTTTGTTGCGTATACGCCTGATATTTTCGCCACTTAACGGATGACCACGGGAGAGTAGCGTAGGACGCATGCACAGTCACGACAAACGCTAACACAAACCTTAGCGTGCCCTATATTCTAAAACTCTAGTCATGTGAGACAAGACGAAACGGGCGTGTGACTGCCTGTCAAAGCAAGGTGTTGGCAATTCAGAGCTGATATTCCAATCGAGAGTTTGTTTCCATATGAATCCGCCTGAACGGACTGCAGCCGCAACGAAATCGCATGAAAGCAACCCCGTTCGCAACGAATTGTTCCGAAAAGACAGAAACTCCAGGAAAACATAACACGCTAGTTCCTTGTCTTAGAACGCTTTTGAATGTGGGCCCAATCGTTTCGGAGCATCAAAGAAATATAGTGTGGAGGCTACTGCGTATGTGCGAAGCCCAAACGATATTTCGGTTTTGCTTTCGGGACGCTATTTCTCGAATTTACCAGGAGGCCTAAAGCCTGCCCCAAAACCTTTGATTGAGGATTGATTGATTGATGATTGATTGATATGTGGGGTTCAACGTCCCAAAACCACCATATGATTATGAGAGATGCCGTAGTGGAGGACTTTGAAAATTTCGACCACCTGTGGTTCTTTAACGCGCACCCAAATCTGAGCACACGGGTCTACAACATTTCCGCCTCCATCGAAAATGCAGCCGGCGCAGCCGGGATTTGATCCCGTGACCTGCGGGTCAGCAGCAGAGTAGCTTAGCCACCAGGCCACCATGTAGGGGCCCAAAAACCTTTGCGTCAAACAAACGTGACGGCACCCACTGTAAAGACGGCCCTCGGCCGAGGCTATCTTGACCTATACAATAGGGGGAGTGCCAGAAAACTGTTCGCTCCTGCTTGACCCAAAGCGAGCACACGCAAAGGGCTTTGGAGCCCTAAGCTTATGAGACCCATATACGAAAGCTCTGATTTTTCATAGGCTGTTGGGGGGCACTTTTAGAAGAAGTTGCCAAATAAGTATGGCGCCGACTGCTGCGCCTTTCTTACATGATAGTTGTAGCCAAAATGTTGTTTATTATAGTAAAACTAAACCAATAAACATGTACACAAACATGCCCACAGTGATACTCAGTGCTATATATTGGTTCCCAAAACAGAGATGTTAACACTAGAGATTTCGGGCACTGGCAAACAAGGTATTTTGTTAATGTCGCACTCTGGGTACAACGATCACGTGCTGAGACGCAATTGTGACATAAACGAAGAAATGACAGCAAACATTCCACAACACCTAATGTATCAAAAGAAAAATAGTCAGAATGTATTCAACAAATAATATATATTTGTAAAATATTTTTCATATTGGTTTGCTTTAGACCTTGCGGGCCACACGTTGGCCATCAAATCATTTTTTTTCTAACGATTGTGGCCGTACGTTTGAAACATGTAGACATGTCAGTGGCGCGTGCAGTGATTGGCACACCAAGCCTGCGCCTGATACGACCAGATCTGTTTTTTGCCATGGTATACATATATAGCGAAAAATGACCAGTTCAAGAGGGTGCCCCCCCTCCAATAAATAGTTTCTGCCAATACGTCCCTGAAGCATGCCACGATTTCTTACGGGGAGCGTCACATTTTTTTATAGAGCAGACAGAAAGAAAGTTTTTATGTTTTATTGAACTTCTTCTCAAGAACGTATAGTACAACACTGTCACCTTTTAATGTCTTACAAAGAAAATTTATAGTATATTTACGCTGCACTTATTGGCTTAAAAATTGTCGTTTTGCGTCCGAATCAACCGTAAAAGTCTGCCACTATTTGAATTTGGGCTTTTAATCTGGTAATAATAGTAGAGACGGCAAGTTTATTCCTCTAAACACTATTCCTCCAAGGCATTCTGCATTCCAATACTTTTATTTAAAAAAAACAATTGTGATAGCGAATTTTTTCAAACTTGATAATCTACATTCAGACCGTCATTACAACAATATTTAGGCCACTTATGCAGTGCTACAGAGAATCACTTTCAAGTAAAAAAGGCACAATTTTGTGGGAGCGAAAACAAGAAAAAAAATTGTGGGGTCTTAATTTAATTAACAACCTAGTTAACAAATATAGGCGATTCACTAAGCCAAACTACAGGATGTGTTATATACTAGAACTATGAGAACCCCCGGCAACCTCTGCCTTCTTCCTTCCTGAAAAGAAATAAAGACACCAGTTTAATACTTAAGGAGAGGTTCCATAAGAACTGTCTTTCTCGTCAACCAAAGAGTTTCCCGCTCGTTCTGATGGTTCTTAGAACACAAAGCATGTCGGCTTCCATGATGGCCGAGTTGCGTGAGTAATTGGCACCTCCTGCGTCAGCAGGTCGTCTGTGTAGGTTTTATGACTTTTCGTTGCAGTGTGGAGCTCTTGCAGATTCGACGCTTGGCTATCAAGGAAGAACAACGAGTATCGGCTTCTGGGTAAAGCCGCCGGCTGCTCGTCTTTGTCTATCACAAAAAACAAAATCACGCAAGTGTCTGTTTTCTTTTCCTCGTCACTTTCTGCAAACGCGAACGATACTGGATGCGCGGTTGTCGTGCGTTTCTTCCGCGCACACCGTCGATGATCACCGATTAAGCAAGGCTCGGCTGCTACGAGTTAGCCCGAAAGGATTTTCCTTTTGCAAAATGAAGTGGCACGCCAATCACGAATACTCCAGGCTTGGTCAATCTTGCCACCGATGCCACGTCTGTCACGACATACAGCTGCGGCCAGCTGCGCTAAGGGCGTAAGATTACGCAGGGATCTCCATTGAAAGGAAAGGGGGGTGCAATCCTATAGCCCCAGTCCCTTCCCCCTCTTTTCAGCCGAGCTTGAAAGAGAGCAAGCTCCGCAATGAATGAAAAAAGAAAAGGAAGCAATGACGTGCTTTTGACAAAGACCTGCAATTGGTCCTCAGCTTTCCGAGAGAAACGGGGGAAGTCTTGTACGCAGCATAAGTGGTTCTTCGTCGGCAATATAGCTAAAAATTAGAAGTAGGCCTAACGGTGTGCAGTCACATATGGCGCGAAAAGTCCGACTCAGGGATGTCGTGCGACACAATTGCAGCACCTCAAAAAAGCATTACAGAGTGAGTCGAACTCCCCTTCCCCCTCCCCCTTGTCTCTCTCTCGTCTACACACGTATGGCTGAGAGATAAGGCTGCTCAAGGTAGAGCTATCAGTTTAAGCAAGAACTCAAACAGAGGCAGTCATGTATTACTGAAGCTGCCAGGTACTTGAGCTTCTCGTAAGTCAAGCGCGTTTCCATACAATTCAAAGCACAGTAGCGCAACCTGAGAACCCTGTCACGTGCCGAATAGCCGCATGACCTGAGTAGGAACGTCACGTAAAACGTCATTGGTAGAGTGGCAGGTCATTGTTTTTGTTCTGGTAATATGGATCCTGGCAAGACAGTGATAGCCACGAAGTACAACCGCGTAGGCCAGTGGCATAGCCAGGGGTTGGTGCAGCTGGAAAAAGCCCCCCGTCCTTCCAAAATTTTGCTTCTTCATGGCAGACATAACAAAAAATTACCATTTCACAATGGAATCGCCCTACCTCCATCAAATAAATTTCTGCCTACGACCCTGGCGTAGGCTATTGACACCGTAGCGAAGAAGTGAAGAGGACCAACCATTCAGACTAGCATAATAGGGATACGTATAGCCCGCCGGGCAGAAACTTTTCTGTTCAATCAAATTTTCGCGCTGGCTTGGCGTCATACAGAATGTTTCCGTTCGTGTTACGGTGTCCGGAAGTACGACAGATAAGATATTTAGGGTATGAAGCCATACGAAAGTCAATGTGTCGTATATGATGACAGGTCACAAACTCTCGCGTCTTTGCGCATAACCCATCTTAGCAAAACATCATTGCTTTAACACAGGAGCTTACGTCGCCCTGTGTGGTTCGTTTTAAGCTCATGACTTTTTTGCCAATCGTCCGCGTTTAGAGTGATAGTACATACATTTTTGATCAAGTACGCATGTCTAAAGCCATTTTCACGAATTTGTACTCTTTAGGAAAGAGCAATCTTTCTATCTATTAGTTTCCTCTGATTTTACCACAGTACAAAACGAAAAAATTGAGATACATACAATCCAACTTATGCTACCCTACAAAGTAAAGACAGTAGGGGATACCCCAGTTTTTCGCGTAATGATAAAAAAAAAGTTAGGGAACGCTTGAGCTTCGCTCCAAAAGTAGATCGCGATAGCGTAATGGGCCACATGCGCATCAAATTGCCTGCCATCTACGAAGTTCTAACCAGGTTCAGCTCTCGATGCAAGCATCAACCTTGCCGTAAGGAAACGACGGAATGAACACGTAACGTTGGCCGTTTTAAAGTATCAGTGAGCCCCACGGCGGTAGTGGCTGCTGACCCGCAGGTCGTGGAATCGGATCCCGGCTACGACGCCTGCATTTCCGAGGGAGGCGAAAATGCTGTCGGCGCGTGTGTTCAGCTTTGGGTGCACCTTAGAGAACCCCCCAGATGGTCGAAATTTCCGGAGCCCTCCGCCACGGCGTCTCGTATAACCATATGGTGGTTTTGGGACGTTCAACCTCACATATCAATCAAATCTAAGTATCATTGAATGACTACAGCAAGCACGATTTTCAAGGGCCCACTACGCCATATTTATTATTTTTGCGAATCTACACAGGGAGTTTCAAGAAATCTGTTCAATATTAAAAGTTGCTGAAAGAAACCAACTGCGTGCTACCCGTGGCGTTCCCTTTAGTATGGAAAAATTCATGTTTAGTTGCGCGCAAACATTTATTACGGCAGTAATTCTAGAAATTAAAACTAACTTTTAACCAGTGGTCATAGCCGATCGAGTCCAACAGGTGATTCAAGTCCTTTCTGCGAATAGCGCATAACGACTTCAAAATTTTTAAAGGTGACCACTAGTATTCACTGCAATGCGATTACGTCTGGTAATTTATGAGGCGAAATCTAAACCGACGCACCAAAGAGCGCATATACCATAGGCTTTGAAAACGCCCTCAGTGACTACAGTGTTTCACTCGCTTTTATCAAACGTTCATTCAGACACTTTCCTTGGAGGCCGCTTATAGAATCTCACTTATCCTCCTCCCCCAATGCGAGAAGAACAGGGGAACCAAAAAAGTTAAATTAATGAAGTTTTTTATTGAGAGCCGTTACGTGGTTATTGTATACGAGATAACTGAGGTCTGTCGCGTGAAGAACAAATTAGCGCTTTGAGATTGGAAAAAACGGCTTGCAGCAATAATTGTGAAGTAATAAATTTCACTCTAATTCAGCGGTAAAACCTAAACTAAAACGCGGAAGAGCACAATCGCCATAATCTTCTGATACGTCCGGAGTGTGTGGGCATCGTCATATCAACCACCCAGCGACTTCGTTGTGTGGGTGCGCAGGCTGCGGTGCCAGTAATAGCACGCTAGATGGCGCACATCCATGAACGTAAAAAAGAACTGCACCTCTGCAATCGTTGTGTTGAAAATTTACATCGTTCTCGTCATCTGCTTATTACGCTTATTGGTCCTTCGGTTTCAGCTTCACCATTGAATTTGGTTGAATTTCATTACTTCGAGACAATTACGAAACACAGCATCTCCTATACCTCAAATCTGCGATGCGTTTTCACATGAAAAACTTCAATTCTACTACATGACTTGACCACCCAACTCCACAAAAAAACGCTTAATCATTTCCACACTTTAATTACTGTCTTAAATGAAGTTTTCCATTTTTTTATTATTCCCGCGGATACGTGACTAGTAATTCCGAAGGCATCCAACAAATATCGCATTTCTGAGATTTTTGAGGATTTTGGACACTTCTTTCATAACAGCCACTATAGTGATAATATATATTTGTTTACACATGTTTGCGATGAGCGAAAAAATTGGGGGACCCTTAAGCTTCGCCTTAAAGAGTTCCCGCAATAGCGATGATCAGTTCCTTGTGCTCACTTTAAGCACTTAGCGTATGAAATATTTTCAAACTTGATATCCACCCATTACGGTGCCTTATGAGGGTGCAGTAGCGTGTGTGTGCCTTTTGTAGTGCATGACTGGCTATAAACTACGAAGTAATTAGGATTATTCCATGTTCTGACGACCGATGGCGATTTACGCTTGTGCCATGCATTACTACAGAAATACTTAATGTTGTATTCTGAAACATGTGTACAAGACGCGCATGTTTCTGAAGCATGAAAGTTACTTTCACTGCATACTAAACAGAGGAAGTTATTTTCACTTTATTTCCAAGCAGACACCCGCTTAATTATCCCTTGCGATTCCTACTCTTTTCCCACAACTTTTTATTATTTATTTGCCTTTTTGCCGATTTTTTTGGTGACGCACAAGATGATCTTTTTTTGCTCACAACTGACGACACCGACGCTGAGGCCAGAATTTCCGTGAAACGTGCGATTAAACGCCATCACGCTAATATTTACTGCATAATGATTAACATAACGGGACCTGCTTTTGTATGAAGGGAATGGATGAAAGTCCACTTCATTACGAAACACAGGACAGTTGGCTGCACAATCTGTAAATGATTCGAAGAAAAAAAACGAGAAAGAAAACAAGTGATCCGGTTGCCGTACATCATACATACATACATACATACATACATACATACATACATACATACATACATACGTACATACATACATACATACATACATACATACATACATACATACATACATACATACATACATACATACATACATACATACATACATCATCCATCCATCCATCCATCCATCCATCCATCCATCCATCCATCCATCCATCCATCCATCCATCCATCCATCCATCCATCCATCCATCCATCCATCCATCCATCCATCCATCCATCCATCCATCCATCCATCCATCCATCCATCCATCCATCCATCCATCCATCCATACATACATACATACATACATACATACATACATACATACATACATACATACATACATACATACATACATACATACATACATACATACATACATACATACATACATACATACATACATACATACATACATACATCTCCCTCAGTCTTCCGCGTTCGTTCGCAATAGCTGCGTAATTGCAGGCTACACAAGAAAAGTGCACGCCTAATGGAGCGCTTATCGATTGGTGTAAACGTAAGGTTTGTTTTCTTCCTCATTTTGTTCCAGCGGCATAGACGCCGCGTAATTTAGATCTAATACTAATACCATATATTCTCCAGCCAAGTTATAGTGCAAACATAAAAGGTAAGAACTGTTCACTGACTCGACGTTTCGGGACCGATTCGGTCCCTTCTTCAGGGGTGACTGCTCGGTCAGCTCTGAAGCTCACGATTTCTCTTGGCGGTGTCTCCCTCTCCACCGTCCTTCTTTCCGCCGTCGTTGTTGCTGCGGTGTTTTGTCAACTGGTTCTGTAGACCGTGCACGTATACACTGGGTAAGGTCCCAGTTGAGCGGTTAATTCCAACACTTTCGGAAAAGCTGCCTGATGAGGGCTTTTACCTGGAAGTCATTTTTTTTTCTTCGTGCGTTTTGAAGCGTCGCTGGTAGAAAACCGAGACAAACTTTCTTGGTTGCCTTCAACCACAACGTGAAACCACGCCAGCACTTCAAACGACCTGCTAGGGTTCTTTGACAAAATGTGTTGTCATGAATGCTGCCATAATAGTACACGCGGAACTCATGTGGCGGCGCTTGGGGTTCAGGGACCACAACGCTAAGCGCTGGAGGATTCATCGTGTGAATGAAGGGGAGAAGAAAAGCACCCCCTCGTCTTCAAACGCGCAGTGGTGAGCGACCCTTCAATGTTCGTTGCTAGTAGTTTGTCTGGTCATTTTCCGTACAAAGGTTTACCCAATTATAACTTGACCACGCCGACTACCGCCTCCGACAACGCCACGACCACTTGAGCATACGTTATGTAGACGGACTAATGTTACTAATTAATTTTAGTGGCAGTAGTGACACTAAGTAATAGATTCAATTACTTAAGAAGCCTGAACATTGAATAGAATAGAAATACAATTCGTGTCCTTAACCGAAGCATTCGGATCGGCACATTGTACCCTTGCGGGCAGCAGAGAGCCCCGCAAAGGACAGCGATAGATTGTGCGCGTTGCACGGAGAAACTCGTTATGAGAGGACGCCAAGGTAATACGGGAAAGGAGACGAAAGCAATTACCGCTCTCTCCTTGTTTATTTCTTCGCTTAGTGTGTAGATGCCGCCACCAGTTTTGTTGCGAGAAGAAAATCCGACCACACCGTAACCGCGGCCTTGGGAGACATTCCAGCTGACACACATATATATACGCTCCACGGTTATTTGCAGATTGGCGCGTTTCCTCTCTCTCTTTTTTTTTCTTTCACAGAAGCAACAGATGTTGAACGATATCGCAACACCGAACAAGGTTTAGTCACTGCAGGAACGAAGCGGAGAAATTTCCGCTGTTGTCACTTTGAAAATTTGATTGTCGTTTCGCAAACGAGCCTTTTTGGAACATTGTTCTCCGTCCTCATAAGTGATTAGTGGGAAAACGTCAAAAGAGTTGTTGTATAGGTAATAAGATAATTAATACGGCGCGGAGTAAATAATCATGGAAAAAGCAAGTAAGATGCGACTTTTATTTGCCAGGGTCTATGCGGCTGCGTAGACCCTGGCAAATGAATTGAGGACGACGCAGCGAGCAATGGAAAGAAAAACGGTAGGTGTAACCTTAAGAGACAAGAAGAGAGCATAGGGGATTAGAGAACAAACGGGGGTTAAGGATATCGTAGTTGAAATCAAGAAGAGGAAATGGACATGGGCCGGGAATGTAACGCGTAGACAGGATAACCGCTGGTTATGAACTGTAACTAACTGGATTCGCAGAGAAGGCAAGTGAGTTAGGGGAGACAGAAGGTTAGGTGGGCAGATGAGATTTATTTGTTTATTTTATTTATTTATTTAAGACATACTGCAAGCCCATTGAAGGGCCCAAGCAGGAGGGGCATCACGAGAAAAACAAAATTTAGGCACAATACACATGATACACTGATTAAAATAGTTTGAACAAATACAGGAATGCATCAAAGTTACAAAAATCCGCAATACACGTGGTACACTGTTGTAAATATATTGTACATATACACAAGAGTACATCGAAGTTGCAAAACAAAGCAATCAGAATTCCAAAAGTTCAAAGGAGTGAATATTGGTCAAAGCCGATTCAGTTAGTTTATTCCAATCTGTAATAGTACGCGGAAAAAAGGAAAACTTAAAAATATTAGTTCGAGCGCTGTACGGAGTCAGAGATTTGAGGTGTCTATGCCGTGTTTGTCGGGAAGTGAGTGGCTGAAGGAATTCCTCGGGTTTAAGTGAAAGTTTGTTATTTTTAAGCAAGAATAGAAATTTTAACCTTAGAATTTGACGGCGTGATTGAAGTGTTGGAATGCCATGCTCTTCCATTAATCTTGTCGGCGAGTCACTGGGACGATAGCGCGAAAAAATGAATCGAACGGATTTACGCTGTATCATTTCAAGAGCATTAATATTACTTTTTGTGTGAGGATCCCAGACAGTGCAGGCGTATTCCAGTCGCGGTCTAATTATGGATGTATAGGCGAGTAGCTTAACGTTTGTTGGGGCCTTTCTAAGCTTATGTCTAAGGAAGCAAAGTTTTCGGAATGAAGCTGCACATGTGTTTGTTACGTGTTTGTTCCAGCTCAAGTTATTTGTTATTGTGACGCCAAGATATTTATATTCTGATACTTGTTCTAACGGTTGTGACGGAAGATTGTAAGGGAAGGACAGCTTATTCTTTTTGTTCGTTATGTTCATAAAAACTGATTTTTTGGCATTGAGCTTCATTCCCCATTTTTCGCACCACGCCTGAACATAATTAAGGTTTGTGTTTAGCATTTGTTGGTCTTCAGGGCATGTTATTTTGTTGTATAGAATACAGTCATCGCCAAATAATTTAATTTTCACGGGGTCACTAATAAGGGATACAAGATCGTTAATATAAATTAGAAATAATAATGGGCCTAATACGCTGCCTTGTGGAACACCCGAAAGAACAGGAAGCCGAGTAGAGGAATGATCATCGATGCAAACATATTGGAAGCGGTTCGACAAGTAGGAAGAGATCCAATTGGTTACAAAAGCTGGAAGACCTATCACTTTCAACTTGTGCATTAAATGCACATGGGAAACTAAATCAAAGGCTTTTTGGAAGTCTAGAAAAATAACATCAACTTGACCAGTTTTATCAAGAACGCTAGCAAAGTCATGAACAATAGAAGTGAGTTGCGTGACCGTGGAAAATCCTTTTCTGAAGCCGTGTTGACAGTCAGATAATAACTTGTTTCTGTTTAAAAAATTTATAATGTAGTCGGCTATAATGTGTTCTAAAAGTTTACAACAAGAAGAAGTCAGAGAGATTGGACGGTAATTATTAAACAGCGTCTCGTCGCCTTTTTTATATACTGGAACTATGCGGGCTAATTTCCAATCCTCAAGTACAACACCGCCCCGCCGCGGTGGTCTAGTGGCTAAGGCACTCGGCTGCTGACCCGCAGGGCGCGGGTTCGAATCCCGGCTGCGGCGGCTGCATTTCCGATGGAGGCGGAAATGTTGTAGGCCCGTGTGCTCAGATTTGGGTGCACGTTAAAGAACCCCAGGTGGTCTAAATTTCCGGAGCCCTCCACTACGGCGTCTCTCATAATCATAGAGTGGTTTTGGGACGTTAAACCCCACATATCAATCAATCAATCAATCAAGTACAACACCAGACAAAAGAGATGCTCGAAAAATGATTACTAAAAATTGGTATATGATTTCAGCATAGCGGCGCAAAAAAATATTCGGAATGCCATCAGGACCGGTTGACGTTTTCGTTTTGAGGTTCAACAACATGGAAAATACGCCAGGCTGTGAGACAATATCAGCTTCGCTTGCGGAAGATAATACGGAACAAGGCATTGCATCATCAGATTTAAGAAAAATGCTATGAAAATACTTATTAAAGTTTTCAGCAATGCTATGCTTATCAGTGATGGCGATACCCTCATGTAGCATTGGTTGAATCGTTTTTTTCTTTTTGCGCAAGAAAGTCCAAAATTTATGCGGAGCGGAGCGAATAAAGTCTGGCAGGGTCTGTTCAAAATAACGTCGCCTTGCGCACACCACGGCATCTTTGAGGTTAGACTGCGCAACACCGATAATACTCGGACAGGCAGCTTTACGCTTCAAACGCTTGACTTTTCTTTTCGCGTGCAAAACATCGCGCGTGATCCAGGGATTGTTTTTACGAGTTTGCGGGTATAAATTCGCAGCAGCAAGCACAGGACCGGGTTAACTGACGGAACATGGGAGAGGCCTTTGTCCTGCAGTGGACGCAGTCAGGCTGATGATGATGATGATGATGATGATGATGATGATGATGATGATAATGATGATGATGTGGCTGCAACGACCTTAATTCGGCGTGTTAGGCAGGTGTGCAAAATACTACAGCACAATTATGGCACGTTGGTCTCGCCTAACAATATTGCTTCGTGAATAATGACAGTACTTTAGGGGTATGTGCATATAGAGTCAGGCATACAGTAAATAATATAAAAACAACGATGTCTGCAAAGCCCGGAACGAAAAAAAAACATCAAGTGCTATCTTAGAAAATTGCCCATTCATTTCTCAACAATGCCTCCAGTCTGCCCATAAGAGGGAAGGTCATTTCCCGGAGTATTCGTGAAAACGTCAACACCCTCGTTTATAAGAATGAGGGGACGAACGATTCGCCTCAATATAGAAACACGTAGCTTCCATGAAGAAAAAAAAAGTGTGCCTGCCAGGGATCGAACCTGGGACCTTCCGCGTGTTAGGCGGATGTGATAACCACTACACCACAAGCACAACTTGTAAGTGATCGTAGTAAATTACAACGTGTACGATAGAGTCATCCTTGCAGTACCCGCAAATGAAACAACTCGTAGAATATATCCACTCAGTGATCATTACTATGTGGAACGCATGCATGAAGTGCCGCAGATATAAGCGAAAAATGGGATTTCCAGTCCCATTAGGCCGACATGTTTCGTACAGTGCTTCGAAGTGTCGAGCCATTGATCTAGTGAGACCATTCTTGGGCGGAATGAAATTAGTTGCGTGGAGGGCTGTATGTGTTTTTTGTTCAAGGTAATTGTATGTTTTACTTAGTAACAATACAATAATTAACTGTGGGTATTACATTCCTAACCCATTATTTGGTTATGAGACACACCATAGAGAGGGCTTTGAAAATTGGAACCACCCGAGGTTAATTACCATTACTTAATTTTTCTTAAGCAGGACGCAACATAAAATACATTCATGCTCTTTTGGAAATATTGAAGAGCGAAATAGACATTCACAAGAAGGAGAGCAACAGCACCGGGTTCTCTAGTTATTGTGAATGTTCCTTCTTGTGAATTCTCTTTTTCGTTCTTGCGAATTTCTGGTTTTGTTCTCTACCGTTCCCAAAACCTATGCACCATCTCGCCAAATTTCTAGTTTTGGTAACTGTGCCGTTATGGCTTTTCCATTGTAATATTGTTTGCTAAGTATCTGAATCGGCCGTGTTTTTCATTTCCCCCTTTTCTTTGCTTTCTTTTTACGTTTAGGTGGCATTGGTGTTTTTTCTTCACAAACCGAAATGCCCACCTATCGTTTTTAGTCTATGGCATCTTCTTCTGTACTAAAATGTATATTAAATATTGCATACTAAATATTGAATAAATTTTAAGTTTCTGACTTTTAGCAATACTTATCACGAATGCAAGTGAAGTAAACAAAGTGATAGATAGGCCTTAAAAAATATCTGAGCAAAGTACCAGAGGGTGGCAAGTATTTAACCTTGGAAATCACGCGTGCTACGAGGATCTCATGATTACTACGCAACTAGCGTCGTTCTGAGTTTTCTTTATCATTTTTTTGTATTTTATGACTACGAAGGACGTTCACTTCTTGGTTATCTAATGAAGCGAAAATTCAGTAAAAAATAACGAAAGATATTAAGAAATGATTGGTATATATTCGCGCTGACAACCTCGGCAAGCAAATGGAAGAGCCCAATAAGAGTGCCTGCTCCTTGCTGTGTTTGCTGACCTGCATGAACAGCGTTAACCTACCCTCATTTTCCCCTCAAATAATGAGCGAGCACATTGCAACCACAGGTGGCCACTGTGCTAAAAGGGAGCCGAATCATCTACGGTTATGTCAATTAGACCTTTAGCACAGGTCACAAAAAGCGCGCTTGGCCTTATGCTTTTTTTTTGGGGGGGGGGTGCATATGAAACTGTTACAACCACAATACCTAGCCATACTCAGGTAACAATAGTTGCTTCTTTTTTTTTAACTTTGGAATTCGGCAGACTATTTATTTTCTAAATCTGTTGATAACCTCTGTGAGGTAGTCATGTATAGATGCGTTAAAACATTGGCTTACTACTAACATCGAGAAAGTGAGAAATGCGTTAAAATATACTGAATATTTGGCGAGATTAAAGCAAGGCCTCTCGCTTGGCTTAGGTCGACAAGGAAAACTGCTACAACAAAAAACAACTATCACTGCACGAACATGCAATCGGCCATTAAACAGTTACGGAATTTTCACATGCTTCTATAATGCATACACATATATTCGTGCTTCCGCTCAATATGTGCCCAAGCCGACAATCAAAAATGTAATTAGTACCAAAACCTTTTAATAGGCTTCATCATACAGGTTTGCCTGTTAATGCGCTCGACTATAGGGGGCCAAATTTATCCACACGATGGATGTGATGCCTTAAAAAGTATGAGCGCTCGAAGCGAAATAATGTATATGACCGGCAAAGAACGTCGTCTATACGGTATACTCTTCTCTAATTGTGCAATATACAGTGCAGTAATAAATAAGACACGCGGTCACTTCAAAACGAAGTATTCACTAGCTTGACAGCTGGAGTTTAGGTAGTTAGAGTCAGCGTCACGCTGAATATGGTTTTCCACAATAGGAAAATCCGTGCTACGTAGCGCAATGCAGTGGCTAATGTTGAGTCACAGCAGGACTAGCCGAGTCGCTTTCGCGGCGGGCAAAATGAGCTAAACATGAAATGTCGAAGGAAGAAGAAAAAAAATCTACTCCATGTTCTGTAGCAACATTGACTGGGCTGGCCGGTTTTAATTCGTACAAAAAAGCTGCACCACAAACGTTTTTTTTTTTTTCACTGAAGAGATCGGGGGATCTCGGCTTCTCCTAAATGTCACTAGCGTGTACGTCAACAACGCACAAACGAACGAGAAGGCTACAGGTGCGGTTTTCTGAGCACACAATTTTCGGGACGAGACACTGTTATGGGATCATTTACATTACGCCGGAAAGCGCTAACTCACACTGTAATTACCGGGTTTTCGACGGGAATGTTTGGTTCGCGCTCACAGCGTCACGCTTAAAGAGCCCGCCGGCGCACGCTATCGCACAACCGGCCATGTGACATTAATAATTTTTGCTCTACTCACAAACAAATAAAAGCGCAAACAAGGTAAAGTAAAAAATGAGTGAGCTAATCTACCCTTTCGTGAACGAAGAGGAATAGGAGCATAACAGTAAAAGATGGACGTGAAATAATATCTGGGTTACGTGGTAAAACCACGGTTTAAGGCGAGGCATACCGCAATGGACGGCTTCGCAAAATTTCGACCATCCGGTGTTCTTTGAAATGCACTGACATCACAAAGAACGCGGCTTCTAGCAGTTCCTTTGTAGGGAAATGCAACCACCACAGCCGGGATCTAACTCGAGACCTTCGGGTCAGCAGCTGACCATTGTAGCCGCCATATAACACCACCCTGATGTAAACTAAGAGAATGGATGAAAGTGATGAGTGCATTATAGCCGACAGCGTATCAAGACAATAATCCATGAGTCATTCGTGGATCTCCAGTCCATGTTACTTCAGTGACCGCAGAACGCTCTTTTGGCATTCTTGCTTCTTTGCGAAGTATAAATGTTCCGATCTTTAAGTCGATGCCGAATGCATTCCGCTTAGATTGTTTTAGAGTGGTGCAGACAGTAAGGCTTATATGAAGAACGGCAGGTATCTCACAATGAAAACGCAAGAGGATACGCATAATTTTTCCATTTGCATGTTCACTGCTATTACAAGTCGATTTAGTTTATCTCTCCTGTGAACCCTGTAGAAGTATAATATCCTTAGCATCAAAGCACAGCCTCAAGAGATGTCTGGAGTAGACACAGCTACTGGATGCAAAATGCACGTTTTGAGGTTGTCGCTTGCAGATTCGCAAGCGTGTGACAAATGGTGTCAGGGTCACCTTTCCCGGTTTACGTGCAGTGTGCTCAATAAAGATACATATCGCGTTAACAAACTCAAGGAAAGGTTGTGCTTTAAGGGCTTGCGTGACCCTGAAACTGTTTACCTCACGTATAATGCGGCGAAAAGCATCGTAAGTCCAGCTGCGGTAAAACAACTATATATCTCTTATTCACATTTTTATATTCACATTTGAAATGTACATTTTTCCTCTTCACTTAGTTTTGATGATCGACATTAGGCCTAAGTCCGTGCAAGCTTGTGTAAGAGTATACATGATCTTGCTGCTAACGTGTAAACATAACAAAAGAATAATACCTTCTTGTTCACAATTAACTGTTCTGAGAGAACTCTTTGTTTTGTGTTTTTTTTCAACGCCGTAATTACTGACAGCTCGCTGTCAGAAATTCACTACTGCTATTTGAACTGCTGCATAAGTTCTTTATGTTGCACAGATGTCTTTTTTTTCATTATCATTAAATTACAAGGGTGACATTTAATTTTAAAACACTCGGCAGAATATTGTACCACTGCATTATAGGTAGAATCATAGTGAACTGAAATGCGTAGTAAAACAAAGCAGTAGTTTTCTAGACGCTGAACTGCGTCTATCTAGTCTATTGTCACTATAAGTATATTGTCACTAAAACAAATAAATGATCCTCGCTTTCACAAGCAAGCAAGTTCACAGCGCACCATTGCAAACTTGCGATAACTACTAGAAATTATCTGATAAAGGGATTTGTTTTCATTTGTTTTTACATCTCTTTGCTGTAGCTTGCTGTAATAGCTAGACGTGTGCTTTCTCTTTCTGTCGACATTTTTTTTTTTTTGTTCAACTTCCCTGATCCTATATTTTCTGTACATGGTAGCATGCTAGCTATTTTCAGCTGGTTGAAATTCCTGCCTATCATCCGTGTCCTGCTTTTTTTTTTCTTTTATGCGATGCACGAAGCAAACAAAGTCGTTGTCCTAAAGAACAAAAGCAGCCCCAATGATTCTTTAGAAGGTGCAGGCTCACGCACGTTTCCAGCGTAAGAGTGGCTGTGAAATGGCAAAAATTCCAGTGTCGTGGATGTCGAAATGGCAAACACCAACTGGTCGGTCCAGGAAAGACAATCACAGGCAAAAAAGTAAGAACAATGTGTGCATAAAAACAGGGCCAAGTGTGTACACAGTGAATGCTGTCGAAGAAAGGGTAAATGAAGGATAGTGACAGCATTTTCCTTGCTCTTTCTCTCTGTTTGTTTGGTACTGCACGGACTCACAATGTTGTGTCAAACGAACCAGCCAAAGGAAAGTGCTGGAAGTAGTAGCATAGTGGTCTTTTCAGTTTTCTAAAAAAGGTTGGACTACTATCATAGCTAGCGGTAGCCTCAAAATATTGCTAGTATCTACGGTGTAGATACACATGGAATAAAGTAAGACAAGTTGATGTCCGTCGAGCATTTTGGCCTCACAGACTGCAGGAAAGATTGGGGAAGAGGAGCCTTCTTTAACAATCATTGTCCTAATCGTTGTGCATCGTTGCGAAGTTTTTATCTTGAGCTGTGCCAAAGGTACGATGAGTGTTGTGAGCGTTGCGCAACATGCGGCAGCGGGGCGAGCGTAGATGAAGCAATCGGCCGCTGAAATAGGTCACCTACTCGAACTGAAGTACCTTGCGGTTGCTTCCAATACAGAAGCGACACAGCTGTGCTTGTGGTGTAGTGGTTATCACATCCGCCTAACACGCGGAAGGTCCCAGGTTCGATCCCTGGCAGGCACACACATTTTTTTTCTGTTTCATTTTGCCACGGTATGCAGAGAGGATTGGGAAACTTGAGCCACTTATGCACATAAATGTGTCATAATGACTATGTAAACCGCCCTGCTTGCTACCTTTGTCCCCGCTGTGTATACACTTCAGTATTACGGTTTGATGTGCAATTGAAAGTAATAAATATGAAAAAGTATGCTACACTCAGCTGCACAAGCATATCACGACTTTATCTGCTTTTCTTTCTTATTCACACTGGAAAGTGTGAGAACGCAGGATTAAGAGTACAATTTTTGTCAGTCGTTCCACAGGGAAATACCCTTCGTTAATTTCTATAGTGTCTGTATGTAAATGACATTGCGAATATTGACAAAATCACCATATTTGTAATCAACGCATACGGCATGACTTTACTTGCTATTTTCTGAAGCAGTATCATCCTCCATAATCGATAGGTCAAACGAAACAGCGCAATTGGGTAAGTGGACCGATTACAACACATTAAAGATCAATACCACTGAAACTCAAGCTGCTATTTTCCGGCAAAAAGCCAGGAATGTGGTTACCAATGTAGCTTGAGTATATAATGGCGCTAAAACAGGCATAGTTAAATCATTTAGAATACTTGGGGTAACATTTTCGGAAACAATGTCTTTTGATGATTATATTAGTTGGATGACCGTGTAGCCCAAAAATTATCCAGTAATGTAGGAGTAACTTATCTTAGTAGACAAACTCTCCCCACGTACTTTAAACTTCTTATTTCTAACTCACAGTTTTACTCACATGTAGCATAGTGCAATATCGTGCGGGGATCAACTACTTTCACGAATTTACGAATACTACACTCACTTTAGAAAAAAAATGTCAAAACACCTTTATACTGTGGCTTTTGATCATCCTTCATCATAGCTTTTTCATAAACATCATATCTTGAGTTTCATGTCTGTATTCTTACCACCTCCCCATAGCATACAAATCAGAAATAAAAAAATAATGGCTATATTCTAGCTCAATTAGCTTGCTTAGAGAGGAGGATACAGGCGTATTCAGTTCGCTATCCGGCTACCTAGAAAGTACCACTAGGTCGCATGAATTACGGGACACAAAAGCTAAAACATAAGCTTCCGAAGCTGCTAAACTTGTGTACTTCCAGAAACATTGCTTCAGAAAGGTCATCAACAAAACAGCTGCTTATTTTCTTCTGAAGTATTTGACAATCATTTTTGTTTTATTAGCTATTGCAATTAAATCACACTTTCTTGCGTGTTTTGACACATTACGTATTTTCCTTTTAAGATGTGCTTCTGCATATATCTCAAGCATAGGGCCTAGTTTTCGTTATTTTTTACTTGTTCTTTAACATATTTTTTTCCGCTGTTTAAATTTCGTACTAGATCCTATTGTTTCGAGTGTTCATTTTTTAGGATGTGTGTTGATGTGTCCTTTCATAATTACAGGAAAAATACGTTGTATTGTTAGTGATAATTGTTTATTGGACAGCTTACTTACTTTTATTTGTTGCTATTACTTGCCCCATTTATTCACATTGTTAAATACTGTGTCCTTTTTTATTGCATCTCTGGAAGTTTTATTTTTCTTGTTCTTTCATGTCTGCAGGGCAGTTTGTTGCAAACGCTCCAAAGTGTACATTTGGAGGCCCGGAGCCAGTCAAGCTGATTATCAGCTTTTTCTCCCACTATTCCTCATTGTCTTGGTGAAAAATAAAGAATCACATGATATTATTACAAGAGCAGTTCAAAAGGACGTCAAGACATTCGACCTAGCCTTCCACTACTACAAATGTGAGTGCAATTTCTGCGTAGATAGCACAGGCACTTTTTTTAAACATAATAATCAAGCATCAAAGGAAATCGTTGAAGCATTTGTGGTTTCACAGAACAAAGATGCTTGTGTAAGTGATCCTTTTATATCCCTATCAGACAAAGCGATGTCGCTACAGTCAGCGTTTTTGTTATTTCTATAATTTCGCGTGTTCCGCTAAGTGCGATGATAAGATGCGAGTGCTTTGCACCGCTCTGTAAAGGTAAAAGAATTTTGTTTCACGGTAATAAAACCAGTTCTTAAAAAACGCGTGCACTGTGCGTATTCTTCTCTTTTTCCTGGGTTTTCTCGGGTGCCGGTTTTTCAATTTTGGAGTATTTGAATAAAACTTTGAACATGTGTTCTCGCCGGTACAATTGTGATATATGTCAAATTACACAACGGTAAGTTGTTTAGTTCTTTATTATACCAATTTTAAAATTGATTTACGATTCTGGAATCGCTTGAAAACGAGGGCCACCGTATGTATGCGACAGATAGGTCACTTACTACGAGAAGTAAGCGAGAAAACACTAGAAAGAAACAGCGAGTGGTGACACTGCCTGAAAACTGCCACAACAGCTCACCTCGATCCCTTACATTTCGAAAGCATCAGCTAGGGCCGAGGCAATCGCTTATCTGTAAAAGATGCTTACAAGGCGACACCAAAAGTCCCTACAAGAAGTTTCAGATGACCTCAAAGCCAATATGGCCTCAATATAGGAGACTTAAATTCACGACAATACAAGGGTGTCCAAGCGAAATTCGAGAATTAAAATTTAATCTTCTTCTATCAATTGTTCTACAATAGCAAGAATATTGACAGCAGAGATTTTTAAAAATAATTTTTCTGCCTGCACCAATTTTACGTCTGTGTAAGACGTCGAATTTCGACTGGAGTTCGTGCTGTGGGGGGTCTAGCAAGACTGTTTCAGGCTCTCAATCTGAAACTAATTTTAAAATTGATTTCTGTTTCTGCAATCACTTCAAAACGAAGGCCACTTTGTATACGACATAAGGGCCTACTTTTTTTTTCAGAAACCCGTCTTGGCCAGCAGATGGACACAGCAAGCGCTTTATCTCAAGAGGCGACGACGACGCCACCATCGTCCACTTCTGTTAGCAGTTTACAGATTGTAAATCGTCGTTGACGTACATTTGGGGCGAGTCAGATGCTACACGCGCCGGCAAGTCGAGATCATAGGGCGATGCTTCTGCACACAGATAATAGCTGCAATCCTCGCTGAACTTCTCACAGGTAAATTCAGACGAGCTGGAACAGCTTTGCTCCGTGTCGGATGACATCACCAACTTGCGTTTGGCGCGTCAGAAGAGGCACGTAAGCTATGTTTATACCCTGGCAAGCCGTGGTGACTCATAGCGTATTTCGTGACGTCATCAGATACCAACCAATAAAAACAGAGCAGCTTTCTGCTTCTATTTTGACTTATCATTCGTAGCCTAAATAAAATTATTGACGAGTGTCTGCGAAAATGAACCACCCTATAGCTGTGGCAGGACTGTCAATACTATTTGAAAACAACATTATCTCAGTATGCTCGAAAGAGCAACGGGGTTTCTCCTTCGGCTTGCATCAAGCATCACAGGTGTGCAAATCCTGAAAGTTTGGAGTTGAACATTCGACGCGTTCAAATGCTGCTCATAAACTGTAAGCAGCTACTTCGTATACAGTCTTCGTCGATGCTTAACGCTGAAATGAAGAGGCGAGAAATGTCACACTCTTAACTAATTCGTTGCAAACGGCGTCGATGTACCCGTCGCGGTGCTTTCCGCAAGTCGCGTTCCGGCAATGACATGCAGCCACGTTTCGATGGAGGCTAAAACACTTGAGGGCCATGTACTTAGATGCGTGTGCACGTTAAAGAACCTCCGGTAGTCGAAATTTCCGGAGCCCTTTACTGCGGCATTTCCCACAATCATATCGTAATGTTGGGACGTAATAACCTGAAATTGCATTCTTATTATTCGAAGCCTATAGCAGGTGCAACGTCGCTAAGAATATGTAAGCGCTGACGTGGTCTGACCCGCTGATCAACCTACAAGATCACTGTGTATAGTCATTTTTCTAATGTGCACACCTGTTTAAGTCGGATATCGTTCACTCTTGCTATAGACGCGACATGCGTTAGACGAGACGTTCACGGGTTGCAAACGGTTGAGATCAGGCACGTGACAATCTCGGTAGTGACCATGAGATAATGAAATAAAATAAAGGGACGTTAAACAACTGTGCCATTGCTGCCGTAATTTGATTGCTAGAACAATATAAATGGACGACTAAGAACTACAAAAATATTACAAAAGAAAAGTAAGCTGCACTAGAAGAGAAAGTTAGGTTAGCTGGTGGTTCATGCTGGGCGTGTAAAAAAAAGCAAAAGTAGTAACAAGGATTGAAAAAGAGACAACACGAGAGCCTGTATGGTCTCTGCTTCAGTGCTCGTCTCTGTTTTTGCACTGTTTTTACAATTAAAGAAATGTACGTTGGTTACTCAAAGAAACAAGACCTTAAGATTTTATACGACCTTTATACGACCTTTATACGACTTTTATACGACCAATTCATACGATTTTATACGACCAAGACCTTAAGATCAAAGCATAAAGAGATCGGGACACAGAATACGATTCGGGCAGCAAATGAACAAAATATAGTCGTCGTGCTTTCATTTGGATCTTATCCGGTATTGAAAAAAAAAGGGTGTCTTCGTAAATTTCTTCGAAAGCTTTTCTAGATTTCAAGGTGTCTAGTTCAGTATTTTATATGCATATTTAGCATGCCGAATGGGAGGCACGTCAACGTACTATTATGGATAACATCTGTAGTGACGCAGTAACGAGTTAGTAAAGCGGAGTGCATTGAGGATGACAGCATGGCTAGCTAATGATATCTGGGGACTAACGTGGCAAAAGCAAGATATGAATATGAGAAATGCCGTAGCGAATGGCTCCGGAAATTTCGACCTTCTGGTGTTCTTTAACGTGCACTGACATTGCACAGTACACAGGCCGCCACCATTTTGCCTCCAATGAAATGCGACCGCCACAGCTGTGATCAAACCCGCGACCTTCGGCTAGATGGCTAACTACCTCACGCGTATAGGTTACTACCGGTTGTATGTTTAACAAGGATATGTAGTTATGTACACACATTAGTGTAGTCGTTATTGCAAACATCCAACTACAGGACAACCAGATATGCTGCCGCAATCACGTGTGTCAATTTCTTCTGCCCTGTCTTAAGATCTCCACGGAGGTCTTCCAAGTAACAATTTAAAGAAAATCTGTATATCCCTACTCTGAACGAAAATCGATATCTTCGAAGTGCGCGAAAATTCCTATCGCATATGGTACAGAAATTCACCGAGCCCTATTATTCCTCTCTGGCCTACTAACAATGACAAAAAAAGCATCATGAGGGCGGCAAAAACCATTTAGCATTTATCGACAGACGTAACGAAAATTTAGATAGACTTTAATGTACCATCGGGATTAACACATTGATAAACACGTGGGCCGCGCGCTTCAGCTTGGCTGCTTAACCATCTGCACTGAGTAATTGGTGGTGATTTTCTTTTGTTCTATACCCAAGCTGTTAAACGCAACGTGGTCAACTTATTAGAATGGCCGTACAGCTGAACGACACTAATGGGTTGATTTTATTGTCATAATATACACGTCATTTAACAAAGTAAGACTTTAAAATAGTTTGCACGCTGTGTTGGGAAGGCGCTGCTTTAGCAGGAATACCTCCCAAACAACCTTACATAATATATTCATCTAGCAGGATAGTCACTTTCCTGTCCCACGGTTTTTACGTCGAAGGGTCTCTTTCATATGTTTGAAAGCACTGCAGGATCGTCACGTGTTTCAATTTCCTTAAGGAATCACACGAAGTTTTACGTATATCGTATTAATGTAGAGGCTGAATCCACTGTGGAAGAGCCATGGCTGAGTTACAAGCGTAGGCTTAATGGACGCGTTCACTTGCACTGGCGCCGGCAAACGTCTGCTGAGAATGTCAACACTTTGTCACAATACGCCATTGCTTACAATTGAAGTATGCGAGAGTAATTGCGTAACATGCGGGATGCACAGCGACTGTGTAGAAGTTCGTATTCCCAAGCCGTCAATTTGATTAGCGGATGCCGGCGAATACTATGACGGGCAAGCCACCTGATTATGTTGCCGCGAAATGAAACACCTGATTTAAGCTAAAATTTGTGCGACAGCCCCGCCGCGGTGGTCTAGTGGCTAAGGTACTCGGCTGCTGACCCGCAGGTTGCGGGATTGAATCCCGGCTGTGGCGGCTGCATTTTCGATGGAGGCGTAATTGTTGTAGGCCCGTGTGCTGGGATTTAGGTGCCCAATAAAGAACCCCAGGTGGTTGAAATTTGCGGAGCCCTACACTACAGCGTCTCTCATAATCATATGCTGGTTTTGGGACGTTAAACGCTACATGACCGACCATGAAAATTTGTGCGACAGTCACTGTCAAGGTTGCTTCGACGGGTGGAGGCGTATGCCGTATTGTGACTTTACACGGGCCGTTCGCGCATGCGCACACCTGTACACGCACGTCCAAGGCATGATCAACGAGTAGCAAGACGTGCAAAGTCTCTTTTAGCTGTGCCCCACTCTGTTCAACGAAGTTGAACGAAGTATTAACAAAGGCGGAAGAGGACCGCGTGCTTGTCTTACAAGCGCGTATAGTGAATCGTTCGCTTATTCGAAAAGCGAAAAAAGCTTATATATGGCACAGGGAGCATTTAACAACTGTACTCGTAGTAGACATTCTAGGATGGCTTGAAACCAGCAATGTTCCTCGAACAGTAGGCCGTTTTCTTAAGGCATGGTTGAGGCATATGTACCTGCAATGCGCAAGGCAATGCGCAGGGGGGCTCATTGCAGTTCCACGTCCTTGATCGCGAAGCTCATGCGTCGCTAAAGTTTTTTTTTTCAACCTAAAGGTAGCGCATACAGTAACTCCAGATTAGCAAGAGGTCACTTTCTCTGTAAGCTTTTGCGGTGAGTTTTGTTTTAACTGCAACACTATAAAAAATTACTAGCGCATTCAAGGAAACCTAAAGGTTATCGTATTACAAGAGTGGTTGGTTCAGATATCCCGCGCATGATTACTAAACTCGCCGGTTTTCTGTCTCACAGGGCGCCACAAGGTCGAACGATCCAATATGTTTTGCACAGTATCGGTAAAACACGCCACGACTGGTCGCAGGAAGTAGGCCACCACGTGTGCCTTAGCCCCGTTGCGGTCTCCTACGTGAGAAGCTTCGCCAGCTGTGCTTGTGGTGTAGTGGTTATCACATCCGCCTAACACGCGGAAGGTCCCAGGTTCGATCCCTGGCAGGCACATAATTTCTTTTTAATATTTTAGAAGGGCTAGTTTTCAAGTATTCATCTAGCAGCAAAACTGTAAACGTAAGTCTGTATGCTATTGACGTGCTTGGAGTATTACTGCGGTGTTGCCACTAGTGACTAGTTTGCGATGAATTGCGTGGTTACTTAATGACGTGGTCCGGTGATGAAAATTTCAAGTTGGCTCCATGGCTATTTTTTGGCTGCTTTGAACTTTGTAGTATTTGCAGATAAATTAACAAGCAAGCCTAAAGACTACGTCCAGTGTTTCTAAGGTTTTTAGTTGTGTCAGTTGTTGTGCGCGCATGTTCTTCATAATAATGTATTAATTTATATACTGTTGTGGCTTGAAGACCAAGCAAGAGGGGAAGTATGTAATTTTGTTTCTACGGTCTGTCTTGTTCAAAATGCTATAGCTATTGTTCATTAATAAAAATTTTCGTCGTAGTACCACTACCGTTCTACTTCACTATAATTTATGCGCAAAAAATTTGATAGCATGGCTACTTCACACTACTTATAACTCGAGCTTTGTCTTCTTACCAGATCAGCTCTATAACAAGTCCGATGGGCTTTTTTTTTTGTCACGCAGATGTGGTAACCCCAAACCACAGACGCTTGTGATTCATGAGCGCTCGCACCTTGTGGTTTTGTGTTTTAGCAGCGACGTAAAAACAACTAAGAATGCTCTTTATATATCTTTCTACACTCGTAAAAGCACGCCTGATTGAATTGTCAGCAGTTTAGAGTGTTCCTTATATTGAATATATAACCTTACAAAGCGAGGACTTATAACATTTTATCCTTCACATTAGTTCGGTTCAAATGTCATTTCTATACTTTTCGGAAAGTCACGGGCACAATTTCGGGCCCCCTTAAGCGGCATCATTCCGTAAGTTCAAAAAAATAAATAAATAAAAAAGAACAGTCGTATAGTTCCGAAACCGACGTGGTAACGAATACTCCGTTGCCTTTGAGAATAACGTCCATAATAACAAGATTCAAGCGTCGGCACACTAACACCAAAAAATAATTGTTTGGCAAAAAACAAAAAGAACATAAAAAAACACAGTGTAAATGTCCTTCACATGTTAACTGAGTTACTACGATTCATAAAATTCAGCTGAAAAATTGCATGGTTGCGCGCGTTCATTGCATGATCTTGGCGCATTCATGTTTCAGCCCCAAAAACTGTTGTTAATACTCAGCACAGATGGCGCTGCAATGCTCTGGAAGCTTCGCGATTGTTCGAGGTTGTTTTGGATGAACTTCATTTTGTATTTGTTATTGTTGCGTTTAGAATGACCTTGATTCGTTGCAGTGACTTCATACATTAGATAGATATGTGAGGTTCAACGTCCAAAAACCACCGTATGATTATGAGAGGCGCCGTAGTGGAGGGCTCCGGAAATTTCGACCACCTGGGGTGACTTCATACATTGTATTACTGACATAGTGTATAACGCTATATCATTACTGTGCAACACTTTTGTGAAATAAATGCTGCAAATACGTTTGAGCAACCGAAGAGAAGTTGGGCTTTCGTCAGGTGTATCGACACACCTTTAGCCCATTTTTCTCGCTATGCAGTGCTCGCTGTACAACCAAATAAAGCTTTTTTTTATTTGAAAAAAAGAAAAGCTTATACGGAGTGCACAAGTTGTCGAAAATTCGAGACGTTACGCGAGAACCAGTGATAAGCCTCGAACGTGCACAAATGCCGACGCGGCTCACCGCATATCGCTCGACGGCCCTTGCTGTTATCGTCGCTATCGGTGTACGGTTTCCACTGCTTGCGCTTTGCTCTTTTCATTTTCCGTGCACATGTTCGCCTAAATGTAGGCTTTCATTTCAAACACAGCAACTGCTGTAAAGAAGATGGACTGTGCCTCCGAGCCACCTTAAGTGAATGCTTAAAGTCCCTGAGACTTTTTCATTTCTCCTTGCATAGACTCATTAAAGTGCACTGTCTGTCTGTCTGTCTGTCTGTCTGTCTGTCCCTGCATAGACTTGCAGTACAGGTTACGTATGTAGGGCACGCTCTAGTACTGGTGATCGAATTTAGAGCTAACAGTACTAACTCGCTCTAGAAATAATAAAATGCCTTTTGATTGCAGTCACGTACTTCAGCTCACGACAACACACAACACCCTAAATAAATACGCAGAAGACCAGCCTTCTCACGTAAGTTTCATTGCGCTTGGGTTTCACTTCAGTTCTACGCGGCATTTGCAGTTCCCTTCTTTCTCTTTTTATCTATCTGTTTAGCATACTCATACACATGCACAGATACAATAAGCAACAGCTGCAGAAGTCACCCTTTCTGAACCACTAAGAAAAAATAGTCATTGTGTGCCGCTCCCGCCAGTACAGCTGCGCTAAAGTTGCATCGATCTTCACATAATGCAAGCGTTGCGAACAATTCGTTCTACACGTCCGCATGTGTTTCAAAGATCACGGCTGCGGACGGCACGACCGGTCTGTAAAGTGGGTCACCATCGCCGTGGTGAGTCCGTTGCTATGCTCTCGGGTGGGGCAGCATGACAGCTGTGCTTGTGGTGTAGTGGTTATCACATCCGCCTAACACGCGGAAGGTCCCAGGGTCGATCCCTGGCAGGCACACTTGTTTTTTTTTCTCGGCCCGTCTTTGTGAAATTCACATTCTGTGCGCTTAGATTGTGCGCGCGTATATTTACCCGATTAAAAACGCTGCGTGAAATTTTATTTTAATGATAACTTTTCTATTACTATACACTGGATTGCAGTCTTTCTTTCTCAAAAGCGCGTTACCAATTTCGTCAAGTGTGTTATACCTTAAGAATTCAAACGAATTTAGAAGGGTCAATCATGTATGCTATGCTAATATACGCTAAAACAGGAGAAAATATCCATATCCTGGTAGAATGTCAACTTGCGCGCAGCTATGCTTGTGGTGTAGTGGTTATCCCATCCGCCTAGAACGCGGAAGGTCCCAGATTCGCAGGCGTAGTTGGTTTTAATTTTTCTTTCGGGAAAAAAATTGTTTTAATGGCCTTGAAAGACAGCAAACATGGCAATTTTCATAGGCGTTCATATCAAAACACACTTTTTACGTTCGTTTTACAGCAATCCGACATTGCTCCACCGCGATGTTCTAGTGGCTAAGGAACTCGGCTGCTGACCCGCAGGTCGGTGTATTGAATCCCGGCTGCGGTGGCTGCGTTTCCTATGGAGGCGAAAATGCTGTAAGCCAGTGTGCTCAGATTTGGGTGCATGTTAAAGAACCTCAGGTGGTCGAAATTTCCGGAGCCCTCCACTACGGCGTCTCTGATAATTATATGGTGGTTTTGGGATGTTAAACCCCACATATCCTCACACACACACACACACACAAACACACACACACACACACAACACACACACACAAACACACACATACATACATACATACATACAAACATACATACATACATACATACATACATACATACATACATACATACATACATACATACATACATACATACATACATACATACATACATACATACATACATACATACATACATACATACATACATACATACATACATACATACATACATACGTTATCTAGCCTCACTGCCTGAAGACCGACCATGTGCCTCATTTTGTCAGACAGTCTTGACATATCGTACACGCATACAGACGGGATATACAACTCTGTTCAGAATAACAACTCCCGCATGGTTTATGACTCATCCACATGTTGAACTCACGGTTCCAAGCATATGGTCAAGAGCCCGCCTCTCGTCTCCAGCACTAAAGCAGCTTTCTCTTTATTTGTTGTATGAGAAGTACAGTGAGCATGACCATCTATATACTGACGCTTCAACTAAAGTGAATGGGTCTGCAGGGTCGGTGATCTTTCCTGCAACAGCGACAATGACGAAGATTGGGTTATCCCACAAAACGTCATTGACAGCTGCGGAACTTGCCGCTCTACGTAGCACAGTTAGCGTCATTAAACATCAAGAAGCCAAGAAATGGAGCGTGTTCGCGGACTCCAAAGCATGTTTGGTATTTGCCTCACGTTGGGGACGACATGCACAAATACAGTGCTGGAAATTATAGAGCTGCTTCACCACCTCTTCGACGAAGGACTTGAAATCACGTTTCAGTGGCTTCCAAGTCACTGCAGCATATTGGTCAACGAACATGCCGGTGCAGCTAGTCGATCAGCACACGAAGATGGTGAAGAAGAATCTATGCCATTTTTAACGAATGATGCTGCGATGAAAATCCGAAAAATGGCTAATGAAGAAGTAAAATTCCCGTGGAACGCTGAGTGCTTACGGCACACGCGACTGCATAGGCTGGACAAGTCTCGCCGATTTCGGCCTCCATCCGGACTCTCTCGACTTGAGACAACGGTGCTTTGTCGACTGTCGCTTGGTGTCGCTTTCACCAAAGTTGTCGCCTTCCGAATCGGCAATGAAGACAGTGCTGCTTGCGATGATTGCGGCAGTGATAAAACGATAGAGCACGTTTTTTGTCACTGCCCTCCTAACAGAGTGCGAAGACGCAGTTAGCTGCTGCGTTCGCTCGCCTTGACAACAGATCTTTGTAAAAACAATCAGTGCTTGAAAGGTGACATGGTCTGTCTTTGCACAGAAAATCAGTGAAGGCCTTTGTTGCAGAATATTTTCTTGGAGCGGGCCAGACTATCGAAGAGGACGAAGTGGAGATAGGCGCGCGCTAGAAGGGAGAGGTTTGGCTCCATGCTGCTTAGACGGGTCGTCTCCGTCTAACGTCTGCGGACTGGTTATTTTGTTACATTTGGTGACGAAAGCTGGGATCGGCCCCTTCGGAGACTTCCCTGAACGTCACGACCATGGCAACCACTGATCATTTTCGGAAGAAGCGCTGCTCGATCAAAACGGGTGTTACCCGAGCCCTAGCGTCGTTATCGGATTTGTTGCAGCAACCGGATCCTGATGTCTCCCAGATTAACGGCCGCATAGTTTCCCTCAAGGACAAGGAGGCAGTAGTATCGATGCTCGACGACATCATCCCTACGAGTATAGATGAAAAAATTCTCAACCACGAAGTAGGAATGGCGCAAGAATACAACGAGAAAATTCTCTACGCGGTGTCACGTGCCAAGTTCTGGCTTCAGGAACGTGAAAGGTTGGTCAGAATGCAGGCTCAAGCAACTCCGCCCGGGCCATGTTACCTCGGATCTCTGAACTCCGCCGACGTAGCAGGTCAGGTGAGAAAGCCCCATCAGAGTTCACTTCAACTACCGATGCTACAGATTCCGACTTTCGATGGTAGTCTACCTAGATGGCAGGCTTTTTGGGACCATTTCGACGTGACCATCCACAAGAATACCGAGCTGCCGTGCATCGAAAAATTTAAGTACCTCCTCACTTACTTAACAGGAATTGCGAAGCGAGCTGTCGAAGGCATCTGTTTAGCAGAGCAAAATTACGACTTTGCAATAAAGACCCTCACGGATTGTTTTGGACGCCAGGATTTGCTTGTGAACGAGCATGTTGACCATCTGCTTCCAATAAGCCCCGTGAAAAGCTCGTCAGACGTCCTAAGGCTTCGTCTGCTGCAGGATAGTGTGCAGTTCCACGTTAGTGCCTTAGAAGGCCTAAGAGTTGCACCCGTTCAGTACACTGTGGTCTTAAACCGTGTCCTGATGCGATGTCTGCCGGGCGATCTCGATATCATGTACAGGCAGAAATCGAAAGAATCGAACTGTGCCTCCAGCATCGCCCAAACGCCTAAATACCGAACGTGGCTAGCCAAGGGTTTACCAACGTTTCTCCGCATTTGAGTAGAAATCCGGGAGGAGTGCCGCTTACAGTCTCGTCGTGCGTCGCAAGGTGAACCCGAAACCCACAGATCCGAAGAAATTTATGGCACAGAAAATATATCATCAGCGTCCGCCCTAACGGGATCTACCTTGCCTGTTAGATTGGCGTGCCCACTCTGCCACAGCAAGGATCACATGATCGCTGCCTGCAACGCCAACATATCAACTGAAAAGAAGCGGGCAAGACTACAGTACACCAATTGTACTGTAGGAAATGTGCAGGAAATCATTCAAGCGAAGGTGTGGTACCTGCCAGCGACGCCACCTGGCGATTCTCTGCGAGTTATCTAGGCCAGCAGGACATCCACGGCCAAAGAATGAGTCACCCGGTTCTCACGAACCCGCATCAGGTATCAGGCTAACCGTCACGACCGCCCGAAACGATCACATCGAATGTACTCCTGCAATATTGCAGATGCGCCGAATTTGGACAGAGTTCGGAGACCGATGGACGACTCCTTGTGCAATTACTGTTGGATAGCGGCAGTCAGCCCTCATACATTCGTGCAGACCTGTCAAATATTTTGCAGTGTTCCGTCACCGGAAAGGAAGAGTTATCTCTCGTCACGTTCGGCGACTCAAGGTCATGGAGAAGAATCTGCACAGAGCTTGTTAACGTGCGACTGCGCAGTCAGTTCAATGACTCCGCAAGTAGCTGTAGAAGAATTAACAATTCTGGAAATGTGCACCGTCACAAGCCCACCACTCGACCTCAACATTCTGCACCGACTCGACAAACCAGGGGTACAACGCAGCTGAAAGCTTTCAACGAAATACGTAGGAAATCGGACGAGATCAGCGTCATCATAGGATCCGCCGCCTATTGGAAGGTCACCACCGACAAAATCGACCGTGTTACCGAAACGCTAACAGCGATAGAGACAATGTTTGGCTGAATGTACAAGGACCCTTGTCATCTGACAGCATACAGCGCGCGTTTAGCGTACTCTTTGTCTGAGCCACAATACTTCTGCAACGCACACAGACATATCTTCAATGTGGCATTTTTGTGCCATCAGGAGAGATAAAGTGCCTTCACGAACCTCAAACAAGCACCATGAGCTATCTGTGTGAAGCACGGTATCTCCTCAGATAAGAAGTGCCATCGGCATGACTATGCGGTTGCTGGCGGCAGGAACTTGGAAGAAGCGGAGCCGCCGAACAAGCACGTCAATGCTCATCACTCCCGTGTGCGTCGACGTCGTCGGCACCAGCGTGTACGAACATGGTGACGCCGTACTTGAACAACTCGTCTCAGACCAGCTACCTCTTGGGCGAACACCACGACAGGCATCGCGTCTTCGTCATTCTACATGCCAAGCACGTCAGCCTAACGCACGTCAAGAACACCCTCCATCTCATCAGCATCGGTTCCGGAGACGGCAAGGGGTGCGACAGCCACGGTTCAACGGCCGTGGTGCACAGGCACTCACGGTAGCAAAGCAAGTGCATTTCAAGACAAACTGCGCTCTCGGTGTGTATGATTCCCCTTGGCCCTCCTGGGATGATGTTGAATAACAATCTGGATTGGAACAACCTACAGTGGTTCAGACTTAATTGATGCGTGCGAGTAGTCAAGACCCCCTGGGAGGATGTTGCAGAATATTCTCTTGGAGCGGGCTAGACTATCGAAGAGGACAAAGTGGAGATATGCACGCGCTAGAAGGAACAACTTGTCCAAAGCGAGCTACAGAAAAACATCGTGGAAGAGACTGCTTCATCGTTGTTCGTGTAAACTAATAGTGCTCATCGAAAGTCCACCAGGGGGAACACGTTCAAAAGCACCCATTTGGAACAAGCATCGAAAACACCACTGGAAGAGCCGGCACACGAAAAAACTTGGATTATCCCATATGGACTGGCTTGGAACTCGTATAACTACTGACTAGTATTGTGTACTGAGAACGTGGCTGTGTGTTTAGTGTTCTTCGTCTTCATGTGTCATAAAGGGGGCACGGAGGATGTTAAACATTTAATGTAAACGAGAAAGAGGGCAGCATCACCAAAAAGATTAATTCTGAGTTCGGAATAAAGAGGCCAATTGGTGGGCTTCGCCATGGGCACGGCGGCTCGTCCTTTCCTCAGCAGTCTTATTGAACTTTTTGCGTGGTAGTGGCCTATTGTATAGGCTATAGCACCCCAGCTCACATCTTTTTTTTTATTTTTTCGCACGTCTATTTGGCTTTTCGCTTTCTTCCCATCTTTCTTCCCATTCTCCCTTCCCTTAGTGCAGGGTAGCATACCGGATGCTCCGATTTTTGGTTAACTTCTCTGCCTTTCCCTCATTTTATTCTCTCTCTCTCTTGAGTAGGTGGGTGTGAACGGAAGAACCAGTTCATTTGCTCGTGGTTCATAGCTCCAGCATACTCCTTCTGGCGAAAAATACAGCCAGCGGTCAAGGAATGTTATGAAATTGTCATTTGGTGCTTCATGCGTCAGCCCCAGGGGAGATAACACTGTCAAAAACATGGTTAGAGTTGGAGTTTCTGTATCAACCGTGTCAAACTGGTGATGACCATTATTGGCAACAACCAGATAGTCGTCGATAAATCTAAAAACAGCAGTCATATCAGTGTGCTTCACACGCTCGTGAAGAACTTTATGACGTTTTGCTAAAAACAGGTTGCTCAAGTACGGGCCTACGCAAGAACCTGTACATATCCCGTTATTTTATTTCACAGTGTTCCCATTCCACGTCGCATAGGCCGAGTTAAAGTAAAAGTAAAGGAGCTCTAAAAACTGTTCACTCGACACACCGGTAATATTTTGAAATTGAACCGCTCTACTCCGTCGATACCTTCCGACACACACATTATGAACTCATACCGAGGAAGAGTGTATTACAGATGTTTAACTTCGATAGAAAATGCTAAAAGATTCACGTTTTTATTGCGTGGAAAAAAATCTAGCACTCATTTTGACTTTTTCACCAAAAATAGGTCGTCAACAGATATCAACTTCACATTCGTTTGTAAAAAGAACGCAATGCACTTTTGCCAGGATTCATTCTCCGAGATGATCCCTCTGAAAGGGCAGTCAACTTTATGTGTTTTTGCCATAAAAATATATCAAGCCCACTTTTTTGTGTCTTCTCAATCAATTTAACTAGGCCTTCGAGACTAAAGCTCCTGAAAATGAAAGAAATTGTGTGACTGTGGCTTCCATGGGTTTGTCAGCTAAAGAAAAGAAGTATCTAGAATTTTCACTGTGACGTTGGCGAGTGCAGATTGTCGCAATCGATGATAACGCGTGCATGAGCTCTGCTGTGTCTTAACATGATCTTTTTCAGGGTTTATCGGTTAGTGGTATTGTATAAATAGCATGTGTGATCGCAGATAAACATCAGTTGCAAACTAGCCCTGCGCGCGCGCGCGGGCGCGTGTGTGTGTGCGTGCGTGTGTGTGTGTGTGTGTGTGTGTGTGTGTGTGTGTGTGTGTGTGTGTGTGTGTGTGTGTGTGTGTGTGTGTGTGTGTGTGTGTGTGCGTGCGTGCGTGCGTGCGTACCGTGTGTCTTTTTGTGTGCTTGTCGTGGTGTGCTATACCCATATAAAGAATGAACGTGGTGTGTGTTTTCAGAATAAGTTACCACGTTCCCTTCAACAACGTTCAGTTTTAAATGCGCATTAACGTGTCATGTCTTAATCTTTGCTTCATTTTGTTACGTTCTCACTTGCTCCGTTCCGTGACATTGTCTTTGTGACGAGACCTGGGACTAAAAACACAAACGAAAAAACGCGGTGATAGTACCACTCGTACGAGGCAAATACGTCAAAAAAATCCGGCGAGTTTTTGCAGCCATGAGTTGTTAACGCCTGCACGTGCATCGATCCCGGTAAATCAACCGATGCATCAATACCATCCTCGAACTGTTGTCATTTGCTGTTGCCTTTTTACTCTATGTGCACCTAATTTTAGCTCAGGCGGTCAACAGAACGAGCACCGTAATCGAGACAGGAAGCTTTTGAGAAAAAGAAAAAGAAAAAAATGGCTCAGTGGAAGGCTAAGCTTCGCTATGCCGCAAGAACGACATTTGGGCAGCATGCCAAATGCATCGTTGTGATGACAGAGTCGGCGCTCAGGGCCATTTTACTTTTTTTTTCCTTGCTTTCCTTTTTTTTTCGTGACACAAGCTCGACTAACTCTGATGCAATTTCGCTAGTTTAATAAGTGTTAAGAAAGAAGATGTAATACTATGTCAAAGTCGATTCACAGGGAAGACTTAGCGGGTAAAAACCCGTCCTGTTAAGATGTAGAACGTGTATTCGATTGCCGAACCACGAAGGCCGTACTTCTACAGAAATGAAGAAAAATAAAGTATACTTAATGAGAAATTCTACTTTGTAATGTTGCAACCCCGAGTGAACCTGTGTAGCACATGCATGTATTTATTTTTATTGTTTATTTAATTCATTTTAATTAAACAGTCTTTGTCACCTGCCGTTACTTCAATGCACAATTTAAACAAAAGCGACTAATTTTCCTCTTTTTTTTTCGTTTTCGTCAGCTTGTCTCCCGAAAGTTTCAACGGGTGGTAATTGCGCACCTCACACTAGCAGTGTCAGCCTTCTTCACTACGATAATCTTGTCCATCTCTTGTGCACATGTTTACTTTTTCCACATGCCAATAACAACAATAAGACCTGCAATTATTATTGTCCACGCGCCCATGAAGGTCGTACTAAACTGTCGGCGAATATGGATAAATAAGATCTTGAAGCCTTAAACGGATACCAACTCCTGATAACGAAACTAGATTTTAAAAGGTGTCTACTGTGCTGTGGGTGGTTAGCAATGTACATGATGTGTCTGCTTGCTTAGGGAATGGCAACGTTGAGTTGGAAGCAGGACTTCCAGTCGGCAATGACCCTGGGCGATGACTTGAATTCCTCCGGGCTTAATCAAAATCCATCATCGCCAGAAATAACACGGAGGCCGGAAAAGCAGGCAAAGTGCCGCGTTGGAATCCTTGAGCTGTGATTCCCGTGTTTCTTGACTTCGTTGGAATGAAGACTCACCCTTAAGGCATAATACTTGGTGAACAGACGGGATCACAGTTAAAGCGAACACTTTCGTGTGTGCCTTGCCCGGACGTCACAATCTTGCAAATGAGAGTGGCTTATATTTACATAAAACTACTGCTGGTTGACTGTTCTGATTCCTTTTGGTAGACAAGTGCACGAGCAATGTTTCTATATCTACGTGCAGTTATGAGGTGCCCATGGTATGACAGGTGCTCATCAAAGCGTTCCCTTAACCAGCGGACGGTACTCAACATATGTGTAATACATGCGTGTTATGAGATCTGCGTGGTATATAAACTGAAGCAGTATGATGTCGAATCTGTTACCACGTATTCATTGGACACGGCAGGTCGTGACAGTGTATGGGAGGCAGGCGTGCAGTACAGTAGGAGACTGAAGCAATCCGATATAAGCCAGCACTTGCCCATAGTATATGGCGCTCATGCGCCCCGATCACTGGAGCCGTATGGATACCTATAGCACCCAGGGATCAATGCGGCCAGTTCTATGTTGAATTCACAAGTGCAAGGGCCATCCCTAGCTCGGAGCTTCTGAGCATGACTTCCTCCACTACAGTTAGATAAAGGAGGGGGGGGGGGGGCAGGCAGACGACCAGAGAATACGTTTCCCAACTGTGCAATAGCACAAAAAGCAAAACACTGATGACACGGCTAATTTTGCACACACACAAAAAATAAAAATAAAATCGTGCTCCCTTCATCCCAATAAATATGCAGGTACCTTCAAATGTTCTGTTATACACGCAAACCTTCACCACTGAAATGCGGTACAGCATTTTGCGCAACGTCAATTCTTGTAAGTCGCTCACGTAGGTGGGGGAGAAGTGATTTTCGCAGTGCCGCAGTGAAGCTTTACGTGCGTCCCAGCATATGCTGTGAATTATTTGCAGACTAAATATAGGAAAACAACGAGTTTGAAATGGCAAAAGAATATCCATGTATTGTTTGTTTGTTTGTTGCTTGCGTTTGTGTTTAACGAAAGATATGGTAACGACACGGTCTCAAAACGGCTCAACGTGCCAGCCGATCATCTCTACTGCCGCGAGAGCTGTCTTTATTAATTTGAAGAGTGAGCGTGAAAAAAATGCGCAATAAAAACTGCAAGGAGATGCACGAGACGCCCTACACATAGAGTAAGATGGTTCTCGGGACAAGCAGCTATTTGGTGCCGTTGCGAAGCTCTCGTGCTAGAGGGCGCTAGTTTTCCGAATAATCCGTTACAGACCGCCGCGTGAAAGCGAACGACGGAATCCAAAATGAGGAACCCGGTTGAAAAACGAGGTCACCACACGAGAGCGCCGTTAATACACCTCGCATCCACCGTATCCCAGGTGTGCTTGTGGTGTAGTGGTTATCACATCCGCCTAACACGCGGAAGGTCCCAGGTTCGATCCCTGGCAGGCACACATTTTTGGTTTTTAAAGTGTCTACCACCTTATTTTTGTTGAGTTTTTTTGTCTAAATAGCACCCGAATGGAGTTCTCTTTCGCAACTATGCTGTTTCTGCCAATAGCACTCATACGGTCACGCACATGTTTCTAAATTTATAATAAACGGACGAAAAGCGCCATAAACAAAGTCTGGTGGAAAGGAAAGAGAACTCACGGCCATGACTCTGTGTCATCGTTTCTTGCGTTATGCGTAAGTTTATTATTGGCTAACCAACTTGGGAAAGCTTTCACCGACGTTTGTACAGTCTTGATATTGTGTCTGCCCGTCAATCTTCTTTTAAAACAATGTTTCCACCCTTCTTGTATTTTTTTTCAATCGTGACAAATTATTATAAACCTAGTAACTTTTTTGTTCTTTTTTTAGTTGTTGAACTACGTTTTTTTTAAAACGTTGTCGTGTTAAATTATTCATTTTTCATGTAGCACATGTGCAACGCACATGATCGCCTTGCAAGGAATAGGCCGACTATCTGTACCACTACACTTTATACTTTTTGGTGTGTGTAGCTGGTACTATGCATCTATATTTTAGTGAAAACTTCACGGACGTTCAGGGATCCAAGGCTCAAAACAGCCGAAAATTCCATTCAGCCATTATACGGAGCCACGTTTATTACCGTAAAATGGTAGCCATGAAGCAAGAGATGCAAAAATGGAAGTATCGGACGATAGGAACTCAATGGGCCGTAGAGCTTTAATTCAAAGTTTGGACTACTTAGTTCTGACTAAAATACGTGCTACTAACGAAATAGAAACTGGGACCAACATTCTGTGTGCTCTTTTCTTTGAGGAAGGTGTTGGAGAGGTGGGTTGTGGAATCAAAACTGGAATTATTTTTTATATATTCCGAAAAGTGATAAAAATACAGCTGCCAACACAAAAGCCTAATGCTATTGTTTGCGACAACTACGGGTGAGCTATCACGAATATCAGTGTCTGGTGGTTAGCGCAGCTACGGAGAAGTTTAGCGGTATCCGAGGCGTTCCAGCGACTAAGGACAACCGCACAGATTGGCTGTACTGCGCTCGTCGGCCGACACATCAGCAAGGTTAGGATAACGCAGACAGACCTTGCAGTGCAGCTCTGCTACTCTCCTTCCGCATTTACGTGACGCTGAGGCCAATGTAGCGATATGCAATACACGGCGCAGCCTTCAAGGTTCCATAGGCAGCGATGGGTGTCTGCTGCCAAAACAGTTCGCATGAGGCGGGTGCTTTGAAGCGATCTCTGGGAAAGATACGTTTTATGTGTCCGAGCCAAATATAACGTCCCTTAATGATAATCATCTTAGCGGCATCTTGGCATTCTCATAATCCACGCAGTGTTGGCAGCGTGCGCACCGCAGCAAGTGTCTTTGCTGATAAGCCGCAATACTGATTATCCCAAGTACCGATACGTATGTAAGTCACTTAGCTGTTGAAACTCTTGCGTTGTATACGTACGTTTTTGCGTAATAGTAAACTCTACGTCATAGTTCACTGGGGACGAGTTCAGAAGCAACCAACAGTGTCGACGGTGATGTAGAAAGACTCTGCAAACATGGGGCGTCGCTCCCCAGGCTCTGAAGGAAAGTAACCGTCCACACCGTAGGCTGCGTAGCTGAGATCTGGCGCAACCTTGTCTGCCTATAGACGCCTTGTCTACCTGGCGAGAGGTTCCGGTGCGCATTTCAGCTACACACTTCTAACGCTAGGGATATGCTACGTCGCGAAGCGCCAGCATGACTTCAAAATATATACATAGCTTTTTTACTTAGTGCTTAGTTAGCCAATCCACACTAATAGAAAAAAAATATTCATTTAACTCAGTGATACCCTGCTTCAAAATAACTTGGTCATTTCTATAGCTCTGCCAATACTCTAAATAAATGTCTAAGTTCGACACGTTATATACTGGCTGACCCTATATACCTCAACAGGTATGACGTAGAGCTCGGGAGCTTTGGGGGCATTCGGTGCCACATTTGATGCTGGAAGTGGTCGTGCTGACGTTTCATCGCAGGTAGCATTCGAACGCATGTTTCATGCGTTCGAATGCTACCGATGGATGTTTCATCCATCGCCCGCAGGTTTAAGAGCGCAAATTATGAAGAGCAACTTAAAATTTCTCCAACTAGAGCGTTTCTGACGCATTAGTTGGAAACGGGCGCAACGCCCGTTTGTCTAATTGACACTTTACTTTGGCCAAGCGCCTCTGACGAGACTACGTCACGTTCACTAAAGCTGTATCGCACAGATCAAACATCCTCATCTGGATTTCTTTCGACGAAAAAATAAAAGTTTAGCAGAGTTCATTAGATAAAATACCCGCTCAGCCCTACCTTTCAAGGAGTGTTATAGTGGCTTGTTATTTTTTTATTGTTAGAATAGACAAAAATCCAGAAAAGCCTCACCTGTGGAAGTATGTACGCCACAAGTTTGACTGGCATAACACACTGTAATTGCCTGATGATATGATAAGCGCCACGCAGTCAGAACACTGCCGCTACAGAGGTAACAGGGTAAGCATTTAGAGTGCACCTAAGGGAAGAAAAAAAAGAAGAACGAAAGATTGAAGGGTTGAGCGTAAAAACAATGAACGTTTTGGCAGACACGCACAATGCTGTCCAATAAATACGTGATTCGCGCATGAAGTAAATGTGATTGATATTCAGACGAATTTCACGAAGTGCAGTGAGTGTTCTCCTTTGCCGTGTATGGAGCACAGACCTTCGTCACTTCTGAATCATGACTCCCAATGCGTCTACCCTGTAGCTCTAACTGGTGGTACCAGTTCAGCCAGCTCAGCAGCACTGCACAGTGGAGCTATTAATGCGATAGCGTCACAGTGCTCGTTGCTCCGAAATTCTGGCGTCAGCGTCCATGTGGGTGTGGGCATAGTTGGTTGTGAGCGAGAAATCATCGTGTGTGCAAACGAACAATCGAAAAACATGCAGATAAAATAAACAATGAAAACTTCTGGGTCCGAACAAAAATCAAACCCGCGCTGTTTGCGTAGAAAGCAGGCGTCCTACCCCACAACAACGCGTCTGTTTGAAAATAGAGTTAAAGTAACTTCCTCTGTTTGGGAACAGAGTGAAAATCACAATCATGCTTTACCAAACACATTCGTCCTGTATACAGGCTTCACAATACGACATGCAATATCGCTGCAATATTGCGTCTAACAGGCGTAAGTTGTCATTGGGCGTCACAACATGTGATTGTCACAAAGATTTCGTTATTGAGAGCCGGTGACCCCTTACAAAAGAGACACATGTTACGGCACACATTTCCTAAACACCACGCAGAAGTTGCATAGCAGGTTCCAAAACATTAGAGGTGCATCATCGCTCGTGGTTTGAAGCATGCTACCTATAACACATAATGAAGCCATGTGCGAAAACTTCACAGAACCACTTTCAAATTCATCAATTACAATGTAGTAATCTACAATGTAAACTTTTCGAGCAACATCACACAATAAAAAATATATGCGTAAGGGACTGCAATACGCCCTATAGGGACAGTGTATGGCTATCGTGTTGAATTCTTAAAAGCTACGCTTGGGTTCCTCCCAAGTTTTTAATTAATGCCTTCCGGCGGACGTAATCTGCTATGCAAAGGCTAGCATCAACCTGAACCAGCACGTGCAATCTTCGTCCTTTTTTTCCTCTCTATCGTCTTCTTCATCTTCTGCACTGCTGCCAGAACACGTGCGCCAATTTCTTCGGTATGACATTGAACTTCGATGAGTAAGAAAACGAGTAGAGAGAAAGAGAAAGAGAAAAAATTGTAGGTGGTAAATGATTTTCTTTGATACTAACCCCTTCATTAACGATCCAAAAACGAACATCACAACTAACTCGGCTATCTCAGCACGCTAGCAGAACATTGTTCTTCTTTGCAAGGTTTTTTTTTCTTTTCATTTGTTTAGAAATCTAGCACATTTAAATAATTACCTATATTACCTCATTAGTCCAACCCTCCCTTTCGAGAATTGAATTAATCTAAAAAGCTAGGCACCGCCTCATTCGTGGCGTATCCCTCTAGGTGGGTGGCGCCAAGATGTTGAGGAACCAACCAACCAACCATAGCCATGTGTATAGTAAGGCCACGGCAGTACAGTATACCGAGCAGGTAGGAAAGTCATGTTAAGGTGAGGAGGAAGAGGTGAGAGAGTGAAAGAAATGGTAATGAGTAAACAAAAATAAGCAAGGAGGAAAATAGAGAGGAGAAGGAGCAAGCAGAAAAATAAATACAAAAATAGCCACCCGGATCCGCATTTATTTCAGGTTTGGCAGAGCTAGCATGAAGCTGACTGAATGTTCCTTGTTAAAACAAATAGTTTTTATTGTCACAGCGGATGATAAAAATACAGAAGATAGAACAGCTAGCTCATTGTTATAAAGGTCGTCAATGTTTCGGCCAGCAAACCAACAACAATTACCAGTGACACTAGAACCTTTCACATCCGAAATTATTGTCTGTTCGGACAAGTATCCTGTCCCGCCATCAGTTTCTTGCCGACTTGGTTTTTGTTTTTTCAGATTGAGTCTGGTTTAATATTATCATCCCAATAAAACTGCAGTCCACTTTCACCCATTCTCATATGATGCTGGTTCTTACGGGCTGTGGTAATTAGATTGACCAAAGTAAAGAAAGGTTTCTAGCGAGCCATATACAATAACAGAAGCGCTGCGGCATACCTTCATCGTAAAATGAGTGAAGAGTGAACTTTATTCTTTTTTGTTCTACCAGCTTAAAGTGTGATATGTGATGTGGGTACTCACACACACACACACACACACACACACACACACACACATATATATATATATATATATATATATATATATATATATATATATATATATATTTGGGGTATAATCATCCCCTGATGAAGGGAGGACCCCTCCCGAAGCTGTTGGCAAATAAATATATTTATCCTTGTTGACAACGCTCCCGTTGTGCCATACCCCATACCTTCACGAAAAACTAACTTGCCCATTGAATTATTACTCCCACTATATATATATATATATATATATAATATATATATATATATATATATATATATATATATATATATATATATATATTGGGAGTAATAATTCAATATATATATATATATATATTTATATATATATATATATATATATATATATATATATTGGGAGTAATAATTCAATGGGCCAGTTAGTCTTCGTGAAGGTATGGGATATGGCACAACGGGAGCGTTGTCAACAAGGATAAATATATTTATTTCCCAACAGTTTCGGGAGGGGTCCTCCCTTCATCAGGGGATGACTTATGCAGGAGATACAATGCAGGAGATAACTCATCCCCTGATGAAGGGAGGACCCCTCCCGAAACTGTTCGGATACAAATACATTTATCCTTGTTGACAACGCTCCCGTTGTGCCATATCCTCCCATACCTATATATATATATATATATATATATATATATATATATATATATATATATATATATATATATATATATATATATATATATATATTACTTTTTTGTTTGAATCACGACTGGCACTGAACGTAAACCACTTCATAACATTTATTTGCTATCATTCAACGAATAAATAGAATACTTATTCACTTCTGGTCACAAAGCACAGATTCAGGTAGCAATCAGTCTGCATGATCAATATAAAAAGACAGATAGTCAAGGAAAGAGGAAACAAAGGAAATGGTTTTTTTCTCATTAACACAGCACTTTGTTGTGGTTTCAATGCTTTATGCGCATCTAGTATTTCCAGACCTTTATGTGACGCATACTGGAAAGTGTGCATTGCTCTTGAAACAAATTGATTTGCATCTAAAAACAATAGTGTAAGTTTATTTTCATTATTCGTTGCGCATTGAACAAATGTGTGCTTTCGCATATTCGCTTTGAGTGGTGAAAAGAGTTCCAGATGGGTAACGCACATGGAGTGAGCGTTATCACAAAAGCAAACGCGAATTGCGAAGTTTGCGGGTACAATCCCATTTTTTTGACGCGCATATGAATTGGAATTGTCTGTGTGGTCTCTCTCATTTGCCCGACCACATTAAATCACAATCTAGTCGTCTAATAAGCACTAGATTTTGATTAAAGACTTCCGATAAGGCACCCAGTGCTTTCTTCGGCTATGTGAAGTTCGACCTGCAATAGCATAAATTTTAGAAGATCCACTTCAAGAAATCTTGGTAATTCGGATGGATCAGAGCAGGTAGAATAGATTCCGCACGTCCTCACAATCACCAAAGACCCCAGAAAAGGAAAACATAGTACCAGGATACCTTAAATTCTGACTCAAAAGCGATTCCTGAAGGCTACAAGTGCAGCTGGCCAAATGTTACACATAGCACAAAGCCGCTGTTGCGTCCATGAAGAGTCATGTTTCAACTACGTGAAGAAAGCACGTTAAACTCAAAATACCCACACACGAAGCACCGAATTCGCCAAAATCGATTTAGCCCCGCCGAATGCATTACAGTTGAACCCCTTTGTAAGATGCACTGATGTAAAAGACAAATATAAGAGACACTCATGTGCCTACAGTAAAATACGGGTTTATAAGCAAAATACCTACGAGGCACCTTGCTTATAAGATGCATTTTATATAAAAGAAAATAATTGCTGCCCGGAGCATTCCATCTATAAAAGGGTAAAACTGCATGTACTTCGGTACAGAGAGACCACTTCTGCACCCCTCTTTTTCTTTTCTCAGAAAATTTCGGTACGAGAGGGTTCGGCAACTTTTTATATCGAATGACTAATTTGGTGCATCTGTCAAGTATAATGAGACCGACTGGGCGTGAGTACATTACAAAAATATGACATGTATTTATTATGCTGCTAAATGTAGCGACAGTTTCGTGCATTTCTCAAACAGTCACTCTTTTCAGCAAGCGACCCCCCCACCCCTTTTTCACTTAAAAAAAGAAAGCATTGCTGACTGAAGGCCTGCTTCATAAACGAGCATGTCCATGTGGAAATGGACTCCAATCGCATTGTGACTTCAATCGGAAGCATACGCCCTGCCTAAAAAAAGGACTACACGACCGAGACATCCTGCGGTGCCCGTTTTGAGTACTTTTATTTATTTACTTTTGACATTGCGTATGTATGTTCTCAGCATTTTCACACTTTTTTGGCAAAGTGTCGCGCCCGATTCTTCTTATCCAAATAGCGCACTCATTTTACGACATAATTTATATATGCACGTGTAAGCGTCACTGGAAGTCGACCTTGTGAGACTAGGCACTCAGACACAGACCTACATATCATATATCTTCACGGACATACAAACTGCACCAAGTTGCTCAACTTGGCACCACCACCCACCCCCTTCTCTGGCCACGTGTTACACTGCGTTACGCAAACTATACAAACAGCCAAGGCAGAACCGCGTCTCATATAAAACCTGCACGGCGCAATTCTCGCCTGGCGAGTCGTCAAGTTGGTTCAAAACGAGAACAGCCTCGCGACGATAGCCATCTCTGCATCGCACTATCAGTTTCGAGACTGCCAAAAAACCAGGGACAAGAATGGAGATTACAAACAGCGATTGTCGAATGACTACCACCGAAAGGCGCTACCTGGCATTGCCAAAAAAAACCAAGCCAATCGGCAGAAATAACGGGTCATGGTCTTTCGAACCGCGGAAGCTGTAAGAAGAGTCAAAAGTTTCTTGGCAGCGCGTCGATCTCACGTACGCAAGCCTGCGTAGGAAGTCTGCGCTGTGAGCCGCCTGAGATGGTTCGAAGAAAGGAAGTAGTACTGGGCCCATCTGACGAGCTGCCATGCTTGGGAAGAGTGACGAGAAGGGCGTTTGGTGTTCACTTTTTTTGGACGAAGTTTTGGGAACGATGCGAACCCGCTCGGACGTAAATTAGCGTTGGAACGAAGAGACGAAAGTGCGCTGCCAAGTTGCGGACACGTGCATGAATCACAAAATTTCGTTAGTGTTGGAAACAGCACCAAAAGCTGCACGATCATAAGCTGATGTATTGATCTCAATGCTATTACCCTATAGCAACGTGAGATGAGAAGCGTGTCGAAACTGTGAATACCGCTTTAAGCCCGGAAACATCACTCGACATGGCTTCGCAGTCCAGTTGTCCGAACGCAGAGTCTTGTTCCGAAAGCTCATAGTCTCAGGACTCATTCCTAAGCCATAGTTTAAACCTCTCATACAGCTCTCCTCTACGAAAAAACCTGCCACATCAAACGTATTCGATGAAGCAGCACACAAAGAAAACAATCACGCATGCATAGCAATCACACAAACACATGTGCTATAGGACTTTGTCCTGTGAGGTGCTTCGTCCAATATAAAGGTTAAACATGTAGCCCATCAGCAACTAACTATTAAGTAGGAACAGACTGTTGCCATATATATATATATATATATATATATATATATATATATATATATATATATATATATATATATATGTTAAAACAGTATGCTTGCAAACCGAAGCGCTGTGCTGTTGTCCCACCAAAATGAAAACAGTGCACTCGTTATGTTATTATTATTATTATTATTATTATTATTATTATTATTACTGCTTTCTCCTCAATACAATTGTGGCTCTTCTCTCTCGAGTGAGTGTTTGTGGTGAAATACGATGGATATTAAGATTGAGGGAGGGTAATTTTACTGCATCACTGCAGGTCGTTCACCAGGGAGCTGTAGTGAATGAAATGGAACAGACTGGCATGGGCTCGCTTCTCTTTAAACTGACAGTCACCTAATAATATCCCCAGACCTCGAATACAAGCAATGTATACCTGCACTCACTTGCGGTTTAATTAGAATGTTTTTGTTCGGCCGCATGTGCAGTGCTGTACCCCAATTAATTATTATTCGTCAATGATATTGCACATGGTAATTCTTTTTTCTAATTTTCAGAGGTCTTTCGCGAAGTAATTGAAAACACCGAGCCAAAAGAAAACATCAGACATATGATGGAAGTAATTAAGTTGAAATTAAGCACAATAGAGCTTAGACTTTTGCTTTGAAAAGAGACTTGGCTCAAATGTAATTGTTTCGTACTAATGAAGTCCTGTTTGGTGTAACAGAAAATGTTAAAGGAATGTTCGTGAAGGGCGAAACACTGAAATAGCGAGTAAAAGTGAGCAAGTATGAGAGAACCGTGAACTGAAATTCCTTCACCTCAACTCATGTGTTCTAGCCTAATTAAGCTAGAAACACATGTAAACTAGTTCATTTAAAGATATAATTCTGCAAGGAGGCATAGCAAAAGTACAAGCGTTTCTTTTCCTATATTTCGGACTTAAACATTTGAATGGGGCAGCCATTAAAGAGCATTCGGCATCGCACATTCCGCGGACCACATGATTTAGCCTAGTTGTACAGATGTAGTATAGCGGTTCGTATCTATTACTAGCCCACTCACTGACGTGCTTAATCAAACATATACACTGTTCTTCATTATGACCCGGAAGCGGGATACGCGAGAGTTTGATAAGAGCAATCGACTGCGAAAAGCACGTTCATTTTTTCAGTTCACTTAAAGATACATAATGTGCAAGCTCAGTAAAAATGCAAGCGTTTCTTTTCTCTTTTTGCGCACTTATAACGTCAGGAGGTAGTACCCGCTGTAGAGCATTCCGCACTGCACAAGTCGTGCACCACTTGAGGTAGCCTAGCTTTATAGACGTACAGCAAGGCTACCTACGATCGAACAACAATATATACTGTTTGTTAGCACCTGAGAATGGGCAGCACTAGAGTTTGGTAAGACCAGCCGACTTCAGTGAGCGCATTGTGATCGTCTCGGCCTCCTTGATCGTCGTTCCTTTTCGGTGACTCCTCGCTGCGTGGACATTAAAGGTGCGTGTATAAAGCATTCGCGCCGCTAAGCGCTAGAGAACAACCAAAACAACGAGTTTCCGTATCATCAACGTTCCTTTAATTCGTCACGTCAATATGCGTCATGATAAAAAAACACGAAGAAAGGTAATTCCATTCTCTCATAGTTCAATACATTCAGCAATAGAAAGTCACTTACGCTCTATGTACAAATGATAGGAGGAGTAAGCTCAACGGTGAAAAATAAATAATTACAGGAATAAAAACATTCGATACGAGCGAGAACGCGTGGAATGTGATGAGCTCGCTTCTTGAATGTAGTCGTTCTCCACAACCACAAGACTTGACAGCGCCTGCGGCTGGATCACCAACGAGAGTGAACTTTCGATGAGTAATGGGGCGCGAGTCTCCCGCGAGTCCCGGTTACATTGCTCGAATCGGGCCTTGCGAGAGACTGCTTTAAAACACAAGCGAAGACTAAAAATACAAGCATTCCTATCCAGAGTAGCTCGAAGTGAGCATTCGAGGTACGTTCGTATAAGTTCAGGTCGACGAACCTGGTCAAAAAATATCACATGGAGCGTGAGCGGAATTTTCAGAGCACGGCTCGGTGCGGGAGTACGACGTGATCAGTACTAAACCGGCTCTCTCATCCCAATGCTCAGTTTGCTCTCGGAAAGAAGAAAGTTCGCTACACCATTTGAAGGTTTTATCATCATATGGCTGCAATGTAGAAAGTGCTGGTTACCTTTAGCAAACTATGGGTTGTCTATCCACCGACTGTTCGATTCAAAAGCAACTTCCATTCGTCGTTGTCTCGCGGGAAAGCATTGAAAGCATTGAGCTAAGCCAATTCAATTTACACCATTCATTTGACCCACCCCCTCGAATTGGAATTCATCGCCACTATGTCCCTGCTTTCTGCCCTTCGCACTAGTTTCGAACTTATACTGTGGTCCAGAGAGGAAGCGTACTTGATTTCCAATGTGGACACACGAAGAAAAAAAAAATGTCGTTCCTGGATACGGCTCTCCGTAGTTTCCCTGTACTGAATGGATGCACTATAGCACCTAATTGCTGTTGATCGACCTCACATTGTTTTGGTGAACGGCAGATACACTCGCGAGGAGAAAAGAATCGTCTATGACCACTCGACCTTTTCTCCTGATCAGTGCCGATACGAATCTCCCCACAGTAGAAAGGGTGTCGCTCACGACCTCATTCAACGGGGCCATTCAGCGTGTCTTAGAGACTGTGTCTTCCGGAGACGTCAGTGTTATTCTTGTTTTTTGTCTCCTGGGACCGTGAGTCAACTTACTATTGCAATCGGCATAAGGACAGCTTGACCTTTACGCAAATGGCTCCTATGACGACGGGAGCACGTATTGGCACAAAGCGCCCGGAGGAAGAGGAAAGGGCGTGCTGAAAGTGCACGAGGGCACAATCCTGCCTGTCCGCGCCGACGAAGCTGTGACAGTGGCAATGAAAGCTAACAACGGGAGGCCGCCTGCGAAGCGAGACCGAAATGAGGACGCGGATCACGCCAATGAGAAAATAGAGAGCATAAAAATCGGCAAACGAAAACGGGAAAGAAAAAAAAACCTCGCCAACGCTGCTTCCTCCGCCTGGCAAGTCGTATGTGCAATACGCCTTTCAGCCACCGCCTCTTGCTTTCACGGCCTGCCACGCTTATCTTGCGAATTGTAGTCGTAGTATATACAAATAGTCAGGGAGTGTGTGTGCGTGCACGCTGCAACCTTCGACGCGAAGACGAACGATCCGGTCGATGTTGATGGCACCTGTACTGCGTACAGCTGTCAAGAGTACTCGGGTTTGACATGGCCTTTCCACATTCACTCTCCGTCATGGATAAGTGTTGTGCATAGCTGCGCAGAGCGAGCATTGCGAGTTGTGACACTGGCGAAAAAGTGAGGCATACTCGCGAGTGCGCTCGTCACCAAGATTTGTCCGATGAAACGCTCAAGAAGTCCAAGAAAATGTACGTCGAGCTGATGTTCCGACGATACTCGTGAATTGCACGCTCACCCGATCATGCCGGGAAACAGCCTGCTGCGCCGTCTGATTGGCAATAGTTCCTGCTGAAGTGATTCTAATATGCGACGACTTGGCACTAACAGTCCTTGACTAGTTTTTTGTAACTCTTGCGGTAGAACCGAAAGAACATGAGGAAAAAGAAAACACACTCGCCGATGCACAGATAGCTGAAGAAAACAGGGAAGCCACAACGCACGATCAAGGGCAAGATGGCATGCGCTACGAGACCGACGAACTGGATGAGCTGTATCTGGGTGATGTAGCGCTTCCACCAAAGATACTTCTGCACCGAGGGACCCATGAGAGAGAGGAAGTAGTAGCCGTACATGATCACGTGCACGCAGCTGTTTACGGCCGCTGTCATAATGTTGTTGCCTCCACAGGCGTACTTCAGCACCAGCCACACGGTGCCCACAACCATAGCATGATGCGCAACGTGCAACACAGTCACGTGACCTTGCTTTTTGGTGAGCACAAAGAAGACGGTGTCCAGCAGGTCAGCGATCTTGAGCATCAGGTACCACCACGCGAGGTTGGTGAGGGCCACAGCATTGGGGCTGTCAGAGTAGTCCACCGGCTGGCAGGCCCAGCTGTAGCCACCCCCTAGGTAAGTGTGCCGGAAGAACTGGACGGCGAAGTAAGCGCTAGCCAGGACGTTGGCCAAGTTGTACGCCATAATCAAGGGTTTCAGGCTGTAGGGCTTGCGGTCCCGCATCCAGTGTGGCCCCACCGTAGTTACGAACGCGATGTACACAGCCACGATGCTAACCACGGTGACAGGGCTATCGACCAATGGCCAACCCTGGACCCGGGGGTCGGCGAGGGAGGACATGTACCGGAATCCTTCGTCCAACAGGGCCATGGCTGTAGCACGGTGCGGGCAGGGGTGGTTTGGCCAAACTGGCGTTGTATATATAGCAGTGCGTGGCGTGTGCCCGCTTTTGTAGAGCGCTCAGCCGCCACTGGCGATTCCCGAATGAGATCGACGCCATTTAGACGGTCGGTCTAGGTTGGCTCTGTGACGTCAGACAAATCCGAGCCGTAGCAGGTGCCTGTGTACGCGTCGTAGTGTCGCGCGTACTGCCGAGCCAATAGGGCGAGGTGTCTGACACCATGAAGCCCACTGGTTGGTCGGAGACGTCAGTGACGTCATCGTCATCGCCCGTACAACATGGGGTGTTCCAAGGTGCATACTCGGCACCCCGCGCGTGCCCCTTTTCACACTGTCGCCCGGCGCCGTCAGAATGGGCTGCCTGTGCGTGCGCTGCGTCGCGCGTCGTGGCGAGGATGTGCTTGACAGAAGGCGAGGCGGCAGGTGTAGCGCACAGGCTTCTTTCCCCTATCAAACGTCGCGGCAGTAACGCAGGAACGCGCCCGATTGGCGGACGAGGCGGCTGCGATGCCACAAAACTGGATTTACAAAAGAGCGGAAGGAGGATGAGGAGGGTAGACGAGCGGGGTCGTTTCGGCGACCGTCGCCGGAGCGTCAGACGGTGAACGAGCCAGCGTCAGGAAAACCCGTTCACCGACGTAGCGGGAATCTGTGCGAGAAGGGCTCCGCGGTTGCGTCGGTCTGTGTTTGTTTATACTCCGGCTTCTCTCACGCGCGGTGGCGCGCCTGCCCAGTCGGTGTCGTCGCGTGCGTGCTCTTTGTTCAGCACAACGTAAAGACGGTTGCCCAACAAGGAAGGACCGCCACTTTCGCCGAACGGGCCAAAAATTACCCACGCCCGCGACCACGAAAGGCAAGAGGCGGCCGGCACATGACCGGTCCGCCGCGCTGGCCGTTCCGCTGACACACGAGTGTAGTCATTTATTCTTTGTTTTCCGGAATAATTCTAGCTAGAATCGCGGTCATCTCGTTCTCCTTACTCCGGGATTCTCGCCTCGCTGGGAAACGAGCCATCTTGGGCATCACAGTGCCTCTTAGGTAGAAGCAGCGTTATCTGTTAGTAGCGAGCGTAAGAGGGTGATGTCGGTGGCGGCTTGAAACTTGTTTACATGTCTCGGGTAAACACTTTTCTTCCATGTTCAAGAATTGCGGCCTATGAATAACTGGGAGCTTCCAGATTGAATCCAGAGATAAAATATGAGAGCAAGAATCAAACTTTCCCCTTGACGTGTTTGCGAAATTCTGCTATACCCTAGCGCCAACATTTTGCATACCATGGTGCAATGAATCAGCTAAGGTTCTGGTTCAGAGCCGGAGCCGGCGGGTTTGGTTCCTGGCCAAGCACTTCATCTGCAGTGATATACAAACACATCCATATACATAGATTGAGCTGCAACGTAAAGAAACAGATATGTTCAAAATTAATCTGGGGCTCCTGGTTACGGCGTGTCTCAATATTTAAATAATCCCAGTTGGTCAAAATTTCCGGAGCCCTTTATTACGGCACCTCTCATAATCATATGGTGGTTTTGCGACGTTAAACCCCAAATATCAATCAATCAATCTCAATATTATTGATATTTTCGCACGTAAACCATCTGCACTTACCTCCGTTTGAAGCGCCAGAATTTATCTGGCTCAGGAACCAAAGCATCAACGAAAATAATCATAGCAGTGACCAAAGTGACGACACAGATGGCCAAAAAAACCAATAATGTACAAACGACCCTCAGCGTGCCGGAACGAGAAATGATAGTAAATCCTAAGGACAGAGAAAAAGAAATGGAAGTCGTTAGTACTTGTTAATAACGGTGTTTGTTCATATATTTTGCTATTATTAAAGAGCTTTTAAATACATCGTTTATTTCTTCGCCGTGTCAAAAAATTAGGTGACCATTTCAAAACGCAGAGCCTCTTCGCATAGTCCCGCTAACAAAGTAGTTATTTTTGTCATGAGAAAACAAAACTACAAGTTCTACAAGCGCTCAAATGTTTTTGAAAACCTCTAAAGCCTGAGTTGGGGGAAAAATTACTTTGAGAAAATCTACACCTAGCTTGCCATTGGAATCAAATAAATAGTATTTAGGTCATTCTCCCGGCATATATGGTAAAGGACACACGATGATATCACAAGTGCAATATTTGACGGAATTATTGCACAACAATATAGGCTCTATTCATGCCTCCCATTCACAATATTGGTAATTAGTATTTGAAGCTATTAGCGAAGTAACAGCTGAGGACGTTCCGTCTTGTGAATATGTTTGAAAGTGACGTCATCCGAAGAGCTTGTTTTATTATGATATAAACCATTATTCGCCACATATGAATTTATTAAAAGCATACAGCTCTGTAGTCTAGGTGAATGCTGACTTTTTTTTTTTTGGTCTGACTTCGAAAATTGTGGGTGTGGACTGACGTAATATTTGAAGAATAGTTATCGTGGCTTAAAATATATTTTATTAGAGGCACCGTGATGAAACATGGTTTCACACTCTCACATATTAGAATAGCTATTTACTTTGTACCTGTCAGATAAGTCTCTTTGTTCAATTTTACCTAAATTGTTTAATTTTATGCCGGTAAAGAAAACAACATATGAGATAAGGTTTGGCCTGACATGTACTTTTTACTGTGTAAAGATTTCATAGTGAGCACTTAATTATGAATGAACGCCAGGGTTGCTTTTTTTTATACATGGGTACATGACTAGAGAATATCAATATGTCAGTCAAGAAGACATAGCATAGAGCTATGGCTGGTACAGAATCATCAAGGTACACAATCGGGGCCAAGCAATACAGGAGAGAAGAACAAGAGAGAATTCGTGTCCTTCGCATCTCACTGTGAATCCGGAGGTAGTGGTGTTCGACTTGTTTTTAAAGACACAGAGAGAGATAAACGCTATGTGGAAAGGCAAGAAGGTCAGCCGGCACATTACGCTCCGGTTAGCTAGCCCGCACATCGGAAGAGATCTTATATGTATACCTTGGCAGTTCACAGCATTCTTTTTCTTCCCGGTCCGGCATCATGGGGTCAATGACCGCTGGTGGTTTTCGGTAAGTTCGTTCCGCTAAGCAATGATAGCATACAAGGAACGTCTTCGACTGGCGTATTTTGCTGCATGGCTCAACAAATGAAAAGAAAAAAAAACGCAGTGTGACTTTTCGCAAGTTTAGCGAGAAAACGGAATCGCTTACCTGAAAGCTTTACCTCAATTTATCATCCTTGATCTGGTATTCTGTACGGCCCCGTTCAAGTCAACAATGTTATTTTTGACGTCGATCATGTTCTTTTACGGGCATGCTGGCAATGACTAGGTCTCCCTCAAAGACGATAGTAACGTAATTTCGCGTCGATTGGCTTCCATACTGACAGGTGCTTGGGGACCTTTACCGCAATTATTTTCAGACTTGTCTTCCTTGCACGCAGTATTTCGTACTTTGTTAGCATTAATCGTTTGCTTACTCCCGGTGTCTGTATGCGCTTTTACGGCTACATTCCAACACTCAAGTGGGGTTTCAAGCTTTTGCAGATTAAGCCTCAATCAGAGAAATACTAAATCAGGAATGCGATTACGGCATGCTAAGTATACAAAGCTAACCTGTTGCACTCATAACTTCACTGACCTTATCACTACGTCAGCAGGTCAAGCTAAAAAAAAAACCTGAGTGTTAAGTGTTGCACGGTTAAGTGTTGAGGTGATCGCATTAGGATCAAGACACTGAGAAGCTTTGCAATTGGCACTACAGGCTTCACGCTTCACTGGCGCACAAGAAAAAAAGAAAACGAAACGAAAGCCATGTACCTCGCTTATCTGACTAAACAACAATATTACTACTACTACTACTACTACTACTACCACTACTACTAACAAATAAATTAACTTAGCTGGACGTTTACTCTCGAGCAGATACTCAGCGGTGTACGTATCACAGTCTTGTATTTGCTACTTGAAAAAAAAACGCTGTAGTGTATGTATGAACAACGCACTGTATGCCAGCGGCGGAAGACATAAAGATACTCTCTTCAGCCGAGCGGATTCCGCTCACATGTTGTGACGATGCATCCACATGGCTTTATGGCGCTTCCCGTCGAAGCACGCTGTCAATATCTGGACAATTTTATATACCTTTAAATACCCGTGCCACTTCGATTCTGTTGTCTGCGTCGATGGCTGCGAGCCGAAAAACGATATAGGTGCAAGTTATGAAAATTAATGACACATTTCTATAATTCACAATAATATCCCCGGTTCTATGTCCCAAACCCCCAACACGATTATGAGGGACACCGTAAGACAGGGCTCCGGAAATTTCGACCACCTCGGGCACCTAAGTCTTAAGTACAGCGGCCTCGAGCATATTCGACTTCGTTGAAAATGCGGCCAACCCGGCCGGGATTAAATACCCCGAACTGTGGGTCAGCAAAAAAAATGAAACATTTTGGCTCGAGTCAGAGTCGAAGAACATCATCGCGTGTAACAGTCAGTAGCTTTGCGACGGAGCCACGCCGGTGCTTCTTTACATGACGAACAAATACAGCGAGCAAAATATCCAAGGCTGCTTGTACATACAACAAGCGTTACGCACAAATAATTTTCCAATAGCACTATGTTATAAAAGCGTATTACAGCAGTGCATCCTACGAAGAGTCGATACCTACGTGATTGAAAATGTGGTTGCGAATAAGTCTTTGGGCTGGAAAGTCATTTGTACGAAATGCGACCGCGATTGTAGCCGCATGCCTGTATGGCATGCGGCGTTTTCGTATAAGGTGGGCATAACTATTAGTAAGATCATGTCAACAGGCATCGAATTGTTTCTCGATGGCAGAAGATAATGTGTGCTATAATAATTTGAATAAAGTTGTTGTTTAAAAGCCCTCTGGTGAGCGCCCAAAACAGGGACGTCTACGTTACAGCTGATCAGAAAATGTTCAAAGATTCTGTATATGTATACCTTCACAGAAGCGGCAAACTTTGAAAAGCCAAATATGCCTTTGCTGCCTATAGACAGTTTCACAGGTAGTGATTCTGTACGCAGTATGAGTAATGATGGCTTGAGTATTGACAAATCAAGCCTTTTTGTCACACGCATAACCATGTCGTGTCTAAGCAAGATAAACACAATAATGTGGACGTGAATAAGGTGAATACTTTTACATAGTTTAATTAATGAGCCAACGAGACGTCACAATGTTTTAGTCAAGATTTCGCACGTTGTGCTTGGTTGATATACCCTTTTGCTGGAAAGCTGGTGCCCCATTTCCTTTTCTATATTGGAGACTGTGTCCATCTGCTCATTCGTACAATCGTATAAGTGAACATACCTAATGCTTAGCCGGGTTCACTCGTGCTTACAAATTATGAATCTGCTCGATGTTTGCAAGGATTCGTGCTTCAGGTGCTCGAAGTGCTGAGTTTATTTACAATCCGGTTCTCTAATGGTTATTTATTCTACAGTTATGCATTTATTAATGTCTTATGTAAGTAGACCATATAGATAACTTACTTCCTGCAACGTCAAGGCAGCAGCTGCTTCAGGAGAGGAATAAACCTTAAACGGGCGTCAAGTTGTGCAAGATGAACCTATAATACATCTAATCTTGCCTGGCATAAGTGCAGAATGACACCACGCCTCACACCATGTGAAGAGCGAAACGAGAGGATGGCTGGAAGGCGCACCCTTTACAGAGCGCTTAGCCATAACTGATCACGAGCAGCAGCAAACCTAATCAACAAAGTGCGCAGCTGTGCGTATTAAATAAAGCGGTATGCACACGAAGGAGGTGATCGCGGACGAATCGCGGAGGTGACATGTGACGTGTTTCGGATCTCTCCACAGCAAGCACTCACAACAAAAATACGAGTATATATATATATATATATATATATATATATATATATATATATATATATATATATATATATGTGTGTGTGTGTGTGTGTGTGTGTGTGACCAAGGGAGGGGTCCTCCCTTCGTCAGGGGGAGTACAACTCATCCCCTGACGAAAATCTGACGGCCACATGACTTTCAGTACATTTTTATAAGGTGCGGCTAAATGAAGGCTCACATGTTTTGTTGGATTTGGTTCCATAGAAGTGTGCTGCCTTAGCCACGAACATACATACATACATACATACATACATACATACATACATACATACATACATACATACATACATACATACATACATACATACATACATACATACATACATACATACATACATACATACATACATACATACATACATACATACATACATACATACATACATACATACATACATAAACATTTCGTTCATGCATCTTCGTTCAGCCTTGCAATCCTGTGTGTTTACGAAACTTTATCTTAAATTTTTCCGCTAGGTGTGTCACTTTTACTGCAAGGGCGATGTAAAAACGTTGGAAAGCAAGAAGATAAAAACGCATGTGGTTGTCAGGAATTAAACCTGGGCTCTTCCGGGCGTTAAGCGGATGCGGTGACCCTTACGCCACAAGCAGAGCTGTATGAGCTGTGCTCAGCGACAACTTTTCTTGACCACACTGTGGAAGCTAGACAGTAAGCGCATGCCTGATACCGCACCAAAATATAGTAGTTAAGTTTGCGGATAATTTTCTCGTCTGCCCTGGTTAAATAAATGCTGATCTGTTTATTATGAGAGTCACACAGTCGCTGGGTAACTTTGGTAGAATACAAGTAATATTCTCTTTGTGATAATTCTTTTTCCTTTTCTTTCTATTTAATCAACGTCCCCACCTGTCAGCGCATCGGTTTTCTATTTTTAACATTGCGTACATGACGTAGTGGCTCAATGTGCAGCCACAAACATGTGTGTGCGTCTGCAAAAAAATATACTTATAATATGACACTAAACTGTACACAAACCATCGAAATGTTTTTCGTCGTTTACATGTGCAGAGCCCGAGCATCTTTAACATTCGCTCCAACGCCAATATAACTCGTTGCCAAGTATGGCTTTACATGAGGGCATGCATTCTTGTACCACTGTAGTAATATGCACCCACACAACTATATATTCATGTTTTTCTTGTGCCGTCGTTTTCCGCGTACCACATACTTCACAAACTGTCTGAAACTCATTTCTGAGAAAGAGAAATATTGCAATACGACTAATTGTTCAGGAAAATTCATTTTATATAAAATGTGCGGGGTGTAATATATACCGGTAAAATGTAGAACATAATGCATACATAAAATGCACACTTTTGATTACTTGATAAAAAAAGTGTGCCTGCCAGGGATCGAACCTGGGACCTTCCGCGTGTTAGGCGGATGTGATAACCACTACACCACAAGCACAGCTGTCGCACCGGCTAAGTGGGTATCACTTGAAAGCAGCACTCTTTGAAAGCAACCTAATTTCACGACCGGTTGTTCCGCCTCTGGCGTGGTTGGCTGCGGCGCGCGGAAATATTGGTGCAAAGCGCGCAACATTTGAACTTGTCTTTTTTTTTCAGCAGGCCATGGATCAGTGAATCTCCATCTGAACATCTGAGTATCCACACGATAACGACACGCTGTTCACTTTGGCGAGTGGAGGTCCTGGACGCTAAAGTGTTTCGAACAAACCTTCTTTAGAACCTGTAACAAGTTAAGGACAAATATTGTCATTCTTGATTATTATAAGAAGAGAAGGACGATCATGGGAAAAGCGCGTGGAGCATGCTGGTATGCAGTTTTATTCAATAACCTAAGCGCATGGGATTATAACGCCTGCTTAAATGTATTCTTGACGAATACTTGTGATATGACTGATATTGTGAATGAAAGTCGCACATTCATTCGATTTTGACCAGGTGAGATAAACTCAACAGTCTGGTCTACTCAAAATTTCGGTCTTCTAATATCATATTACGTCTCTTTTTCTGTTATTAATTCATCTTTATTTTATTATTTCTTAGTTTATAATAATATTTTATTTTATTATTATACCTATTATTTTATTGTTATTTTTTTAACAATAGGCTCTCAATCAGTGTATCACATATAGGGCACTACAAGATTTCTTGGCCAATCCCGCAGAGTCCCGCAGGTATGTGCCGCAGGTATACCAATCCCGCAGGTATGTGCCAGTACTTACAGGCAACAAGCAAACAAGCGTGTGGTGCGGGGCGGGACTGTTTTGGATCGGCTGAGAATGAACGCGTTTATGCAAAGGTGCTCTGGGCAATAAAGTCGTCCTGTTTTCTGTCCTTCCAACGAGGATGCTTTCTTTATTCTACATTTTCTTTTATGACGAGAAACCCGGGATGGGTGACACGAGCGACCCGACAACGAAAGGACTTCCACACCAACGAAGATGGGCCGGATGAAGTGCAAACGAGCAACTCAACGAGCTTTGCATACGCGTCTCCGTAACGATGCAAGCCAACTCTTTGAATCGAGCCAGTTTAGCGCACCGGCACTACGAGTTCTGCGCAACCGACTGTAAAACTGCAATGATGGACTACGCGTGCTCAACGAACAACTGGAGGGACTCCTCACGGACGAGCAAGCAGCTGAGGACTACCTATTGGTCTCGCAGTATGAAGACAACGCAGCAGCAACATTGTCTCTCCTTTCTTACCATATATGGCAACTTCAGCCTGAAACAACGGTGGTCCGAGAACTGTTGACACCCAACCACGGTGCGAACCCGGGTACGACTGATTCTTCAAGGCTGGTTGCCGGTGCTGCAAGGCTACCGAAGCTGGACTTGGTGTATTTCAACGGAGCTTGCGGTGCGGGGTTGGACTGATTACTATCGGCCGATAATAGACGCGTTTAGACAAAGGTGCTTCGGGCAATAAAGTCGCCCTGTTTTCCATCCTTCGAACGAGGAGGCTTCCTTTATTCTACAGTTGTGTCCTATTTTTAATCTTAAGAGTCACGCGGGATGGCATCGCGGCCAATCTGAACTTGTGGAGCCTCATTGGTGTCCGTGCTGACCTCATGCGCCGGCGATGTAGCGGGGGTGCTCCTGCCCTGCTTAGCTCTTTTGTTGAAAGAGAATTTGCGTAGTGTATATTGTGGTTGCGACAACAATTGGAAATGACACCTCTCAGTTTGATTTAGACGTCGCTGAGGATATTTATAGGAACCTTCTTTAGGTGTGTTCTAGTAATCTCAGCGAATGACTAAGTAGACAGCTAAGTTGGCTGCGGCCATCTAGAGTTCCATTCCACTTCTGACGTATCCGGCGAAATAGACAACCTGGTGAAGACAGCGTCTCAGAAAAAATACGATGCAAGCAACATTGTTGTAAAACAAGATGGCGGTTGGGCAGAAAGCTGCCAACTTTCGTATAGTGGAACGCCAACTTAAATTAAGGCATCGCCAGAGTATGTTACGCGCACAATATAAGCTGCGTTGAATTTCTTTTCCGGTTTCAATATGGGAGAAGTTAAAAGCACGGTGGTTTTGGCGGCTATTCTTAGTTTGCTCTTGTCTTACCCCCATATTCTAGAACGTCCCTTCACTCAACGCTTCACCTTCACTTGAGAAAGCCGATGGGAGCGCCGTCTCTAGGCACAGCAAGTCACTGCATATCAGCAATAATCTGCTGCGATTCTTGAGTAGCGCAGCGTCATTTTCTGCCGAGTGGTGGCGCAGTGCTCAACTCTGTCAAGTGAAGTGTGGAAGTCGAGTCGAAGAGCGTTTGTGAATATGGGGGTTAGCGATGTAGCGTAACGTCGCGCAGACTTTATGCCAACGTTTTCCATCCTTCAGACGAATCTGGCTCGATGCTGTCTTGTAGGCTGTAAATGCACACCCTCTTCAATATAGTTCCTAGAATAAGAAAACAACACTTGTCATCCTTGGCCATTCCAACCAAGTCTGTCAGCCACCTCGCTGCCTGCTGCACTGCATAAAAACGCACAATTGTTGCAAATTGCGACTGGCCTACATTGACGAAGCCATAGCCATACGGATCGGCAACAACCGGTGTAAACCAGAAACCAAGGAAGGCATAGGTACAGCAGACGCAGCATGACCTAAGGTGCCCTAGTCACCGTGACCCCCAGATTCGCAGTGCACGACGACTAAAGTGAACACTGAATCTCATGCTGACCAGTTGCCTGAGGTAGACCAGGCATCATAGCATGGCTGAGCAGTATCCATGATGTATGCTAAAGTGAACACTGAATCTCATGCTGACCAGTTGCCTGAGGTAGACCAGGCATCATAGCATGGCTGAGCAGTATCCATGATGTATGCTAGATACTGTTTTGGGTACTCTTCGGGTACCTTCTAACTGTATCGTGATACGTCTCTAAAGACAGGTATGCGTATTTGTATTTGCTACACATTCAATAATATATCGTATATATCAAAATACGTGCTACTGCTATAGCAGCCCCACTGTGCGAAGCAATAAAGGTTTGCTGAACACATTTTTTCAAGATGATATTGCTGCCACTAAGCCTCGTGATTACAGCAAGATTCCTTTATCTTTCAAGGCAGGCATTGATATGTACGCATCGCTATTGCTGGAGCAGTCAGGTGGCGGTGCTCACACCATTTTGACAAAAGCAAGTGCGCCTGCGTCTATCTGACCTATCGTTTTGTCGGTATTTTCTTTCATTTCAGTTGTGTGTGTGCCAGGAAACGTATGCGTGGCTTTCTCCATGCGTACTCCAATGCATGCGGCGTCTTTCTTGCAAATTTTGATGCCTCTGTATTGTAATTATCGAACTACTTCTTGCCTAATCATTTGTTACGAAGTCACAAGATTAGAAGAACGGGGCACCTTTGTGTATCGCGCGCATTGGACAGGTTATTCGGCGGTCGCAGGTACTGCCCCTAGAAGCAGCAAGTAATCTTTAGTTCAACTTTTTTTTTGTTCACATTTACGTACAGTTGCTACTAATAGCATACTGTATACTTTCCTTGGTGTCGTCGTCTGTTAACCCTCACGTTTGTTTTGTCTAACAAGGAAATATGAGCCCGTAAATGTCCGCTTCTGTCTTATATTTAACTTATTCTGACTTGATTTGACTCATATACGAAAAAATTGAATCATGTGTGAATAAGACCCTGAAGATCAACGCCCAATCAGTGCCGATACAAGATAAAGCAGAAAAAGCACTCGCTTAGCAGGTGATATCTTGGTGTATTGTGTATTTGTTCTTCCTGCTAAATTATTCAATTAAGGACTTCTTAAGCCATAATTTGATAGTTGGCACAATTGCTTTCCGACTTTGCTCTGTTCGTCTATATAATTTTTTGCCGTCTCTTTAGTGAATTAGGTCTTTGGCAACCTGCAGCTAAAAACTGTTCTCTTAAATATACTTATTTTTTTCCTGCGCAATTTATCCTGTTTACATATCTATATTCCATTCGAGCTTGCTGTTATGCTAGGGCGATATTAAAGACAGAAGCCAAATAACCTGTCGTATCTAGGCCTATACAGCAACCAAAAGTTTGCTTACGACTTAGTAAAATAGCAAGATTGAGTTCGGGTTATAATAATGAAAAACATAAAATAACATAAGTGAAAGATAAGCGAATTCTAGAAGCATTACAACACCGAATACTTCAAAAGTGTACATCATTGGGCAAAGTAATGTTGCATTTTTAAACGTCAACAACAGTGCGATAAAATAAGGACGCAGAAAAAACAAGTCACAACATGAGCGCTGAACTAACAACTGAATCTTTATTGCAACAGGGCAATAAATAGACAAAAAAGTAGCCTTCATCACTTCTGCAACAACACACAGTCAAAACAAAAATGAGCGAGTCTTTTCGGTCATGATAAAACTCGAAAAACTAAGCAGTGCCTTCCAGGTATGCGATCTCTCTTCTTTTGAGAGATAATAATGGTATGGTGGCACGCGATGGGCCTTTTCTGTGGATAGCGAAAGCTTCATCTATCAAGCGTACGGTTCCTTTCCAATGTTTGCTCAAAACGGCAAGCGCCGAAATTTGGAGATCACCCGTAGGCTGCACAGTGCAGGGTCAGACTGCTCCCCTGCTTCTGGCGAAGATTGTTGACGTGCTGCCTGAGACGAATGTTGTGGCATCGACTGGTATGGCTGATGTACGTTTTTCTGCAGGACAAAGGGACTTCGCACACAACACCCGGGCTGCACTTTACAAACTGATGAGTGTTCTGTGCTGCAAAGGGCATTTCGGGTCCTTCGCTATTCACAAGTCTGCATATTTGGCCCAACTTGTTGGATGCCAGAAATGCCGCGCGCATTTGAATCTTCTTGATTCCTTGTGAGACGCCGCATTTGCATGGGAATGACGTTTGTCTTGGTTCAGTCACATGGGTGCCACCATACCGGAAATCACTGCAACCCAAACAGCAACCGCAGTAAGATAAATGATTCTTTAACTTAAAAAAGGGGGTCTTACCGCCGCATCATTCAAAGCTTAGCAGGTCGCAGGTGGTCATGCTCAGACTCCTGCAAGCAAACTCATATCCAAGTCCAGCCTCTCTCAATAACATCCATCTGCAAATTTACACGAATAGTTCTTGTGCGGCCTTTGGCGAGGTTGCTACTTTGTCTCACATGCTCTGGGAGTGCGGGTCGTTTGGACCGACGTTCAGCAAGAAAGAGTGAGACATGCTTTAGTGATGTCCCGTCCGCGAAGACCGAATCCGGGTCGTCCGGAGTACTCCTGATCGGGCCGGCAGGCTAGGCCTGTTGGTGCCGTAGTGGGATTAGCCGGATACGTATATTATATTTTTCTCACTCACTAACTCCCTCGCTCCCTCCCTCCCCCTCTCCCTCCCTCCCTCACTCACTCACTCACTCATTGCTCTATCAAAACTAGAGCATCATTGTGATGGGGAATATAGTTATAGGGAAATGATGAAGCGACATTTCAACGTCCTAATATTCGTACTCACTATTCGTAAAATCTATTTTCTAAAAAAAACAATGCATTGACTCCGCCGTGGTGGTGCAGGTAAAAAATTCGGCAGATCCCACGTACCTAGGAATCGACGTTATGTGACCATGCGGAGAGAAGGTGATCGTGTTGCAATTTTTTTATTGAGCGACACATCATGAATTGATGTTAAATATAAATATATGCACAAATGTTGCGCACAGACGTATTTTGAAGAGTTGCAGATGTTTATATAACCAGTTGTTTGCACTTGCGCAACGATGCCAACTCGAACATGCGTATTAGCAACACCAGAAGCTGAGATGAAGCGCTGATGCTCGTGAGTATGCTGGCCCTGGACACTGCTACATAAATCAACCTCAGCGCATAGCAACTAACCACAGTCGACGTTAAACTGACGTGATGGCTCTATCAAAGGAGTACATATGTAATGTTTATAAAACTTGGTAGGCAGCACTGCAACCACTATTGACGTTTTACGAAGATTAGCGTATATTTGGAATGTAGTTCCGAGACTTGGCGTACCTTTGTGGTAAAATACTTCATTGCCACGCAGAATGCTTGGGTCTGATCCCAGATGGGACCCTGACATTTATTCTTTGCATTCATAGGGTCGACTCTACCGATGATGGGCATTTCTTAACGCTCGCGTGTTAAAATCGCCCATGTGTGTTCTCATCGTTCCTGGGTGTCAATCGCCTGTGGCACATACCCGCATAGCAGCGGCACATACTCGCCCGTGGGTATGTGCCACTGTCTGTCGGGAAGTGTTTGACAACCTACGCGACGGAATCGTGACATTATCAATGTCTTGACTAGCGCGTAATATTCGTCAAATCATCTTACCCTCCCATGATAATTTTGGTTCACGCCAAGTTAAGGGCTTGCCCACGAGAGCACTCAAACGTAAGCGACTAGGTAGATGGATATATACGCTCAAAGTCGCCGAAGCTCGCTAAAAAATGCTTCGCATTTAAAAATCCCTCGGCTGCTAACACGAAAGTCGCGAACTCCATTCCAGCCGCGGCAGTTGTATTCTAATCGAGGCAAAATGCTTGACTCTCGTTTACCATGCAATGACAATGCACGTTAAGGAACACCCGATGGTATAAGTTTTCTGGAGCCCTCCAGTGATGCTTCATAGTCATATTGAGGTTTCTACTAGTAAAACGCAATGCATTATGATTACCAAACTATCAGTGAATGAAGCTTATGTTAGATGAAAGCGAATAAAGCGAGCAAAAGTCCGCAATCATTATGACATCAACGATTGCTCATTACCAACACAAACAATTTCACGCCGCCCTGCAGGGTACCAGTCATGCAAGAACTTAAGTGCCAAAAGTGTCGCCGTCCTTCATCCCAGATCAGAAGCCAAAGTCAAAACAACCAGAACAGAAAATTGACGTCACCATGCGCAAGCACAATGAAATGCGTAAGCACAATGAAACAACTGGAGGTGAAGATGGGTGATTGAAACTTTGAGGAAGGAAATAGGCGTGATGCTCGCGATAATCGTCGGTCATCCGTAGCGAGTGCTTTCAATGTGGTCTCACTTCCTTTCTCAATTTTTCCCTATCATCTTCTCACTTTCCTTCAGTGTGATCTTTCCTCACTCACCACGCAAGCCCGACCATCAAAGAAAGCGGGCTACTGATCTGTCAATGATTGTTATGAGGCAACGCATTTTCGTCTCAAAGACACCGCTACGTGTGGATAATGATCGAAGCCAGCTAATATCCTCCTTCGATCAGCCCAGCAGGGCAAAGCACATTACCTCATCATTATGTACACACGTGGCTTTATTCGCTTGCATGATACGGACAATAAGTGGACAGCACTGCAGACAAACAAGGCGCTAAGCACTGAGGAACATAAAACAAATAAAATTCAATTCTGCATTCATTTACAGCATATAACTTATTCTCATAAATGAAAGGCGCTTTTTGGACCCAAACAAGCCATCTACGTCTCTTATGACCCCGCGGTTGTGTTACCCAAGCAGACGGAAAAAGAGAGACTTCATAGGCGCACGGCATATGCGTACAAGTATATGCGCTGACGTCACCAAAATTTGTGTTGCTGTCACCAACTTATGCGTGTGGCCTTTGATGTGCTATTAGAAATGGTGACGTAACGGTCGTACACGATACCGTTGGCGAACGAGAGCCGCCAGTACAGACACACATAACGTACGCAAAGCTTCACGTTAGCGTGTGTCACCACGCACTACGCATGTGTCATACACTATCCTCTTGGGTAGCCACGTTACGTAATAAAATGACGTATCTTACCCAAGCAGGGCAAACGACGATAAGGCAAACTCTAAATTTACTTAGTGTTCTTTAGGATTGCTGCCTCGGCGCTATTTCGGACAGTATTTCAGAGCACCTACAGAGCACCAATGCACGAAGGCTTTGATATGTTCCATGGTCCATATAAGCTGATTGATTGATTTGTGGGGTTTAACGTCCCAAAACCACTATATGATTATGAGAGACGCCGTAGTGGAGGGCTCCGAAAATTTCGACCACCTGGGGTTCTTTAACGTGCACCCAAATCTGAGTACACGGGCCTACAACATTTCCGCCTCCATCGGAAATGCAGCCGCCACAGCCGGGATTCGATCCCGCGACCTGCGGGTCAGCAGCCGAGTACCTTAGCCACTAGACCACCATGGCGGGGCTGGTTCATATAAGCTAGGACTCGCATTTTAGGAACACCAGGTGATCGATTTGAGCGTTTCAACAGTTTAGAAAGCCATAGATTACAGTGAAGATGGCCGGCTTAACATCAAGTGGCTAGTCGCGGAACACCTTTTCATACTTTTCAGACTTTTTCAGACATCTCAAAAAAAGTTTGAGCAGATATCAAATCACAGAACGATAGAGTGGAAAATTTTTAGAATGACGCGCTATTGTCTCAGTGATACTTTCACTCAGATTATAATATTTTACTAAGTGAGTATTTATTACCTATAATCTGTAATCGGGAAAGAGGCACTATCAGCCACTCTAACTGATGGTATTTACGGCCTACTTTTGTTTTTTTTTTGCGTCTGCATTGCACTTCTACATTTAAGAACATTTGTACATGAAGAGCTCATATATGCATCTATATATATATATATATTATTAAGTGGCACAAACCGAAGCTATACAGTCAGATTAAACCTCCACACGCAATAGATAACTTCGACTTATTTTTACATGCATCACAGTGTGTCACATCTGCCCATGTGCCATAAAGTAAACACCTGGCAAAGCATTAGGGTGTGGTTGAGCGCTCTCCTAACGCCATATACGATCACAGTTTTCATAGCACATTTTGAACTCTTTATAACATTTTATACCAAGTGAGTGCTCGTGACAAGGTTTTTTTTTTCTTTCGTCATTCGGTTATGCAACTGCAATTATTGACAAACCACTCCTTTCGATTGCTGGTCTAATGCCAACAAAACTCAGAAGTTAATTTGCATCTGTCACATTATAACGTAGCTAAACGATCCGAAGGGGCATTGCGTGCGTGTGGCAGTGTCATTTATGTGAGCCTTGTCTTGCGACATGTATTATGCACGTTGTGTTTCAAATAATTATAGCCAACTACAGCTGAAACAAGACGTAGAATGACGTTTTTATTGGGAACACCTAACTTGCGTCAAGAAGCACTCTTACAATGGTCGTGCGCAAGGAGCGAGCGAGAAAAAAAAAGAAACCACATGGTTTGCCACAGTGCGCGTTTCCAAGTAAGAAAAGAATTAGAGGGTGTTGAGTACATTTGTTTTGTCGCACCTTCACGCCTTAATAACGATGTTCGGCTTCGAAAGAGGCCAGCTTATGACGCTGTGCCATGAAGCATAACACTAAGATGCCGCGTAAACACAACTATTTGTTTGGTGTTCTCGGAACGCTTGTTTTTTCAAGGTTCTCAATTATCAAGCATGTGTGCTAACCACGACGAGCCGTGTACACAACTCCGCATGCGTAGAGGTATACGAAGAAGCCATGGCGGCACACCATCTGTTGAATTGTTGCCTCATCCCCACTCGCGATGCATGATCGCATCCGCAGCAAACAGATTTCACGCATTCGTTGGTAACGCTCGCACCATGGTTTTAACGAGGCACGCTACAGAGAACACGTTAGCAAACGTTCTGCAAATATATCGACGTTGCCACTAGCTGCGTACAAGAGCGCATACAAACTCGGTATACGTTCAGTCATTTCAGCCAAATAAAACAAAACCTCAACATTTCACACCAAGCGATACAATTGCAGGTGCCCCTCAGTATTACCGCAATAAAGTTTGTCCAGCTTTCAACAGCTTAGTAGTTTCAATGTCACACTTTTAGGCATAGGCACTGAGAACATTAACTGCAACTAATGAAGTCACATGGCGATTGCCTTTGTAGTTAGTCACAGCTACGTTGACTACAAAAGCGTCTGCTTAGTTTGCGCGCCACTGTAAGGCTTATGGGTATACTAATAGCAAAATATTTATGATGAATGTGACAGACACGTAATCCTAACATGAAAGCTACTCAAACTATTCCATGAGGAATAGCGAGGCGAGATTCAGCTTAATGTAGCATCATTGGCGACATTGCCGATAGCATCTATTCGTGTTCATCATGCGTTCAGTACAGCGCGGCGCGTGGTAACGAGGGCCAAAAGAAAGTAATTGTTTAGCGCTGACTCTCAAATGAAATTTTTATTTAGAAGAAAACAATAAATATCAAGCCTTATCACAACTATGCAGCCAAATCTAGTCCTATGAAAATCATGCGGCCAAATAATACGCCAAAAAAACAAAAATAAAGACAAGAACTGGTTCATTTGCACGTGGTCGATACATTCAATGTCACTCAAGTTGATAGACGGCCAGTTGACACACAAGTCGCCATTCTTCGTTATATGGGAAGATCAGACGATTTCTCTGGCGACCTGCTGTTTGTGATGCGTTTGAATTGGTGTGTTCTCAAAGCGGGGAGGGGGCATCCGCACTCGTGGCAATGGCCAGCGAGGGTAAATGGTCGATTTTCAGCGAGTGTGCATTCGCGCTCTTTTAATCCGATGTTGATGCACCTTCTGTTCTACCGAATGTAGGCTTTTACATGGGACAATGGCAATTGACGACAACGATATATGAGCATAATTGCACTCATGCTTCACCTCGCAGTGCCACACTGCCGAAGGTACGAGATCAGCACAGGTCATATCCTTGTGCAGAAGGACGTAGCTTTGAGATTGACGGCTTAGTTGATGCCATCAGAAGAAAGCTTTGAGTTACCTTGGTTGGCGATACCTTACCGATATATGTTTCCTATCAGACGTTAGGTTCGCCGCTCATACACACCGCTTTTATGAAATCAGTTATCGCTTATAGTTTAACCTCGCGTGAAGGGGAGCGCATTACGTATGTCCTGTCGTTAGTGCCGGGATGACCTGTTCGTTGTGACGCTGCTTATAGTCGAAGCCAAGCCGTAAAACTGGTATCATTTCAGCTTAGCCAAGCCGTCACATTAACGCTAGCGGTGCACCGATAACGCTGATCGCTGTAAATTTTCTTTCATTCGAAGTACTTGTAAAGATTTTTTTCTTTGTTTTTTTTTATCATCGTACTGTTTAACAATCGGAGACTGTGCCACTCCTTTGCGCTGCCCCGTTTTATACTACGACATGTGATGGTGTGTCCGGGGAAGCAGGTAATATGTACCGAAACGGCGATGCAGATTGAGTAAAATACTCGGACGAAGGTTTGAAGCCATGCTGTTTAATAAAGCTGGGAGGCACCACCGAGAAAGAAATGTGTGTATGGAGCAAAGGCGCAACGTCGTTATCACATAAACTCTTTTTTGAGGCGACGGGGCCGAAACACTTATTGCATCAACACACTAGTCAAGCATGTCGCAAAAGGACGCTGTGAGGATTGTATGTGTGACACTGACAAAACAACTAGGACGGGTTTACATCCTCCCTCGTGGTTAAGAAGTCTTGCATCTTCCACTGTGCTACAAGAGAATACAAGTTTTTTTCTTCCCCCGGCAACGTTAAAAAAAAATTCTGTCCCAAAGTATGCAGGTACATATCTAAACCCACGAACAGGGTTATGTCAATGAGCCTCGAAATGTACAATTAGGTGAGAGAAGGGGAATTGCTCGAGAAGGCTCGTTGCTTTGTTGGATATTTATGCCAAAGTAAGCGTAGAGGAACGTTGTTCGTAATCTTTTACTGTAATGTAGTAAATATAACATAAATGGAAGGGAATTAAAGAGAATGAGAAAACACTTTTCCCCGACCACACCACGTTAGAACTACGCGTAAGATAGTTTTTCAAGTCAGCTACGACAGTGGACATTCCCGCAGTATTTTTGGGGTATTTCTGTGAGTGTAATCAGTCAGTGTTAGCCAATTCTACGCGTAGCTAACACGGTGAACGTGACGCACTCTTTTTTCACAGAGGGTGGCACGTGTAGAACGTGATCTCTCTCTCTCTCTCTTGTTTCTTACCATAGTCTATATCTAGTCATACACATGTTTTGCTTCATAGTCCTTTTCCCATCCACTTCTAAGGAGCATGTACTGAAAGACGGGAATTGCTTGTTTGTGTATCTGTTTTATCGGTGCTCAGATACAATTCGCATTCAAACCTGCACGGAAACCCTGTCGTGCATTTGGGTATATGAGCCCCGCCGCGGTGGTCTAGTGGCTAAGGTACTCGGCTGCTGACACGCAGGTCGCGGGTTCGATTCCCGGCTGCGGCGGCTGCATTTCCGATGGAGGCGGAAATGTTGTAGGCCCGTGTACTCAGATTTGGGTGCACGTTAAAGAACCCCAGGTGGTCGAAATTTTCGGAGCCCTCCACTACGGCGTCTCTCATAATCAAATGGTGGTTTTGGGACGTTAAACCTCACAAATCAATCAATCATTTGGGTATATGAAGCGTCCCCAGTACATTTTCTTTTCTGTGAACGATCACTCGCCATAAAAAAAAAGCTTAAACCTAACCATACCGGCCCTCAGTATGAATGATTCAAGCTTTTGTTCGTTATTAACATAAATTCTGTGCACGTGCTCGCCTTGTACCTGGCACCGGATGGGAACCAGTGTAAACCTGGTTTTTTTCCGAAGAACTCCGATGATATAACATACATACGACGCCTCTAGGCACGTCGTAGGTCTCTCTGAGCAGTGTTCTTACATATTCATATGTAGTGTTTAACGTCCCAAAACCACCATATGAGAGCCTAGTGAAGGCCTCCATAAATTTCGAACCACTAGGGTTCTTTCACGTGCACCAAAATCTGAGCAGACGGGCTTACAGCATTCTCCTCTCCATCGAAAATGGAGCTGCCGCAGCCGGAATTCAATCCCGCGACCTGTGGGTCAGCAGCCGAGTACCTTAGACACTAGACCATTACGGTGGCGCAGTGTTCGTACATGTATGTTGGATGAATCTAACTTTAAACTGCTTTGCGAGACACAATAGGTGCTCTAGTGGTGCAACATTCTGTGAAAGACACGTCGCATGGTGAAAAAAACTGTTTATAGACTCTATGCGTTGCCTCGGTTTTCCGCCATTTATATGCAAAGTGCAGGAAACACGTCTCCTGTGTGGAATGAAACGACAGTGCTGAGGCTAAATGATCCGGCCACAATTGGTTGTAGGACCACACCTGTAGGCTCTATACAATCATGTGTTGTAGAGTTTAGGCTCACTTATAATACTTGGGGGCCTAAAATTACACCCTAAAAGTTACTAGTGCCTACCAGATTTTTTCTGGTTGTGACAGTGGTGGCAATGCAGAAGGTGGCATTAACCTGGCATACATAATTGGAATTAGTTTGACTGTCCCTCCCACGAGTCCATAATGGGGGCAGGTATTAAGCAGCCTTGTGTGTCGCCGTAAGGCAAACAGCAGACTCTCCACACTCTTCGCAATGGTGGTGGGCCTTCCGGAAAAAGAAATCACATATCCATATAGTGTAGGATGATGAGTTGGGCGAAGCGTCCATCAGCCCATCCGTGCTTCTGTGCCTCCGTTCATTCTTGCTTCAGTCCGTCCATTCGTCCGTTCATGAGTCTATCTGCGCATCCGTCCATGCGTCCTTCCTTCTATGCGTCTGTCTGTGCGTTCGTCCATCTGTGCGTCTGCCTGCCTGCCTGCCTGCCTGCCTGCCTGCCTGCCTGCCTGCCTGCCTGTCTGTCTGTCTGTCTGTCTGTCTGTCTGTCTGTCTGTCTGTCTGTCTGTCTGTCTGTCTGTCTGTCTGTACGTGTGTCACTCAAACTAGCAGCACATGCTGAGTGAGTCATACAATTAGGTGATTACGAACCGGCCACAGACATGCATGGATCAACCCACGGCTTTAGGTGCTTCATCCCTAAATGTGCAGTCTTGAAATGTCCACCACCTCAAATCACCCCTTTGCAGGCTGCGCACTATCGGTTATCCTGCTGTGTGAAAGCATCTCATGTCGCCGATATTGCCACAAAATAAATGCGGCGGGAATGCGCATTGGCGATTCTTCAATTGGGGACAAGTTTAATGCGGTGCTACAGTGTTGCTTTTTTGCCAAAAAGTATAACAACCGCTTCAGAGATGAATAAGAAGCCATAGGGTGGAACCAATACCTTTAGGGTGATTTGCAGGACTTTCCGTAGAGCTTGGGTGATTCAGGGACTTGTTTTCTGGAAGCAAGAATAATCACAAGATTGTTTTAAATTTGAAACACTTCTTCAGCATTTCTATCTATCTATCTATCTATCTATCTATCTATCTATCTATCTATCTATCTATCTATCTATCTATCTATCTATCTATCTACGTGTCTCGTGATCACCTCCTTCACTTGGGACGTGCATAACGTGAAAATCCCGTCATGTTCACGTCAAACCATTTTTTCCAGACGTGTGTGGCTCATACCTGTACAACACGGGCCACAGTATGCGGGCATGCGCTACAGGTGATTGACAGTTCATATCTATACTCAGGAACGGTGGCCCCACCGCAGTGGTTTAGTGGCTAAGGTACTCTGCTGCAGACCCACAGGTCGTGGCATCGAATCCCGGCTGTGGCAGCTGCATTTTCGATGAGGCAAGATTGGTGCAGGCACATGTGCTCAGATTTTGGTGCACCTAAAGAATCCCAGGTGGTCAAAATTTCTGGAGCTCCCCACTACGGCGTCTCTCATTATCATATGGTTGTTTGGGGACGTAAAACGTCGCATATAAATCAACCAATCAATCAAATAACCAGGAACGGTGTAGAACAGACATTGGTAATTTCTCTGCAAGAGTGTGAAAAAAAACTGACATCGGGCAAAGACGTTCACCCACAACAACCCAACCTCAACGAAATGGCTCATGATCGAGCACGAGAACTGACCCGCCGTGACGATCAATCAGCCACCGAAGAGCTGGGCCCAGACGTGCAGTTTAATGACCCACTACTCACCTTCCATGAAATTACCTCCCACTACCGACACAACAGAAGCCGATACCCTTTACCCCATTCAAAACTCGAACGCGCGCAAGAAGTAGCCTTTAGAATGTTACAAACGAGATCGTACCCATCACGGGGCCGACTCAGCCATTACAACTCAGACATAAATTCACAGTGCCCAGATTGCACAGAAGTGTACTGTTCACTCGCGCACATGCTCTGGCAATGTCCCGCGTTACCTCAGAGACCTCTCACCAGTGAGTCCGACTGGGAGGAGGCACTCAGGAGCCCCAATCTCCGAAACCAACTTAAGGCAGTCCAGAGGGCCCAAGAACTGGCGGAACGCCACCACGTTCCCGCCCCGACTTGGGCGTCGCCTACGGTAGCGGCTGCTAGGATGTCCCACGTGGGCACCCTGGTGGCTTAAACTCCTCAGGACCATATATTAAAGTTCTTGACTGACTGACTGATCGGCAGCGCTGACCCAATGAATGCAAATACTAAATATCGGGGTGATGGCAGGAATCGAACCTAGGCGTTCTACGTGGCAATCAATTATTCTACCACAGGACCATGACATGGGGCTTGGAACTGATTAAAAAAACGTTATGCAGGCGCGAAATTGATGAAACTTGTGCTGTGGTTGCGGTGGCGGCTGTGTAATTTTATAGGAGTTACAAATGTGCTCCTATGATGCAGGTGTGATGCCTGGTTAACGCCAATTGTAGTTATAATCACCATCCACTCATGTTGTTCTACTTAGCACTATCAAGGGCTAGCATCCTTGCAAGAGAAAACGTTACACATCATGCCACTTCTTGTGTTGCTTATACCCATGTTACGGTTACCATCACTACGCACCCGTAAACAACTGGTTATATAATATATATGTGACTGTTCAGCAAATCTCTGTGCGCACAACATTTATACGTATCGTGAGCGTCATTTGGTAACGTCACGCTCAAACGAAAAAAATTCCTCCACAATCGCCTTTCGTCCGTATGCTGTGCAAGTAATCGATTATCACGGTGCAATTGATCGCCAATTTTTTTTTTCAGTTACACAGCACAAGGAAGTTAAGTTTGACACAGGGTACTTGTGACTAAATGCGCTTGTTATGACACTTTCCATTATTGTAGCATATGCGGAAGCAAAGACCCAGAAAAACAACTAAATATGAAACGGTCTGCCAGCTCTACAACTGCAGACTGAAGACAGCACATGCACCACTCTATTTGAGTTTTTACAAAAAAAAGACACAGTTTTGCCGCAAAGGTGATACAATGAACGCGATAGCAATGAATTGAAAGGTCACTCGCAAAATGGCAAGCAGATCGAAACGTGCCCTGCATTTCTCACACACAAATGAAACGTACTCCCAGGTACAGATAGTGCTAATAAGCATCCCAGTTGTCACTTCGCTGTGTATGAGAATCACGCCCTTTTCGCAAACGGAGATTGTGCAACGATAGCAGTGACCTTTGTGTACCCGGTGACTACAACGAAATCGTTCCAATGAAAGCCCAAGACTAGCCAAGACGTGTGATTGTCGCCTCGGCGAGATAATTGCGCATGCTTGAGCGTCCACCCTGCCCCCTCTTTGCGGGGCAGAGTACGCTTGGGAAGATTAGAGTGCGCGCTGACGCGTCGTGACGATGTGCCGAGGCGCGCTCATTTCACGATTTCACTAGTAATGTTGAAAAGACAATAAATCCCCCCCCCTCGAGATGCCCGTCACTAGCAGTAAGTGGTAGATATAAATAGCTTGCCATTTGAACGTTGATGGCGGTGCTCTTTCGTGGCTCAGTGGCTAACGCCTCGCACTCATGATTCGGAGGTCTCACGTTCGAGCGTGCTCCGGAATCTTTCTTTTGATTATTTATATTTGGGCCCCACAGCGGTGGTATAGTGGCTAAGGTACTCGGCTGCTGACCCACAGGTGGCGGGATCAAATCCCGGCTACGGCGGCTGCATTTCCGATAGAGGCGGAAATGTTGTAGGCCCGTGTGCTCAGATTTGGGTGCAAGTTAAAGAACCCCAGGTGGTCGAAATTTCTGGAGCCCTCCCCTCAGCATCTCTCTAATCATATGGGGGTTTTGAGACGTTACACCCCACATATCGATCAATCAATCACCATGGGAAGGTTTCGTCCATGCCCCGCAGTGGTGGTCTAGTGGCTAAGGTACTCGGCTGCTGACCCGCAGGTCGCGGGATCAAATCCCGGCTGCGGCGGCTGCATTTCCGACGGAGGCGGAAATGTTGTAGGCCCATGTGCTCAGTTTTGGGTGCACGTTAAAGAACCCCAGGTGGTCGAAATTTCCGGAGCCCTCCACTACGGCGTCTCTCATGATCTTATGGTGGTTTTGGGACGTTACACCCTACATATCAATCAATCAATTATTTATATTTGCTGCGTTTCCATATATACATGTAGATGCGTATACATATACGGTGAGTGACGGCGACACCGACACCTGTGGCAAAATGGCAAAATCCAGCCAATAGTGTCCATATTATTGCTATCCCAATAGGAGAGACTGCACATATAGCAAATTTTGTCGCTACAGAAGAGCACGTCGACGTGGTGAGGCTGTGCTTTCTTTTGATATAGGAAGGACAAAGAAAAATTTCCAATTTAGCTGCTTCTATCACTTTGCTGGCGTCTTTTAGTGACGCTGCGCCAAAAAAGCATAAATAATTCGAAATTCTTGAACGTCTCCGAGTTTTCTTCAGTAACATATATGTCGCGAAGTTACGCGACAATTATTTGTGTGTTTGTGAAATTTGGCCTTCAAATGCTCGTGCAACTTAAGATGAACATGACCGTGCTCTTGTACTTTAACATATCTATTGGTAGGGAACCAACATGATGACTAATTAGTGTAAAGAAAAGAAAAAAATTCTGATTCAGGGAATTCCTGAAACGACAATGCCGGCAAATTGGCCTGAGCCTGACGAATCGGCTTGCCGGGCTTAGGACAGCCTCGATTTAGGCTTCTCGAAGGAGCAAGCACAAACTTTTGCAGAGGTCACACAAATGAACCGTCGAACATACCCTCTTCCAAATCGTCCTCTTTGCACTCCCAACAAATCCTATAGAGATGTCTCCAGACCTGCACTTTCTTCCCCTCACCTGTTGTCCCACTACTGTGGTACTTCCCTTGAATGCTCCCAACGTAGTGAACCTCACGCTATCCTTTCCATATCTTTTCCAGCTGCACTGCTCATGCTCCCCCGAAGGGACAGCCTGACATCTCAAGATTGGAGGACCAGGAGGTCCTGCTCTCGTCTGAGGATCCGGTGTTGCTGCTTGCTGTGGTGAATCGGACTGCCGATATCAGCGCTGCAACAGACGTGGCCGTGTAGACGAGGCGTACGTCATCCAAATATATTTTTATTTACTTCTTTATTCAGCCCCTTTGACCACATGACCTGCGTGAAGCCTCCTCCTCCTCCTCCTCTTCCTACTACTACTACTACTACTACTACTACTACTACTACTACTACTACTACTACTACTACTACTACTACTACTACGAGGATGACGACGACGAAGATGCTGATTACAACCCAAATAAAACTCGAGCAGAACAACCTTTCACCAAAAAACAAATAGGTGAAAGTGATAACAAAAGCCCAAAAAGAGGAAAGGTTCAGCCCGTTTGACTGCGTGAGGCCTACTACTACTGATACTACAATGCAAGGATTACCCGCCCGCTTCCGACTGCTCTCCGTCACTCCTTTCTTCTTCCTCTTCTTCTTCTTCTTGTAGTCTGTTGCTTGCGTCGTTCGCCCGTGTGTTTCGGTTTTTTCTTTTCTTTTTCTTTTTTTTTTTGTCTTGCGGGTCTTCGAACTGTGAGGGTGGGCCTCTGCTACGGGAAATTGTATCATTTCGCTTAGATCCTCCGAAGAAGGCTGGTCCACCAGCCGAAACTGTTAGGATTAAATAAATATTTTATTGTTTTGTTTCCTATACTGCAGTATTCTCGAAGTTTATAGTTTTTATTATGGTAGACAGAATAAACTCTGATCATAATCATAAATTTCACACACACACACACACACACACACACACACACACACACACACACACACACACATATATATATATATATATATATATATATATATATATATATATATATATATATATATATATATATAACATTCAGAGAGTACCTTAAAGCGAGAAGCTTAGCACCGAGCATATATAGCTTCCTCAATCCCACTTGGTTCGATCAGATGCGCTCCGTTTAGTTGCGCTCATGAACGCATATATTATAATGTCACTTTTACAAAAGCGCATATACTCCTGCTGTGTCCGGGGGACACGCGTCATTCGAAGTCGATGACGCACAACGGCCTCACGAAAGGGCCAATTAAAACAACGAAGCCTTGACCACAAGCCCCATCGCATCAACCTTGGCGGTGAGAGATGATCGCGCAACCACAAACTTCGAACAACCATTGCTGCAAGGCTTTCGTACAACGCTACAAAGACCTGCTCTTGCATTTTTTCCTGATTTGTATTTCTAGTTTTTTTTTTTTAGAATAGGCTATACGTCAAATCGCCCCACGTCATACATACCCAATGTAGCATGCCCGGAAGCTCAAAGCGCGTCGAAACGGGAAGTGGGGTCGATAAGAATGAATTTGCAAAACCGCCCAAGAGCTAAAATGAAGGCCAGACAAAAAGTAACCTCCGTTGCTAATTAATCAACAAATAAGTAAATAATTAATCGTTCATCCACTAGTTTTTTTATTCATTCGCGTAACATCTACGCAGTACCATATTACTACTACTGCTACAACATTACTACTTCCAATAATAATAATAATAATAATAATAATAATAATAATAATAATAATAATAATTATTATTATTATTATTATTATTATTATTATTATTATTATTATTATTATTATTATTATTATTATTATTATTATTATTATTATTATTATTATTATTATTATTATTATTATTATTGGCTTTTATGTTCCAAAACAAAAATACCTTTTGAAAAAAAATTGGCAGCATCCACGGAGTGAATGATGGACAGTGGGGCGAAGCATTCGTCCGTCCATTCGTTCTTGCATCCGTCCTTCCATGCGTCCGTTTGTATGACCGTCCATGCGTCCATCCGCCCGTCCGTGCGTGCGTCTGTTCGTGCGTCCGCACCTCTATCCGTGCGTCCGTCCCTGCGTCCGTCCATGCGTCCATCCGTCCGTGCAGCCATCAAATTTTTCTTTCCTAACATTTACATTACAATTACATCCAATAACATTCTCAATACTTTTCTCAGCATGATTGTCTGTTATATCTCATTAAAATTGTCATTAACAAAAAACATGCCTTGAAATGTACACTTCTTTCATTATGACATATACAGTAATATAACACAACTGCCAAAACAGAAAGAAGTCAGGGGCCTTTTTTCGTTTCCGGAAAATGGTGTTACATGCGTTTGTGCTCTGCCAGCTTTCGTACTCGGCGGTGATGCATAATTGACATGTTGCAGAGAGGAGTAAGCTCAATTCCCTCATAAGAAAGGTCTTCAAGTTCGCGCTCGGCTTGCCTGTAAGCACTCGCACTGAAAACCTTTTCAAGCTCGGTGTTCACAATACACTCGCAGAGATAATCGAGGCGTAAGAGCGCTCACAGCTGCTCAGGCTTTCCGGAACCAAATCGGACCGCAAGATACTCAACGATTTGGGCCTCAACCCTATTGACCAGTGCACTGATTCCATGCATATTCCCAGGGACATCAGGTCTCAACTGCGCATCGCATCCATACCCCTCAATATGCACCCTGCGCACAACGCCGGTCGACGTATACGGCTAGGGGTAGATCTCTGCTCGAGCACGTCCGTATAGCGACCCCGCTGATGCAAGTTTTGTGGATGCTGCACCATACGTCCTACATGAGGCATTCGCTGTTTCCATCGTGGACTCAAATTCCAGGCTCACTTGCTCCGCCACGGTACGCATATCGAAGCCCGTGATAGCCGAACAGGTTGCAATCGCACTGGCTATGCTAGATAGTCGCAGAGAGTCAATACACAGCCACACTAAGGCGGCTATCAAAGCCTACGAAACCGAGATGGTAGCCCCTCTGGCACTCCGCATTCTCCAAAGCGTCAAGAGTATCACGCCCTATTCTCTCACTTGGTTTCCTGCTTACCTGGGGTCAATTGAGGGTTCCACCTCTAACACTAACGAGGGCGCAGACGAGGCCACACCGCCTCCGCAGTCCCTCTACCTCGCTTGGAACTCTTATGTTCAACGAAACAACAAAGCACTTCCATCTGTCAAGAAGCGTATTCCCTCTCCCACACCCTGCCTCGTGCAGGGCGCAGGCAGTTACCTTTAGACTATTGCAAGCCAGTGCGTATCCTAAACCTGCAGTTCTTCAGGCCATGTAGCCTGAACAGTATCCAAGTGCGGATTGCTCCACCTGTGGCCTGTTAGCAACATTCAACCGTGTGTTGTGGGAATGTGAAGTCATCGGCTCCGCCCTCAGCGCGGACAGGGCGACTGCGCTCTTACGCAGCCCCGAACTTAACGATCAAACCCTGGCCGTCCAGAGCGCCCGTGAATGGGACACCAAGCTCGGTTTGACTATCGATACGTGGGATTAGTCAAGTGGCACGAGGTCTCCCCTGCGTCTTCTCAGGAGCAAAATAAAGTTCTAATCAATCACTCAGTCAATCAAGTGAAAATTAGCGTGCAGTGCGTGACGTATACTTTTCTTTCTTTCATTATTTCGTTCTTTCTTTGCTTCTTTTCTCTCTCTTTCTTTCTCTCTTTCTTTCGTTCATTCTTTCTTTCCTTCTTTCTCTCCTTTGTCGCTTTCTTTGGTCCTCTTTCTTTATTTCTTTCTTTCTTTTCTTTCTTTCTTTCTTTCATTCTTTCTTGATTCCTTTCTTTCAATCTTTCTTTCTCATTGTGGAGTGCTCCCTCCAAACTCTTTTTTCCTCTATGCCGAAAACTGGACCTTTCTGTCCGTGCTCAACAGCGGAGCACTTTAGTTCCTACACGAAACAGTTTCCGACAAGTTTCCAACCAGTTTCCGAACAGCAAAGCAGCAACGTGAAATTACAGGTGGCCTCTATAAAAAGATCAGAGTGCCATATTGGAAACAATCAATCCCCGACAGCCATAGTATTCAAAGAATATAGGATAATAATTTTGACACAAATACGCGTGTGACTAGCACACCATCCCGTGCCGCTCTTCTGCACGCTCGCCAGTGCCATGTTTTTCGCGTATGACGCCGCTGCCAAACTCTCTGTGTCACAACAAGCTCCACTTATAATAATATGTGGAGCTTATGCCACAACATGAATATGAAGGATGCTGTCGTGGATAATTTTGAGAATTTCAACCACCTTAAGTTCCTTAACGTGTAACCAAGTCTAACCCCCGTATTCAAGAACGTCCCTTCACTCAACGCTTCACCTTCACTCGAGAAAGCCAATGGGAGCGTCATCTATAAGAACGGCAAGTCACAGCATAGCAGGGAAAATCCGCTGCGATTTTCGAGTTGCGCAGCGTCATTTTCAGCCGAGCTGTGGCGCAGTGCTCAACTCTGTCAAGTGAAGGGTGAAAGTCGAGTCGAGGAGCGTTTGTGAATACGGGGGTAAGTAAGTATACGGGGCTCACGCATTTCCGTTTTCATCGCGAATGCGGCCGCCGCGGCCGGGATTCGCTCCCGCAACCTCAGGGTCAGCATTCGAGCACCATAACCGCTAGGCCACCGTTGCGGCTAACGAGCTTTCGTTTAAAAATTACCGACGCCACACTTCCTACCATAGTACTATCATAGCACCATCAACTTGTCAAAGGGTGGTGCTCTGTCATCGCCGGTTAAGCTTTCGCGTCGCTTCCGCGTACATAACCCTCGCCGCCGATGCGAATTCCCTTCAGAACCTACGCCGCCCGCGAAACTGAGTGCTTTGTAAATGGCACAAGGCCAGGTCGAAAAGGCGCTGTACGTGGAGGGAGCCGAGAGCGAGGGAGCGTTTAGCTGGCGGATGCGCAGATCCTCGGCGCGATTCCTGGGCGAAGGCAGAATAAACGAATAGGTAAATTTACCCCACTACGCTGTATACTATCGTCCGTCGGCACACATGCGTACCTTGCTCACAGGTTTCGCGGTGCGTAACGTGGGTGCGGCAGAGCGTATTTACATGCGCTAACCCTGGAGCGCTGGTGATTCATCAACCTGAATTATGATACCTCGTGAAGCAAACTAACCTGCATGGAAAAGACATAATAATAATAATAAATAAAGCGTCTAAGGTACAGAGCAAGGTGAGTGATAGCTTAAAATGAATTCCGAAACAAATAAAGAGTTCAGACTTCTATTGATGTTTGCCTGCGTTTCTCGTGTGTTTTCGCGCTGACGACACGATAGTAGATTTCGTTTCTGCGCGTGTCACCGAGCTTCAGCTGAAGCGTATTAAAAAAAAATCTTGGAATAATACGTTGCATAATTAATGACATATTAATGACCTTCTTGTTGTTTGTCACTGCAGAATATGTAGAATGTGATACTAAACATGTCTCCCCTGTCATAATGCTTTCGATGCAACGCAGGTATCCTGTAAGTAAAATAAATAAACATGACAATTGTATTACGGCTGGTGTAATGAGAAACCAGTCCAATTTCAAAGCTTATATTGTTCCTCGCTTTACATTTCAGTAAAATTACTTCCATTAGGGACCAAGGCAGCCGTATTTTCGATAAAGGCGAATATCCTTGGGGTCCGCGTGCTCAGGTTAGGTTGCGCGTTGCATAACCCCAGGAGTCCTCTGCTACGGCGTTTCTCATAACCAAATGGTGGTGTCGGGACGTAAAACACCATCAATTATTATTATTCTATTGGGAGCGAGCTCAAGTTTCTGCGAGTAAAGTGCCCTGTTAAACGACTGTGCTGCACATGTTGCTGCGCGTTTATTTTATACACTTTTCTACCTATCTTTTTCATTTTCTGCTTTCGTACTCGCACCTCTCCAGTTAACCCTCCCCCAGTGCGGTATAGCGAAAAGGATGTATATATGTAACCCGAATTCTGCAGTTTCTGTTTTTCGGGTAAGGCTTCCTCTTGGGCGAGTGCGTTTCAGCACACAGACGTCATGTAGTGTGAAATAACCCGTACAGAAGAAGAACGGGTCACTTGTCTTCGGTTCTCCGGGGAGTGCTGCCCTTAATAAGAGTGTTCTTTCATGCTGCAATAAATTTTTTGTCACTGTTTACTGACCCTCTCGAAATTTTCTCCCTTGACAAAATTCAGCTTTCCAGAGGCCCCCACGATAACATTGCACACAATGACACCGCAAAGCATCTTTGCACTCTCTGCGTTCCACATGAGCCGAAGAATAGGTAAAGGCCTGATAGTGGTAACTATTATTTTATTCAAACGCTTAAACCACGATGAAGCGGCTTTTGCAGCTGCAAAGTTTTAGTGGGTATACCGGGTATTCTTACGGGACTCCTATAGAAGGGTCAGACGACAACCGCGATATCAATCTCCTCCTCCTTCAAAGTACAATAATCATCAGAGTGCTGACAGTACGTACACAAACATATACCCGTGGCTAAGCAACTTTTTGAAGGCGCTGCAGCAGAGCATTACCGATGACTCGCCCACTTAAGCAAGGAAGTAGTCTGAATTTCAACAGGCTTTGATCCCCAACCTGCGTCAATTCACTCCTCAGTGATACATGCAAGATGGTTCATTTGCTGAATGAACCCCCGTTTGTACGATGTACTCGCTCAGAACTTGCGAACGACTGTCAAGCACTGGCAGCTGCTTTCTTTGCCTCGACAAGCTTGTTGGTAGGATTTCACGTATAGCTTTCAGTCCATCTGACATACGTTCATTTATTCTAAGAGCCAGTATTCCAACGCCAAGCTCCCGTTATTTCGACTGGTCTCCCGCTAGGGCTGATCCTTCTAAGAGCATCGTAATGCAGCCCACATACGTTTCTGTTTTTTTTTGCACTTCACTATATCCTTGAGGTGTTGTTTATCAGACGAACACCACGACAACGTAACTTGCTATCTTCACCTTTGAAGGAATATTCACTACATCCCTCTTATTTATTCATTTTAACTTTTTTGACGTTAAATTTCTTTTTGCCCAGATATACACATGTAAACATCGCCATCTGTGTTAAGGTCAACCGTAATCACGTAAAAGTACATGCACTCACAATGTGTCCAGCGCTATCACCTCACAAATATTGTGCAACCTTTATTTTTATCAGCTGATCACCTCGAGAACGACACTCGTGTCACGTATACCACTTTCTACATCGCTTTTTATAATGTACTAGTGTCGTTTATCGCAAACGACCCATCAGTCGCAAAAAGCCGATAAGTATTTCACCATAGCATGGATCCACAGATTCACCTGACACGCATTGACTTCAGCAGTAGTGTGATAAGTATTCCTCGGTGCCTTCGAATTTCTTCGAGATGGACAAATAAATACAAATGGATTCAGATGACCGGAAATGTCAAATCAGTGCTGTTACATCGAAAGTGAGCCCGCAAGCACGAAAGTAATTGCACCGCGACGAGTATCCTTGGGCAGTGAAAGCGAAGGCGTCTCCTGCGGCTCCGATTGCATAAGAAATCAAAAATTCATGAACTTATGTCGTCGTAACATTGGCCCACATAGGCGTTGCGTAATGCATTCTTAAGACCCCGGATACACTGAAGGTGCAACGCCGTGCATATCGTAACGATGTCTATATACTTCGAGTGCATATCTTCGACTTCCAACTAATGAACGACTTATTTTGCCATTTGCTCAGAGGCAATGAGTGAGAGCCCCGCCGCGGTGGTCTAGTGGCTAAGGCACTCGGCTGCTGACCCGTAGGTCGCGGGTTTGATTCCCGGCTGCGGTAGCTGCATTTCCGATGGAGGCGGAAATGTTGTAGGCCCGTGTACTCAGATTTGGGTGCACGTTAAAGAACCCCAGGTGGTCAAAATTTCCGGAGCCCTCCACTACGGCCTCTCTCATAATCAAATGGTGGTTTTGGGATGTTAAACCCCACAAATCAATCAATCAATCAGAGGCAATGAGTGCTTTGACCTGATCCGGGTTTGTCTTTGTGAGGTGCTTCAGCCTTCAGCTTGAAGAAAGCGTTTCGTTGCCCTGGAGTGGATATTCTGACCTTGCCTGGAAAGATGTTCGTTTCTAAAGTTTCAATTGCAACCAACGGGCGCTGGTCTATCGATAACAGTGGTTTGTTATCAGACATCTTGTCAGAGCTCCGTACACAGCCACATCCTTATCGCGCAGTGGGTTACCGCTCAACAGCTTGTCATCAAGGGGTGAAAAAGTGGCATGCTTGGTAGGGGGTCTTCTGGAACGGTGTACGCTGATGTCCCTGGGAACGGCCTCATGGGAATCCTTGTAGGACCCCGCATTACGCACACTTTGGCATTTCATATGGCCGGCAGCATACCAGAAGCTAAATCACGCAGTTGACTTAGCTGCTATCATAGTCTTGCCCCGTAAAAGCTTACATTTCTTTGATGTAACTAAACTCAAGGCAATTTTCTGAAACAGAAATTCTAGAGCCATAGACACCTACCTTGAAGGCACAGAAGGCAGCGAAACCATTACCAATACACTTAATGTCAATAAGCCCGTACTACGACCGCCTGTAGACTTAATGTGCTCCCCCAAGCTTGCTCGTGATTCTGACAATCTGTTTTCTTCCACCTCCTTTCTAGAACTCCTATCGTTTTCCCAAGTGCCGGTTAGCAAACCAGACATGCGTCTGCTTAACTTCTATCTCTGCCTTTCATTGTTTCTTTTTCTCTCTCTTTCTATGTCTGGCTCTCTTTCATGAGGATGTCTCCAGAAAATAAAACTGTATTTCTATTTAGCGTGGATTGCATGCATTGTTCACGACGTATACAATGTTTTGTGTCATTTCATTGTATACAGCATTTTGTTACATATTGCGCCTTTAGCTAATTGTCATCGTCATCATCATCATTTTAATACTCATCGCCATCATTTTGTCGGTGTTATCGTTCTCGCACAGCCATTTTCTCGCGGTCAGAAAATTCTGTTTTTATTAGAAGATTGAAAGATTCATTGAAGATTGAAGATTTATTAGAAGATTTATCAGAAGATTGTCTTGTGGTCGACACACTGTGCAACCTTGAAAGGGTAAACGCTTGTGCAAGTAGGTAGGGATCTATTCCAAATTGTAGATAGCGCATAGAATGTAAAGAGACGAAACAAACCGAGGTTATTAGCAGCGCTCTTTGCCTCTGTTTGTTTGGTCGCTTTCCAAACCTTCTGTGCGCTGTTAACACTGTGCAACCTTACTTGACTCTGGACCACCTAACCATCCACCTCGGTCGTACGGTGTTTACGGTGCTGAGTCACTGACCCTAATGTCGTGGTTTCGATCCTGGTTATGGTGGGCACATTTCGAGGCACTGTTAGGAGCAACATTCTTCGGTCTTCCACATCACAACACATCAAGCCTTCAGTGCTTCAAGCACATGCCTTCTTCGCACACCAGATGCTAAGGCAGGAACAGTGTCGGTCCACACAACAACCTGTGATTGGCTACGTGATGATTTCATTTACAGGCGCTCTTGAAGCCACTAAACCACATATACAGTATGTCATTGCTCCAGCCTTTTACTTTTTTTCATGGTGAGTTCAGCCTTGCAGCGGAGTATCCAATTACATCATATCTTACGCATGCTATATTGTCATGCCCCGAGACGACCTCGGCTGCCCGTAAGAACGTGCTCAACTTCTAATTTTTGTTAATCGATAGCTCTAAGACGCTGAAATCGGAGTGAAAACGTATACGTAGAAAAAGCGTGCGTTCCTTGGTGAGGTTAACGTATCATTAATTCATGAACGCTTATCTGTTTTGTCATTGTAATTTGTCATTGTAACAGTGGCCCACTAAAATTTTGTGGGAGCTTCAAGGTTCGATTTCTATCATTTGCCATGTCGCACCCCTCAGGATTCAACGGTAACTTTCACTCGATATGCTATCTCACGGGATGATCGCTTACGTGTAAATTTTTAACGATGTTGATCTTGCAACCACGGGAATTCCACATGCCCTAGACTTACTTGTACCCGGCGATGCAGCCTGGCTGTGACTTGTCTCTTTTGGAGACAATTCAGTTGTCATCGATGTAAGCTGTATTCCCTACACGAAGTTTGGCTGATCTGCTTTCAGCCACAAACCAATGTCTTTCAGATCTTTGGTAGCGCAATCACTTTGACACTGGAGTCTTAAAAAATATCTGAATAAAAAGCCTGCTCTGAACGCTGTTGTGTGCATGGTAATGATTCGTACGGTGACCTTGGATTGTTCGTCACTCTTGGATCGCCATAACATCTCGAATGCTCACCTGAATAACTGCGTTCTCTTTACCACAGCCATTTATCTGCTGCTGAAACAGCATTTAGTAGCAGTTATTTCATCGGTATTAAACAAAACACGCTTCCATTATTTGCAAGAATACTTTCTTAGATGTGCAAATAAACGAAACGCAAAAAATATGGGTGGTCCTCAGAATTTGAGCATGCCAAGAGGTCAACGCCCACTGCATGAAACATTTTCTTTCCAATCATCTTTTTTTTTTTTCCTCTTCATTACGCGCTGCAGGCAAGCGCGCTTTACGAACTGATGTTGTGCAAGTGAAATAAAAAAAATTGAAAAAGACTGCTCACCACTTGTCACTTTTCTGAGGTTTAATGAACGTCTGGCTACCCAACCCACCGCCTAATTGTTTCGAATAGATGGTCAAGCAGTGAAGCGGCAACGAGCTACGCGGGTGTCTATAAGTGGTTTAATCTCTACTAACCATTGAAGCCTTTCTAATTTATTTTGGTTATGCCTGTCCAGAGATCTTGAGGGGTGTTTGCCGCCTGTATGTCTCCTGCTTAAGTTTGGATGATTGACTAATGTGTGGGATTTAACGTTCCAAAACTATCATATGATTATGAGAGACGCCGTAGTGGAGTGCTCTGGAAATTTTGACCGCCTGAGGTTCTTTAACGTGCACCGAAATCTGAGCACACGGGCCTACAACATTTTTGCATCCATCGAAAATGGAGCCGCTCCAGCCGGATATTCAATCCCGCGACCTGCGGGTCAGCAGCCGAGTATCTTAGCCACTAGACCTCCACGGCGGGGCCCTTCTTGATTTTTACTGAACGCGTAATGAGTTAAGGCAACTGACCAAATTCGGTGGTACGTGCGCTTTTGTGCAGGAACAGCTTGCTTCTTACCGCGAGACCCGTCATGAGATCTCTTCACAGGCATGTTTCGGGCGCCGTGGTTGTCTGCCGCCCCCACCGCCCGTGTCCATAACGACTTTCAACGAAGTAAAAAAAAAAACTAAATGAATTGCTTTGCACCCGGGCGCTCTGCCTCGCAGATCGGCATGAGCTGAGCCGCGTTTCTTTTCTTCCATGGTATTTATCAAAATGTGTGTAAGAATTAACATAAACACGATCTGAAGAACTCTCACTGCTCTACTGTACTTCGTTAATTGTCTAGTGCTTCTTCCGCAACGCTAGAGCGCCTCTTGTAGCTGAATGACTGTGCTTATTTTTTTATACTAATAATATCATTTTGTGTTCACTGAGCTATGCAGCTGCTTGAAATTTCGTTGCAAAAAGACCCTGTGTGGGCTTTCAGTCAGGTAATGAATGTCGTTAAGATATGTAGTAAAGCGTTTTAGATTACTAAAGTGACAACGAGGCTTCGCACAATGTGAATCACGTAACGACAAGGTCGTTGAATACTCCCACCGATTACAAAGCCCGAGGAATGATTCTTCATCGCCGTCAGCGTCAACAAAGAGTGCACGTAATTCCTTACAGCTGTGGAACGAGTACACTTTGCTTCTCTTAAGAATGACGAATAATGGTACATTGAACGCTTGCCTACAACACAACAATTACCATGATTTGTGGCGTAGTGGATATCATGCCATCGGGCTCGGAGCAGTTACCCTAAACGTTTCCACTCTCAATTTGTTTTCATATAAATGCGCGATAAAGGTCACCATAGGTAGCAAGTTTATCAAGAGTTCCTAACTGTGGCGTGAAAACTCTGGCATGCAAGAAGGGCACAATTTAATTTTAACAGTACTGCACCCTCAAACTCCGACTGCTGTTTCGATCCCAGCAGTCTGGTTACATTACGTCCCTGTCTCATCGTGAACCATCGCTGTCGTATATTTCAAGTTCACTGTGGAGGTACAGGGGTTACTGTGCTTGCCAGATGATCCTAAGGACGTGTGCTAGTCCCGGCCGTGACGGTCGCATTTTGATTGGGGTGAAATACTGGAGAGCCGTACATTTTGCGGTGCCAGTGCACTTTAAACAGCACGGGATAGCTGAAACTTTTCAAGCCCTTTACTATGGCGTGTCTCAGAATCCTGTTGAAGTTGTAGCACGTCAAACCACATACATTATTATCTCCTGCCTAAGCTCTACGCTATACATTAAATAAATGCATATTCTAATTTTGAGGCAGTGTGGAAAACTTGAAGAAGTGTGAAATATGAAAATCGCTTATTACAGTAGGCACACATTAGGTACTTAGTGTTATCACGTATTATCCTTGAATAGCCCAGGTGCAGCAAAGATCATATATACACTCATTCACCCATCCACAAAAACAGGTCGTGGTGTCGACGACACGTAGGTGTCTGTGAAGTGGCATGCGCTTCACAGACACCTACGCTTCGTATATTAGCCGGCCAAAACGTCTACAAGGCCGCCAGAGCGACAAGCGATTTCGCGACATACGAAGTTCCGGGCGTCTGTCAAGGCGTCCGTGATTTGTTGCCTCGTTTTACCGTTTCTTCTCCTGCGAAGCTCTCGAGCGGAACGACTTATGACGCGCGCGCGCGTGTGTGTTTGTGTTTGTAAGTGTGTGTGTGTGTGTGTGTGTGTGTGTGTGTGTGTGTGTGTTGATTGATTGATTGATTTGTGGGGTTTAACGTCCCAAAACCACCATATGATTATGAGAGACGCCGTAGTGGAGGGCTCCGGAAATTTTGACCACCTGGGGTTCTTTAACGTGCACCCAAATCTGAGTACACGGGCCTACAACATTTCCGCCTCCATCGGAAATGCAGCCACCACAGCCGGGATTTGATCCCGCGACCTGCGGGTCAGCAGCCGAGTACCTTAGCCACTAGACCACCGTGGCGGGGCAAGTGTGTGTGTGTGTGTGTGTGTGTGTGTGTGTGCGCGCACACACACACACTCGCCACACTCGCCGCCATGGCTACTGGTGGCGCTGACTGACGCTCCCACGTTTAATACACATATAAACCCTATAAAGTGGCGGGGGGGGGATAGCTGTCGTGGTAGCTCAGTGGTAGAGCATCGAACGCGTCATTCGAAGGTCGCAGGTTCAGATCCTGCACACAGCAAGTTATCTTTTCACCCACTTTTCTTCATATTTTACATTACAATTTGGTCTAATATCTTCACCTATACTTTCCTTAGCATTATAGTCTGTTAGATCTCATTATTATTGTGTGAAAACACGGAAAAACGAGCCCTTAGGTATACACTTCTTTCCTTATTGATTAACGAGGGTCTTGTACTTGCATATTTAGTGTCTTTAGGTTTTATACGAGGTACTATTCGTCAGCTGCCCACTAGTAACAAGTTCACGTGCTACGTGACGCCAAACAGGCTCAAAAGAGTGTGCCACACTCGCCGACATGGCTACTGGTGGCGCTGACTGATACTCCCACGTTTAATTCACATATAAACCCTATAAAGTTGCTGGGGGGATAGCTGTCGTGGTAGCTCAGTGGTAGAGCATCGAACGCGTCATTCTAAGGTCGCAGGTTTGGATCCTGCCCACGGCAAGTTATCTTTTCACCCACTTTTCTTCCTATTTTACATTATAATTTGGTCTACTATCTTCCCCTATACTTCCCTTAACATTATATCTGTTAGATGTCATTAATATTGTGTACAAACACGGAAAAACGAGCCCTTAGGCGTACACTTCTTTCCTTATATATATATATATATATATATATATATATATATATATATATATATATATATATAATTGCAGGAAATAAATTCTTGGACGCCGGTAAATAGTATGAATAAAAAGAAGACACACGTCGAAAAACGGAAAGGTTTCTTTACGTTTCGGCCGTGGGACCGGCCTTCGTCAGAATAACAGATGTAACAATGGTGCAACAGTATATAAGCGCATACGTTTCGCTTGTAATAATCACGAGTGTTCAAACATCATAAAAACAAGTACAACAATCAGACATAAAATCTATATGGGGACCCCGTATCACATCCTACTTATAAGCAATCAAATAACAAGTCACGACACGTGCACAAGGATTACAGCTGGTACAAGCAATAACATTTACAGCGGTCACTGGTGCAAGACGCTGAGTTTCCCCGTACTCTCATTCAAACCGCCTGCGATTGTATTGAACTTAAAGATGAGAAATGATTCGCGCACTTCCCTGTCATGATGCGTTCGGAAGCCAGACTCTAGAATCGTGGCTCTAATGTTGTCAAATGAGTGGCCCATTGCGTTAGCATGCTTTGATATTGGAAGGTGAAGAAGTGAAGAGATATGAGCCTTGTGATTGTTAAACCGATATCGGAAGGGTGTTTCGGTTTCGCCTAAGTGAAAATAAATGGTGACTATAACTGCGACACGCGTAATGTAGTTTACCTCCTGGAATGCTTGATCTGTGGAATGCAGTACTTAGGCGAAACCGAAACACCCTTCCGATATCGGTTTAACAATCACAAGGCTCATATCTCTTCACTTCCTCACCTTCCAATATCAAAGCATGCTAACGCAATGGGCCACTCATTTGACAACATTAGAGCCACGATTCTAGAGTCTGGCTTCCGAACGCATCATGACAGGGAAGTGCGCGAATCATTTCTCATCTTTAAGTTCAATACAGTCGCAGGCGGTTTGAATGAGAGTACGGGGAAACTCAGCGTCTTGCACCAGTGACCGCTGTAAATGTTATTGCTTGTACCAGCTGTAATCCTTGTGCACGTGTCGTGACTTGTTATTTGATTGCTTATAAGTAGGATGTGATACGGGGGCCCCCATATAGATTTTATGTCTGATTGTTGTACTTGTTTTTATGATGTTTGAACACTCGTGATTATTACAAGCGAAACGTATGCGCTTATATACTGTTGCGCCATTGTTACATCTGTTATTCTGACGAAGGCCGGTCCCACGGCCGAAACGTAAAGAAACCTTTCCGTTTTTCGACGTGTGTCTTCTTTTTATTCATATATATATATATATATATATATATATATATATATATATATATATATATATATATATATATATATATATATATGCCCGTAGCACGACATGCTGGGCGACCGACAGATATATAGTGTTCAGAACAGAAGCCAGCGTCCACTCTTAATCACCTCGACGACAAAGAAATTCCTGTTGAAACCACCCGTACATATATATCGTCAGCAGGGGACACTGTATTTGACGGCTACGAAAACACTACTAATGTTTTTCAAAAGCAGCGGACTTGGACAAGCGGCTGTACCTGTGACGTCGTGTCACTGTTAGACTCTATGGCTGTTGGTGCTGTTTAGCACGCTGTCTCTCTCTTTCTCCCTCTCCTCCCAATTTTCTCTCTCTTTAACCCTACGCTAGATAATCACTCCTTTCGTGTTCCAAGCGGAGGTTAGCAAACCAGTTTCCCAATATGGTTACACTACCTGCCACTGCGCCGTGCTCCCAACCAGGTTGCAGAAATTAGGTGCCTTTTCTCATCTTCTAACCACTACCACCACCTTTCCTTCACTGTTATTTCTTGTTCTATACAAAAGCAAATTTTGCCTCTCCCACACCGCATGTGGCCATCGCGAATAAGTGAATGTATGATTTCTTGAGGCAAGAGTTGTATCCATCTTTGTGAAGTACAGAGATGTGAAAAAAATAGGATGGTTATCAGAGCCGCTGGCAATAATGCTCACTAAATAAATGCAGCCTTGAGTTTTAATTCCGCTCACGCTTGCTAGTCAAACAAATTTTCCGGATGTATACTGTAACCAGAACCTACGCGTGGTATATATAGCTGGAAAACAGCATGCAGGCTAGAAAACTGATAAAAACCAACGAAGATGAGGGAACGGAAAAAAATAATATACCTGTCTGGGAAACCTTCATCTGAGCAAAACCAAATTAGGAAGCCGAATAAGAATCTGTGTTTAGAACAAACGCGATACGATTAGAGCACAATTTACTTGACTGTGGTAGAGCAGTAAGCTGTTTGACTAGAAGAATTCGAAAGGACAATCCATGAATGGATGGGAAGAACTTGAACGTAAGAGAACATGCTGTGTTTGTTCTGCCTATGTCTTAAAGCAAAGAAGCACAAAAACGCAAAAGAAGACAGGTGTATACAGCACCAATATTTATAGCACTGTATGCTTGGCATGTTCTTTCGCGTATTCGTGTTTTTTTTTTGTGCAAAAACATTAGGAATGCATTACTAACAAGCCCATCAGTAGCTTAAATTGAGGATTTGCATGGTAACAATACTTAATTGCTTTCCTTCTTTATTTCCTAGATTCTCTTTCTTTTGACCCTTCTGCCTGTTCCTCGAATTTCCAGCACTAGCGAATCCGGCCAACAGCTGATGCTTCGTGTAATTAAATAATCTATTTATTTATTGAATATTCATTTATTTTATTACCCTAAAGACCTAAGAGGCATTACATAGGAGGAGGAATTTAAATGAATACATACATTTCAAACAACATAAGCACCAAACCAATATATAATGGAAACAAGAAAAAAGATGTAGAGTAAATGGAATCGCAGAATCCAGGCAAATACATTCACCAACATCAGTCGAATACATATTCATGAGTGCAAAAACAAACAAAGCAAGAAAGTCATGAAGGAAACACCAATAAAGATTACATAGAAGAACATTGAATATATATGGTGAAAAAAACATAAATAAATAAAGCGACAACAATCAGACAGATGTTGGCAATGTTCCTCGCTATACAAAAGGCCCTTGCAGCGTCGAGTGAAATACATAAGGATCTGTTTGGCGACGTTTGGGTGAAGGGAGTCCCGCTCGATTATGGCTAGCGGTAAAGCGAATTTCGAAATTTGTTGGTCCTTGCAGAAATGGGGGCCACTTTGCACGCATGGTATAGATGGGTTGATGTATAAGGAGCTAGAAAGATGTGAGACTGGGCGAAGGATGAGTTGCTGGGATAAAAGGTGTGAAAGAACAATATTCGGGTATGCCACCGGCACATGGCAACTGTGGTAAGGCTATTTTCTGCTTCTAGTAACGAAACACTTATGTAACGGGAGTAGTATTACGAGATACACAAAGCAGCTTTATTTTGTACCATTTCAAGCATGCTTGTAGGACCAATTTATGGAGGATTCCGCTTGCTGCTGAAGCTGTGCGTGTGCGCTTAACATCCCTAACAAAAAATAGTGCTGAGGCGCAACTTGTTATTATGGATGTTATGGATGTTAAGCATATGGATGATATAGATGTTAAAGGCGTGGTGCCACCAAATTTGTGGTTGCGTGTTCTTTGCTGTTAGCGTTTCCTTCAACTCCAGGAAGGATGATACGCGCACTAAGATTGGTGTGTTCTCGCGAAATAATTTAATATTGCTCTGCTTATGTGGACCATTTTCGGTTTCGGTTTCCGGGGTCCAGTTGGGCAGTGACGTCAATACATAAGTGGCTTGGTCACTTGACCATCCAAAGCTATGACGCACATCGTTCTAAGTTTCGTCTGGTCTCACACACGCGTAGCACACGAGCGCCAGCAAAACAAACGCGCTGACAGTTGCCATGGCCACCTGCAGTAACATCCAGGCAGTGGCAAGGCAACAGGCTGCCAGAAGGAAACAAAGCGCTTATATTTACAACGTAAGTACAGTACGCTGAAGGAGGACGGGCAGCCTTACTGTTGTATGCGCGCGGCGTCTCTGATGGACGCCTTCGTTATCCGTGAAGGATGCGTCAAGTGTCTCTTCGAAAGCACCCAGTGTCCTTGACGGACACACACAGTGTCTCTGCAAAGGACGCCAGTACACTCCTAACAGTAGCCTCATTTCTAAAACGGTGGAGGCCACTCACGTCACTACAAATCTGGTGTGACATCACGACAACTGCCGTTGTTTCTCCTATTCCGAAACGTCAGAGTGGCTGCGCAAGCGGTGGGACTAGATCACGAAAGTGAGCATCCAGCTACACATTTAGAAATGAATTAAAATATATTCTACGCGTTTGTTGTCCCAACCCTTCATGTGGAGAGTCCTTGCATACATAGGAGACCCACAACAGGCTTGGTATAGGCTCAAAATTTGGTGGCACCACCCCTTTAAGCACAACGTGTTATTATTGGGGATCTCACTTTTACACCGAAGAGGTAAGATTGAAAGCATCCATAAAAACAAGCCGTGCTCAACATCCATTGTCGTTTGCACAGCCGTTTTTTTTAGCTGTGTTTCGTAAGCAGTGTCTAGCTTAAAAACACCAGTTAAATATATACAGCAACTTTTCGATCACTTTCAGCTAACTGGAAGAAGCGAAAGTAAAGCATTCATTTGAAATTCAAACCGGTGGCCTCGTTACATGAGTGCACGCTGTACCTGTGCACCTGTCTCCCTACCACTACATAGCCTTTACCATTACCGGCGGCAACCTGCCAACAGGTATACCTCAGGTTTGGCCTTTTTTTTCATGTACATCGACGAGGGTACGCAAACACACGATCGCTTTCTGTTATTTTTCAAGCGTACTTTGAAATCATACAATTTGCATAAAAATTGGCACCATAAAATCAACGAGGCCATCAATATAGCAAAAGCGAGACGAAGCGCCAAGATTCGCGACCAGCTATCTTAAGCACTTTTTCCTAACCAGTTGCTGTACCGATAGCTGTCTTGCGGGGTGCAAGGCCACGCCGTGTAAGTATGCAAATGTTTCCTCTCGCGAGCGTTTCTTGCCAGCAGTGCTGTAAATGTTAACCTGTCAGTTGATCACTTCATACGCCTGGTGCACAAGTCATTAGCAAAAAAAAAATGCTGCACGTGTGTGATTTAGACAACACCGTTATTCGTTTGCCACACGTGCAATACAACAGTTGTGGCTCCCGTGACGCTCCCGATACTTTTTTTTCTTCTAGATGCATTTCTGACTAATGCTGGACGGGATTTCTAGATGGCGAGAAACACAATCATTGCGGAAATACAGTTGCACTTGTCTATGAGCGACTCTCCTGTCGCAAAAAAAAAAATGATTCTGGCGTGAATGAACATATTCGAGGGTGAAAAGTGCAACGACAACAAAAGACGCGCCGAAGTGCAAGTCGCCCGAGGAACCACTTCAGATAAAACCAACACCTGCTATGATAAGGTTAAAACCTGGTCGAATAACATTCAATAGGGATGTTAACCAATATAATTAACACTAAATCAAACTTGACGTAAACTTTTTAGAAATCTTCGAAAATCTGTAGGATTAAAAAAGGGTCCAACTTAAGTTGAGGACGACGCAGCGAGTAATGGAAAGGAAAATGACAGGTGTAACCTTAAGGGACAATAAGAGAACAGAGTGTATCAGTAACAAACAGGTATTAAGGACATTATAGTCGAAATCAAGCATATGAAACTGTCATTGGCAAGGCACGGAGTGTAAAGGGAAGATAATCGCTGGTCATTAAGAATCACAGACTGGATTCCAAGAGAAGGCAAGTGGGTGAAGGGGAGACAGAAAGTTAGGTGGGCCGATGAGGTTAGGAAGTTGGCAAATATAAAGTGACGCCAACAAGCACAGGACCCAGTTGACGGGCGGAACATGAGAGAAGCCTTTATCCTGCAGTGTGTAGTCAGACCGATGATGATGGTGATAAATGAAGCCTTTTAAAAAACTAACAACACAGCAGCTGCGCTGTCAAGCCACAATTCACCGCAGTAATTCTGGCGCTCTTCCTTTCGGTCTCCTTTACTGGTGGCGCCAGTGCGGCCGCCCGAAGCACTAAGTGTCCACTTCATGCAGCAGGCCACACCCCGTGCTTTCATCAAGACACCGTGCAACTTTTATAGGTGTGCGCTCATGTGGGGAATCAGGCGGCCCACCATGTACGCCGAGGTGTAATCAACCGGGAGTTGCACCCCTCAAACCTGGACTTTCCGCAGGGATGAAGCACCTCACGTAATGAAATTACTGCATATTATGGAGAGACCTGGAGGACTTAAGTGATTATGCACAACTCACGATGGCTGCGATATAGAGGGAAGTTCAATCATTCTTTTCCCAGCCCTCATCAGCTTTCTATATCTTACTCAGAAGCGATTTAAGCAAATTGCCGACACCTCAGTTGCCCGAAGGCTACCCAAAATCACACTCTCAAGAATGGGACGGGAACGCACCTCCAAAAGCAATAGATCCAGGAAACTCTCTCGAGGCGGCGAGTCACTCCTGCCATGAACTGACCGCTGCACTCAAGCACAAGTGATAAACTGGTCTGAAGCAATCGTGGCAAGCTGCTGTTGGCCACTACTGGCAGACCCTTCGAACCACCGGGTACCTAAGTCAATGACGTCGTTGTGCCATCCCTAAAGTCATTTCTGCCCCCCCCCCAAGACACTGTTCTGGATCAGCGTCGATTTTCGGTGTCTAATAAAAAGTAGAGAGGGAGAGATGTAAACTTTATTAATTTCTGGCAGATTGCTGGGATGGGCTCCCACCTAAAGGCCAACAAAGAGACCATGTCTTCCGGCAGCTTCCTTGGCCTGCTGGATCGCCCAAAGTGGCTTGTCCAGGTCCAAACTGAGCAGCACAGTCCTCCAACGCACCCGAAGGTCTTCATTAGAGGCTGCGACCCCAGAATTTCTGACTAATGCTGGACATTCCCATAGGATATGGTCAAGAGTGGGTCTGGTTGTACAGTACTGGCATAGATTAGAACTATAGACGTCGGGATATATGTGGTGCACGATGACAGGGTTCGTGTATGTTCGTGTTTGTAGCTGCCGCCACTGAACGTACTGGGCCCAATTTAGCTTAGGGTGTGGCGGAGGGTACTCCCACCTTTGCAGTCGATAGTGTTGAATTATGTCATTAAATTTAGTGAGCCGAACCGGCGCAGAAAGGTCCGTTTGGGTGGCCGCTTCGTCTGACGTGACTCGGAACGTTACACCTCGAGCCACGTTGTGCGCCACTTCATTCGGACTGTCCTCCGCGTTACCTAGTGATGTGTGGGCAGGGAACCACAAGATGTGCACGTATTTGTCCACCTCGTGAATTTTGCCTGTGCTAAATACTAAACTTCTTGCTACGTCAAATTGTTTGTCACCACCCGAATATTGCTTGTCACCTACCGACCTAAAGACGCTGTGGTCATACGGTTTCTTTTAGAGAACAGCACATGTGCGAGCCGAATCACATGATGCATTGTTCCATGCACTAACTCTGCACACGCTAAAGTGACGATTAAATCAACTCGGTCACTGTCTAGGAGCTCGACTGAGCACCACGCCAGAGCCTCTTGACTATGCCTGCGCTTTCTTCAACAATGACAAGTATATCCCTAGTTCTGTCATTAAAGCCGATTTTAAGAAACCACAAAATCTTTTATTCTTATTTTTGTTTTCTTTGCGCGTTGGTGAGACGTTGCACTGCTAAACTAATTTTTTGTAACTAGACTTTCCATCTGACCTTTTAGAAGCAGATTTGGCTGAACACGTGCGCTTTCCCTAATCATGCGTACTGAAAATAGATCTTAATCTACAAGGCTTTTAAAATGGCGATCTCATTCCAATCGAACGCGATTCTAGTACACGTGTGTTGGGCCTATACCACGCAGTGTTAGATAACAATCTTACGCCGTGGCCTATAGCAAGCACTGCTGAGTACGACTTTTGGCTCTGTTAAACGCGAAGAGAGAATAAATAATCAATCGGGGGCATTTACTCATCGTGCCAAAAGCCTTGACCCAACCGGAATAGATATGGGGCGCTTCGGTGAATTGTGCTATACACCACGTTCATTAGGATTCGACAATAATTAGATACCCTTTTTCTCATCATCATGACACCAGTGTAAAGACGGCTTAAACGTCACCAGCGAAGGTTAGTTACCAAAAATTTTAAAAAACCTATAATTCACCTCTGAGAGTTTAATATCGCTAATGAACCACACTCGCTAAGGCCCTGTAATCGTTTTGACTGATTAAACGCGAAAACTAAAAAAAGAGGCATTTTGCTTTGACATCTTAGAAACGATGATAACAGTAACTGCATTACTGAAATGTACTTCCCAAAAGAAGTATGTCAAGGCCACGGCACAAAGGACATAACACTATACTACCGAACAATTTGTGATTTCTTGGACATCACAGTGCTTGCAATTGTACGAGTACTCAGTTGGTGAGATGCGGTATATAGTATGAGGATCCAGACAAAACATTGGAGCCACTACGTTAACCAAAGAGCAGTGGGAGGCCAAGTTATCAGACCCGGGCCTGAATAATCAGCGCAGCATGGTTCAACAGGCCCGGGAGATGGCGAAGGCCCGCGGCTACCTGGAATGATGAGGCCGCCCACTGTGGGCGCACAATGCGTTTGCTCAAATAAAAGTTTATTCTCTCTCTCCATTAGTGATTTCTTCAAGACACTCGATGGATTTGATTGTTCATCGTTCACTTGCCCGAGCGGTGTCAGTGACCTGCGGAGCTTTCGTTAGCGGTCAACCAAGAGCGGGAAAAAAGGAAAACACGTCTCCATCCAATATAGTTTTCTTTTAAGTTCTTAAATGAGAAAGTTTCATACCCGGTGAGGACATGACTGTTTCACCACAACATTGACTGTTTTAACGCAAAACATGATACAGCCTTAAAACAGTGTCAGTCTATTCTTTAGCAGCTAGAAACTTGGCGTGTTCACTTTTCATGCACTCAAACCACCCGCGACGTATACACTCCCCGTAAAAATCACATAGAAGTAGCCTTGGTGGTTTTGAGAACGTTAATCCCCACATATCAATCAGTAGCCAATTTGTTCCCAACACAAGTGCGCGAAACTCGTCAAAATGTCAAAGTAGGAGTGCGACCACTCGAAAGCAGCAAAACTCCGACATTACAGACACTTCGAGGCTAACAATGTCAAAATTGAGCGAGACAGGAAAACGTTAGGAGAGAATAAACCTGTGAGAAGGAAGGTCATCTACAGCACTAAGTGGACGTAAGCTCGCAAGGTCAGAAGTTCGAAGCCGCGCCGTTTTTCAACGTGGTAGCGTTAAAAAGATTGTACCGCAGAAATTCCGGTGTTGGCATCGTTGGTTGTGAGGGACAAATTGAGAACGACGCAGAAAATGATAAAAAACTTTAAGTCACAGTGGCGATCGAACCCGGGTTGTTTTCGTGGCAAGCGGATGTTGTGCTACACAGCAACGCCCCTGCTTGGGAACAAACTCACCCAACTTTCCATACTACTAGAGTTATAGTAACTTCCTCTGCTTGAAAATTCAATTAAAATAACTTTCATGCTTTACAAACACACGCGTCTTGTATACATGCTTCTCAATACAACATGAAATATTGCAGTAATAATGTTTGGTTCAAGCGCCCATATCCGTCAGGCCTCAGAACATGTGATCATCATAATGACTTTGTGGTTGAAAGCCTGTCAGCTTTTACAAAAGGCACACACACTACTGCGCCTATTTCCTCCAGGCCACGTAGTGGGTGCACAGCAAGTTAGAAAAGATGTCATGCACTAAGTGTTTGAAGTACGTACTAGGACCAGGATATTGCTATCGCGTTCAGCTCTTCAAGGCGGAGCTTTTAGGTCCCCAAATTTTTAATGCAAATATGTAGTTCCGAAGACGTAAGAAAAGGCTAGGCGAGGTACGAGTCATGTGATGTTGAGAGCTGATAGGTGGTCAGGTGGTATTCGACAGCTCTAAGAAAGGGCACCAGTATCCCCTACTTACAAACAGCTCAGCAGCCTAGCATCCAATGACAAACTTGGTTCGAATGCCGATGCCAGACCATTCGCAATCGTATATTTACTTAAAACGTGTGATTTACTTAAAACGTTAAAAAGAAACAAAAAAGAGGTCTGGGGTGCGGCTTCAGTGGCGACCACCTGTCGCTATATACTGCACTCCCACACCCGAGCAGGATTGGCCGTCCGGGTGCTGTTCCTGGCCACAACCTCCCATAATTTCAGCAATTAACCCTTGGCCTTCAGTCCCCAGCGGCTGCGAAGCATCTGTCCAAGGAGGTGGTCAGACCTGCGACGCACTGGAGGGTGCCAAGAATCTTTGGGTCTGGACAGGCCGCCATTCGCATCTGAACATGGATACGTTCAACGCTAGCACGTTGTCTAGTGAAGCTAGTTTAGTTATACTATTCGAGGAATTAGAGGCTGTGAAATGGGATGTAATAGGGCTCAGCGAAGTTAGGAGGGAACGTGAGGCTTACACAGTGCTAAAGAACGGACACGTCGTATGCTACAATAGATTAGTTGATAGAAAAGAACTAGGAGTGGGGTTTATTATTCAACAGGGAATCGCTGGCAACACTGAAGAATACTATGGCATCAGTGAGAGAGTGTCAAGTATCATAATTAAGTCTAACAAAAGGTACAAGGCAAAGGTGGCATAGGCCTACACTCTCACATTGAGCCATTATTATCATTTGATTGAACCTTTCTACAAAGACGTAGAGTCAGCAATTAATAAAGTAAAGAGACTATACTAATGGTAGAGCTTAACGCCAAAGTAGGCAAGAAACAGGCCGGAGACCGTGCAGTGGAGCAGTATGGCGTTGGCTCTAGAAATGCCAGAGGGGAGTTATTAGAACAGTTCGCAGAACATAGTAATTTACGGATCTCAATCACAATCTTCAGAAAACGGGCTAACAGTAAATGAAGGCGGCGAAGTCCTAATGAGGCAACTAAAAAAATTCCGCCATATCCACGAAGTGAATGATGATGAGTGGGCGAAGCTCCGGAGGTAAACCTGGTAAACCATGAATCCTCTGTACATTTTGCCCACTCGATTACATCGCTCCCCCTAGCGTACGTCGCCGCACTAAATCGAACGATTGCCTTCAACCAATGACACGCGCCATATGTGACATCATTCCTATTTTATAAGATCTCGCGTCTTTCATCAACTACAAGTACCGCTTTCTAGTTTATAACATCTTGCATCTTTTCATCATCAGCTACAAGTACCACCATCTAGTAAACACTACAAGAACGACTATAACTGCAGCTGAGGACTCTCTAACTGCTCTTACTTTACACTTGAATAACACACTTCTAGATATTACTAAATGGTGCTACGAGAACCAACTTATTATTAACCCAGCCAAAACCAAGTTTATGATATTTAGGTCCGCTCAAAGACCATTGCCTTTTCATCAACCCTTAACCCTAGGTCCTCACTCTATACCCACCTGTGATACTGTAATTTTTCTTGGTGTACATCTTGACTGCCATATAAAGTTTAATCTCCACACTGATCACCTCAGAAAGAAAACTGCATTCGGAATTCGGGCTATAATAAAAGCTCGTGAAGTTTTTCATATAAACGTACTTATGTCTCTGTATTTCGCCTTCATTCATTCCCATATCATGTATGGTATCGCTGCTTGGGGAAACACGTATGACTGTCATCTATCACCCATTCAGAACATACAAAATCAGGCGATCCGCATTATCACTAATAGCTCACGGTACTCCAGTGCACACCATCTACTCCAAGACAACAAAATCCTACCTGTTCGTAAGTTATTTTTTATAGCATAGCCGTTCTTCTGTTTCAATCGCGCAATGCACTGCTACCGTTTGAAATAATTGATTCAGTTTTCTTACAAAACAACAATGTAACCAGATTTGCAATGAACCTTAACTTTTTGCTACCCGCGTCGCGCACAAATTATGGAAAAATGACCACTGCCTTTGCGGCCATTACTTTTTGGAATAACATGCCTCTTTCTGTTAAAACGATACCCACATTGTCATCATTCAAAAAGTCGCTTAAAAGTTTTCTGTTAAATTATTAGCTGCCGGTATATGGGCTTTTTGGGGGCTTTGCGTTTTTGGTTATGCCATTTAGATCATTGCATTTCGATTGACAATGTCCGCCACTGAACGAGATGTTTTTTGTGTCTTTCTTTGTGTTTTTTTTTTCGTTCTTTCTTTTTTCTTTCCTTATTTGCATTGCTTTTTGTTGCCTGATGTGTCACTTAGCCTATAATAATTACTTTACACTCTATATTGTATAATTGATTTCCATTCACTCGTTGCTTGTTAACTTGATCTTATTTATTGATTGTTATAACGCATCGAGGGTCCCGTTACAGTTTTTAACTGTGGGACCCTCGTCGAGGGTCCCGTTACAGTTTTTAACTTTGGGACCCTCGTCTGTATATTAATATTACTGTACTACTTTTTTGAAATGAATAATAAACTGAAACTGAAACTGAAGAACTAAACGAGAGGTGGCTACATACAGGAGACGGTACCGCCATCTAGTGAACACTGCAAGAACTAAACTAGAGGTGGCTACATGGATGGATGGATGCTATGAGCGTCCCCTTTATAACGGGGTGGTGACAAGTATGCCACCAGGCACGACAAAAAAAAAAACCTTTTTTCTTTTTTGATGTTGGCCTAATGCCTCTACTTCGATAAATTCTATCTTAATGGAAAAAAAGGTAAATTTTCAGCTTAAGTTCTCTGCCATTTACGGCACACTGTCCATATTTTATTTTTCCAATATTTATTTTTGTCCTTTCTCTCTAATTTTCTGCCACCAATACTCTAACCGTCTCTTACTTATTTCAATCGCGGGTGTGTTCAGCTTTCCATTGTTGTCCCTAAAACCCAAGGCTTCCTGTAGGCTCGTGCCCAAACGTACACCTGGGTGGATATCTCCACATTCAATCAGAACATGCTCCGCCGTTTCCTTATCTTTCCCGCAGCATGTGCATTGTTCTTCTTCTTTACTGAATCTTGCTTTATAACTACGCGTTCTAAGGCAACCCGATCTCGCTTCAAACAGTAAAGCGCTTCCCCTTGAATTATCGTAAAATGCCTCCCTCCTTATTTCATTTTTGCCCTTTCGGTAGTTACTCAAAGCCGGTTTTTTCTCCATAGCTGCCATCCAGTAAATCCTCTCCGCCTCCCTGACTTTTCCCTTAACGCTCTTTGTTGACATATGGCTTACAATACCAGCCGTATATTTACTAGTGAGTCTTCTAGTTCTTTTTCTCCTCTGTGTGTCCACGCTCTTCCTATACAAATAACGGAACACCTTCTCTGCCCATCTACTCTCCTTCATATTTCTTAGCCTTTCTTCGAACCTTATTTTGCTCTGCGCTTCCCTCGCCTCAAAACCTGCCCACCCCATATCGCCCTTTACAGCCTCGTTTGTCGTCTTCCCGTGAGCACCCAACGCGAGGCGTCCCACAGTCCTTTGATTTACATCCATTCCCGATTGCACCTCTGCCCTCATGCACACCACTGAGTTCCCATACAGGTAACGGTACCGCCATCTAGTGAACACTGCAAGAACTAAACTAGAGGTGGCTACATACAGGCTACAGGGGACGTACAGCCCACGCCCTAAGGAGCTTCGCCCCTAAAAATGAAATAGGCTTCATACTGTGTGCATAGCCGCGCGTCGTACAGGATGTAAAGCAATTGGCAAGATGCGATGCAGTGACCATAGAACGGTAAAAGCTCGTATCCACCTAAATTTAAAAAAAAGCAAAAACATAAACTGATACTCAAGAAGCCAATTAATGAGCTATCTGTGAGAGGGGAAATTGAAGAATTCAGAGTTTCGCTTCAGACTAGATTCGCGGCTCTAATCGAGGTAACCGATGTTAGCGCTAACAGAATGAGCGAGAGTCTTGCTATAGTATTGTCAAAGGGTATGTAATGGAAATCGGAGATAGAGTCACTAGACTGGACACCGGCAAACTATCCCGAAATACAAAAAATCTTATTAAGAGACGACAAATTATGAAAGCCTCAAATTTAACCGACCAGATGGAGCTAGTGGAGCTTTTGAAGTTAATCAATAGGCGTAATGTAGCTGACATCAGAAGGAACAACATGGAGAGAATCGAGGATGAGGAGGAAGATTAGAGGATTGAAGGAGGAAAGACAAGAAAACGAGCAGGCTTTGAAAAATGGCAGAAGCCTAAAAGAAAAGGCAAACTTGTGCATAAGCAAAAATGAGATGTATGCATCAAAAAACGAAGAAGGCAATGTCATAACCAATAAGGATATAAAATAGTTTAGGTGGCAGAGGAGTTTTACAGAGAGCTGTGCGGAAGCCGAAACAACCAGGACGATATCGTAAGAAGCAATAATAGCCCAGAAGAATACGACATCCTACCAAAAACGGAAGGGAAGTAAGGAAAGTCTTAGAAGGAATGCAAAGAGGCAAAACCGCTGATGAGAATAAGATAGCAACGACCCTATATACTGAAAGATGGTGGTGAAAAATGGGTTAGAAGAACCGGCCACCTTATCTACGAAGTGTCTTTTGCCGGAAAGCGTACCAGAATTATGGAAGAACGCCAATATCATCTTAATTCATCAAAGAGGGGATGTCGAGGACTTGAAAATCTTTGAAAAATTACAGGCCGATCAGCTTACTGTCCATTCTCTACAAACAATTCAAGAAATACTAGCTGATAAAATTAGGGTAACATTAGAGTTCACTCAACCAGAATATCAAGCAGAATTTCTTATAGGCTACTCCGAAGTGAGCCATAATCATACTATCAATCAGGCGATAGAGAAGTGCTTGGAATACAACCAGCCCTATACACAGCCATCATAGATTACGAAAAGGCGTTTGACTTAGTCGAGACATAAGCAGTAATGCAGGCATTACAGAATTAGGGCATCGACAGACCCTACATAAACTTACTTGAATAAATCTACAGTAGATCCACAGTCATCATATTTTTTCACAAAGGAAGCGACAGAAGCCTGATAAAGAAGGGTGTAAGACAGGAAGACACGATCTCTCCAATGCTATTCACCGAGTGTTTACAGGAAATTTCCACGGCCCGAGATAGGGAAGAGTTAGGTACAAGAGTTAATGGAGAGTATCTTAGTAGCCTGCGATTCGCTGACGACAATGCCTTGATGAGTAGCTAAAAGGACAAATTGCAGCTGATGGTTACTGAACTAGACTCGGAAAGCAGAAAAGTAGGTCTGAACATTAGTATGCACAAAACTAAAGTAACGTGCAACACTCTCGGTAGAAAACAGTGATTTGCGGTAGGTGGAGAGACACTCGAAGTTGTAAAGAAATATGTGTACTTATGGCAGGTAGTAATTGGAGAGCTGAACCATCAGAGTGAAATAACTAGAAAATTAAAGCTGGAGTGGATCACTTTCGGCAATCATTCTCAAATAATAATTGGCAATCTACCACTAACCCTTAATAGAAAGTATTTACCATCTGCATTTTGCCGGTGCTCACATATGGAGTAGAAATCTGGTGTCTTACAAAGAGGGTTCAGCTTAAATTGAGGACGACGCAGGTATCGATGGAGGGGAAAATGATAGGTGTAACCTTAAGAGACAAGAAGAGAGCAGATATGGTTCAGAAAAAAACGGGGTAGGATAACCGCTCACCATTAGGGAACTGAGTGGATTTCCAGACGAATGAAAGGCAGACAGAAAGTTAGTTGGGTCGAGGAGATTAGAAAAATTACAGCTTATCCATGGAGTGAATGATGATTGGTGGGGTGAAGTGTTCGTCAGTCTGTCCGTACTTTCATCCACCCACTCGTTCTCGCTTCTGTCTGTCACATGCATCCGTCCATGCGTCCATCCGTGTGTCGATCCATCCAAGTGTGGTATAGATGCTTGTGCGCACGCACTTATCCTTCGGTGGGTGAAACGTGTGACTTCAGCTTTCACCGGAACGATTGAAGGATAGTTGCCAGCCACTTCGCTCGCTCCACAGGCCTCCTTAGCGAAAAGAGCGTGCTTTTCATACACAAGTGAAGTATAACAACTGGTACACCTGTTTGCACTCATCTGTACTTGTGATTACGTTTCGTGGGTTGTTTTTTTTTGTTTAAACAGCGCTTTAAGTGTCGAGTAGTAAACATTGTTAGTTCGCTCTCGGCCTGTGTATGTTGTTTTCGTGCGTCGTTTGTGTGTGAGCAGCGCGCTGCACCTTTAGATCGGCTTGCTGTTCTCTGCGTGACATTAGAAGTTGTTGCTCTCACATTCATTGCTTCAAAGTGGCGGCAAAACTGTGACTTTTTTGTTTTTTAGGTAGAAAAACAAAAAACAAACGACTACCCTATCGGAAAAATTGCCATGGTGGATACTGGAAAACATGGTGGGCGTAGTGGAAATAATAGTGGGCATGGTGGAAATAATAGTGGGCATGGTGGAAATAATAGTGGGCATGGTGGAAATTATGATGGCTATGGTGGGACGTAGTGGAAAATATGGTGGTTATGCCGGGACATACTGGGTGGTATGGTGTACAGATGATGGGTAAAGTGGAAATGATGGTGGAAAGCAGAGGCTAGATAGTGGGCAATAATGGGACACTCTGCCCACCATTGCAATAATGCTGGGTAGCCCTAAGCACATGGTGGGTGGTGCTTATTATGGTGGGCTACATGGTGTACCAAGTTAAGAAACTCTTCCCACCATTGCTATAATGCTGGGAAGCACTAAGCAGATGATGGGTGCTGCTTGTTATGGTGGGCCACATGGTGTACCAAGCTGAGAAGCTCTGCCCACCATCGCGATAATTCTGGGAAGCAGTAAGCTGATGATGGGTGGGCTTATAATGACCGGCAATTTATATAGTGTACCAATCTGGGATCAGTACACTACATGTTCTACCACCATGATTTCCATCAAAGTTAGGCCTACCGACCGAGCCCGTACAATTGTGTTATCCGTGTTTCCGGGTTTCAGAATACACGATTTCGACGATTAAGTATGACAATACAGCGCAGCCATGGCATCAATTAACCTAAATGAAGCATTTTTCATTGTGTATGGTGTCCGCTCAAGAAGCAACAAACATCGATGCGACGCGATTACAGGACTCCCAGAGAACGTAATTAAGTGTCTTCTCACCGACAGCCGCCGGTCGCACTCGCCGGCACTTCTCTAGCTTTTGTACGAGAACTCAGACGTGGCAATTCGTATGCTTGGTGAACCAAAATGAAGCGTAATGTTTCCGGCACACTGCATTCGTTTTGGGCAAGCCGTTATGAAGTTGCTTTAGCGAAAAAGCTACAGCATTGCGCTGGCGCGACCGCCCTCTACATTGCGCGTAAAGCATCCCAATGCTCCATCAAATAAATTAGGCGGGCGTATCTATGGAATGAGCCTAGAGGCCTCATAAAGCGTGAGCAGATGTCACCCTTTAGAACGAGCGCGAAACGGATATTAAACTTGGCAGACCTTGCCGGTAAACTATTGCTGCTCCCCAGTCCACTTGGTTTTTTTCTTGAAGTTGTGAATTGTAAAAAAAATAGCACTAGTGCCGTTAACATAGTGGCAATCGTTACAGGCCGCAGTTGCTTGTGTTTAATAAATGTGCAATTTTTAGTAGCAGGTGTAGATCTTGTCTATGTTATGTACACGACAAACATAAGTTGAACCGTAAGTTTGTATGCCAACTAAGTATTTAACACCCATACAACGTCATGTTGGTGTGGCGCAGTGGTTAGCGTCTTTGAATGGGAACCGGCAGGTTGCACGTTCGATCCTCCGTGGCGCCTTGTTTTTTTTTTTTTACGGAACGGGTGTTTTTTATACTGTTTTTATAGAATTCTTTTTTGTTTTTTGTGGCAGCTCGTCACGGTGATTATGACGTCATTTCGCGCTCAAGTGTTGCCGGCACTGCAGCACCCACCATACCCACCATGCGCCATGGTGGGCATTTCCCACCATTCACCCACTACACTAATCCACTATAATGGTGGGTGGTGGTTTCCACCATGCCCACCATTCGTTTTTTTCCGATAGGGTACTCTTTTTATTATGTGCGGATACGTATGCACATAAGGAGGTGCTTCGGCTGGTTCTTTATTTTATGGCTATCCTTCTTAAACAGAAGTCGAGACTCGCGTAGAACTAGGGGTGTCGGGTTATCTTTCGCCCGCTCGTTTTAACTGAGTATACGCCCAGCGGCAAGCCAAAGAGCCCTTTGGAAAGCAGTACCTGCATCTACTTGTCTGTACGAAGGTGATATGGAACCGAAAGGCATACATAGACAACTGGCCCCAGTTGGTTTGATTGATATGTGGGGTTTAACGTCCCAAAACCACCATATGATTACGAGAGACGCCGTAGAGGAGGGCTCCGGAAATTTAGACCACCTGGGGTTCTTTAACGTGCACCCAAGTCTGAGCACACGGGCCTACAACATTTCCGCCTCCATGGGAACAACTGGCACCAGTAAAAACAATCCACGGGTACGAAGAACAATATTATTTATTGACAGCAAGCCATCAATGATGTTTTGATGCAAAAAATAAGCTATCGTGTTAGAACAATTGTCGAGAGTTCGCCAACACGCATTTGTCTTCAGATGCAAAATTAACAGAAAAGCGTGTGTCATTTCCAGGAACTATCATTACAAAACAGTCGTAAAAATCGCCATATAAGGTGCTTCATTAAAACTTTCAAATTTCAGCACTTGCTTTCACAGAGCACGGCTTAACAATCTCATTTTTATTGCATTACGACCTACTGCGGTCGAGCTAAGGACACAAGGATGTGGGGTTTTTCGCAAGTAAATCACGCTGGGGCGAAAGTTGAGAGAAGCGCAAGCATTGGAACACGTGTAGGATCGGTGCAAATGTGTACGTAGTACACGAATACACAACAGTGACCGCGGTAACAAGGCCTCAGATGAAATCACTTACAAAATTAACCAATATGCGCGCATTGGCAAAACGAATCTACCTATCATCGCCGTGGAACTTGCAGAAATCGACGCCTTCACTGGTATGGCAATTTCTGCGGCACCATACAGCAGTACAGCGAGTACCTACAACTGCAGTGACTTACGTAAGTGAATAAAGAATGCTGTAAAAAAACAGAACGGTGAGAACTACGCCAACCATCGGATGATAACCAACTGCGCATTGCGCTTCAGCTCCCCTCTGTCAAACAGCGGCGGTGCAGGTGCTTTTCGTCAGCGTCACCGATAGTAAAATCCAGGGTAGAAGTCACATGGCAGGTCGATTAAGTCGAATGTGTGAACGTTTGTACAATAATCGCTGAACTACAAGTTTGCTGCTGATAAGTACTATGCGAAACGCGGAATTAAAATGTTAACTTGCAGTTGTGTATAGGAGAGCAGTTTTTTGCGAAAATTATTGCTCTCTTCGTTTTGAATTTTGTGCTTACTGCGGTGCATTTAGCGGATTTTTTGGCGACCCCGAGGGCAGATTTGAACAGAGCCACTATGGTTTTCTTTTAGCTTCGACTGGGTTGATTTTTTTTTTGCACCCTTTAGCGATGGGTGGAACCTGAGACTTTCTAAGGCCTGCTCCCCCCCCCCCTCTCACGCCTCGCAACACCGACGCAGGTATACCTTCTGCTAGCGAGTTTCTTGAGTGGAAAACTGATATACCTATACTTATATAACCCCTTATATAACCCCTTAGAACTTATATAAATTATAGAACTACTTAAATATAGGCTCTAGATTTTGACCTCCAAGCTAGTGCCAGTGTGAGATTTTTCCTGTGCGTTGCTGGACAATAAATATTTGTAGCATGCGCGTTAACTGAAAGCGTACTGCGGATCTCTGTGTCCAATCTGAGTCATCTGTCTTTCATTTTAGCAGTGCTTGGCATGTTGCAGAAGGAAACACCAGTCCACCGCTGCGTTCCTTGCGCCTTCGCACGCAGGTTTCTCTCCTGTGCAACGCCACGAAGAGCGTCAGCGTCAACGCCGCCGTCAATGCAAGCGTTAAGACTCGCTTCTTAGCATCTACACATGGTTCACTTTAGCGGGAGATGATGCATCATTACCATTCTCTGGTCTTCGTTGATTTTTATTAGTTTTTCAGCCTGCTGCTGTGAGGTTTGATGCCATGTGTAAGTTTCTGTTACGCTGTACCTACATTCAGAAAGTCTGTTGGACTGTCAGGCGTGAGTAGAATGCAAATTCACGAATGCAATCATTTCGTGAATATTCTTGCCTGCGGCTCTGATGACTATCTTTTTTTCTCACATTCCTGTGGTTCGAAAAGATGAATAGAACTCTCACCGCAAGAGGGTCCATACGTTCACTTATTCGCGATTGCAACGTGCAGCCTGGGAGAAGCAAACGTTCTTTCGCATGAAACAAGAAATAGCAGAGAAAGAAAGGCAAGTAGTACAACCCATTTAAGACAACCGGTTCGCTACCATACACATGGGAAGAGGATGGGAAGATCGAAATATAAGAAGGAACGAGAGAAATACAGCACGCAACACAGCACCCACGGTCTCTTAGTCACCGTGCGCCACTGTTGCGTCGTACGCGACATCACTGTTACAGCCGCTTGTCTCCGTTGAAAACTCCCGTAGTGCCTTCGTCACTTTCAGGTACGATGTCTCTTGTCGACATGCGCGGATGGTTTCAAAAGATTATACACAAGATACACAAACACACACGCACACACACATACACACACAAACACACAGAAACACAACAGAACTCGTTCCGCTCGAGAGCTTCGCATGAGAAGAGGCGGTAAAAAGAGGCGACAAATAACTGTCGCCTTGACAGACACCCGCAGCGCCGAGTGTCACGGAATTGCACGTCGTGAGGGCGGCCTTGCAGACACCCTGCGCGGCTGATATATTAGCGTATACCGCTGCACAGAGGCCAACGTGCCGTCGACAACACGAGCTGTCTGTAAGCGAACGAGAGTGTATGTGATCTTAGTTGAAACTGAGCTATTTAAAAACGTTACGAGGTAATACGGGCTGCTGCATTTCAGGGGCGAAGCTCCTAGGGACGTAGCCATGTCTTCAATTGTGGTCACCTTATACAACTTTTGCTATAGTGGAAGAATATGTTAGACACACATACACACGTTTCAAAATACAGAGACACGTAGACATAGGCTAATTAAAAAAATAATGTCTATTCCACGAAAAATCGAAAAACTTGGTATACTTGATGTCTCCGAATTTTCTGGTAATTATGTATATTCTGCCCATATTCCTGAACAACGCGAAACCACATTTTTCTTTGAAAAAATGTTTTTAATTAAGAAAAAATTGACAAGCGTCGCCGTGTCACAACAGTCCTTCTACAAAGAATGCGCTTTCGCTAATTCGCGATGATGCTAACACAAACACCAGCTATATATCACAAGTACATTTCTAAACAGCCCAAATTGAAGTAATTTTGAAATAGCTCACTTAATTTTTTTACTTACGGGCAACTTAAGTATTTTTAAAAATTCCCTGTAAAACACTCTGTTTTTGAAACTTGCTCAATTTTGGGGCACGATTTCTGCTTCTATGAAAGCCATAGCTTGTTCATACGTCTAGCACTTACAGTGTTTCATGCGAATAATTATCTCCGGCAATCACATGTTTATAGTAAATTTGGATGAATTTCGTAGCTCAAAACATCAAAAAAGAACAACAGTGTTGGTTCATTTAAGAATTTATAATAAAAACTCCACTCTCAGTTTTGCTCAACATATTTAAAATGCTCTGATTAATCTGCGCTATCATGTGCTGAAAAAATCATGTTGCATCATTTTTATATGAACAAACTTGCAAATGTTCAAAGGTTCTGTTTTTTAACGTGTTTTCTACCACATAAATAACATCTCTTGTGCCAGGAAAATACATAGGTGCGCATTCTTTTTCTCAGATTTTACGAAATGATAGTGATAAGGTATTGTCCACTAGTGTGAAGTGCTCTCTAAACAAAAAAAAAGAAACGCAACTCCTTGAAATAAATGCATATGAGTAGTTTGTGACTTCGCTTGTGTTCGTTATCATTCGGTTCAAAGGCGGCCCCTGTAGTTGTGCCCTTCTTCCCAATTATTTGCTTGGCTAGAACAAATTTTATGTTTTCGATACTAATCAGTGGACTTTCTTAATGCAATTTTATCATATGTAGTGCCGTCGCAGTATTAAAAAAATGGTGGTACATAACGCAATGTCTCAGCAGGAAGTGAAACGAGCTTCTATAAGAAGCTGTTGTCAAGAAGTTCTAGCACACAAAGTTGTACACTTTGATACCATATACCATTAGCAGCCCTTAACATGTGTCCATTACGTAAATCTTAGCGACAGAGTCTTGGCAATGAACTAAGCAAGGTTTGGGGGAATCTCACCTGGTTTGCATTGGCAAACATATATCGCGACAGGATACTTTTCACGGGTATGAGGCGTTCCCACCAATTCCTTTTTTTTTTATTTCTGGAAGCACTGAACCTAGCAGGAAGGTTTAGTGATTGCATAATTTTTCTTCGGTTGCCTTGTAATTGTGCAATCAGTTCAAATATTGACCGTATTTAACCGCCATACTTCACACGTTCTCGCTCAACGCACGCTACTCCGTGGTCTACAGGGCACGGGTGCTCGATTTCTCACACGATCCATTTTCAGGCGGTGCGAATCCGGAGAACTGGTCGGGCTCCAATGCCAAAGAAGACTGCATGCATCATGTAAGCTACGCCATCTACGCCCAAGGATTCTGGGCTGCAGTGTGGCAAAGCCGGGCGACGCATGTGTGGCGGTGGTTCTCAAGCTCCACTGCGGTGCTCGCCGGTCGGCACTGTCGCCGTTAGTGGACTCTTAATTTATAACAGTGTCAAAAGGTAACGCTTATTACACCTTTTTTCATGAAGCTCCATTGGTTTTGTATTACAAGGTTTACGAAAAAAGGCACAATGATATACATAAAACTGCGCATCGACCAAGTTCGAAAAGCTGTTTTTGATTTCGCACAATAAACACAGGGATAAGTAACCACTCAACAGTTGTTTGTAGTGCTCGTTTTTCTGTTGCTGCTTCTCGTTCCTGAATTTTTTTTTTGTTTTGCGCAATATCATTAGGATGTTGTGATGATGTGCGTGCGCAGCGTGTAACGTTACTTAGAAGAAGACGGTGAAAAAGATAAAATTCTGCGCCTCCTTCACATGGCGCACGAGAAACTCCACCAAGGAGCACACCCCATGGGACTGTAGGAGTTGCAGGGCAGAAGTGGCCGAGAGAAGAAGGTGTCCAGGGCGTGGGAGTAGCGGAGAGCCGAGTTCGTGGCTGAAGGCCGCTGCAGGCTTCCACCTGGAACCACGTCGAGCTTCTACTCGGCACCAGCGGGTCGTTCAAGGAGGTTATCTAAAACTCGGATTCAAGGCCCTCCTGCGACTCCACGACTACGGGGAAGCATTGGCTGGTGAACGTCGAAAGAGCGTTCAGCCAACGACCTCCACCAAGTTAGACGTCTACCGCCGTGTCTACAGTCATTGTAGGCTTTTCAGTACTTCCCCGCCATATACCATGACTCGCTCGCTGGATTTCGTGCCGACCGGTTGTGCCCTCACGAGCTCCGACGTCAGCGTAGCTCTGGCCGACTGGGCTGGCCCTACGTCATCTCCTGACGCTGATCTTCGACGACAGCGTAGCTCTGACCTACTGCACCTGCCCTGCGCCATCTCCTGACGCCGAAGAGCTCTCGCCAGTGGTGCCCCGTCCTCGGACTCCTCCAACCGTGTCCATCTTTCCTGGCGTCTCCTTACGTCCGTCGTTCGCTGTCCCTGTGCCTCGCTTTCTCCTGCCTCTTTCTCTATCTCTTTACCTTTTAATCCTATCCTTTTATTTTCTTCTCTATCCCCATCCCTCGTGATCTACTGTTGAGGTGTCCTCCCCCTGAGAATCAGTCATGGGGCTCACCTTTCTCTTCTTTTCTTTTAAAATCACTCCCCCCTCCCCCATATACCGTCACCACACACCCTTGAGTCTACGGCGTCCGTGGCTTTTCCCCCCGAATGCTGAAACTCTCTTTTAAACTTCTCTCTCCTTGGTAGGCGAGTATTACTTTCACTTTGCCGTTTTACTATCTGGCGTGTACTTGTGCACTGTAAATAGAATTGTCCGTCTTGTTCGTTAACAAATGGCCTCGTGTCTTTCGATGACAATGCGTGATTATTTTTTCCTGCACTAAAGCGAAGCGCCTTTAGCTACCTGACAGGTGTATTCTCAAATGCATTTCATTCAAGGGATTGCGTTCTTGTTTGTGTTTAGAGAAATTTCACACTAGCAGATAATACGTTCCCAGTGTTATTTCGGATAATCAGGGAAGGAAGATACGTGCTATTGCGTTTTCTTGCCAGAAGAGATGCAATTCACGTGGTAGCGAACACGTTCTGAAAATACATTCTTTGAGAGTTCATTTGTCTATATGTAAAAAAATACAGCATGTGGTTTTTGGAATATGATAGCGCCGTTCTCTGAAAACGTTCTAAATTATTTTCAGCGAAATTGAGAGTAGATTTTATTATAGTTCTTAAATGGACCAACAGTGCTTTTATAATTTTTAGAGCTACGAAGTTCATCACTTCGAAAGCTACTATACAACTGTAAATGCAGGGAATAATTATTCACATAAGGACTATCAGTGCTGTAAGTATGGAAAAGCTGCGGCTTTAACCGAAGCAGATTGATTGACATGTAGGATGTAATGTCCCAAAACCTCCTTATGATTATGAGGGACGCCGTAGTGGAGGGCTCTAGAAATTTGTACCACCTGGAGTTCTTTAACATGGGTTCACACGAGGGAATGGAGGAGGAATTTTCGCAGCGGACGGCGCATCACGTGACGTGCGCGTCATCGAAACATGCCGTCCTCGCTTCATCCGCTCTCCTTCACTCGTAGCATGGATGGAAATGTGTCGCCGCTATTTCGATCCCTTCGTTACACGGTCGTCTGCTCTCGTTCGACAGGATTCAGCGTCAAATCTGTCAACGCTGGTCGAATTGGCATGGCTAGGAAGCTGGCTGAGGGCTTGAAATCCACGTGTTTTAGTTTTGCGGCAACGACCGAATGTGTTTTGTGTGACAGTGTAAGAGGCGAGCGGTTTTTGGCGATGGATTGGTGGTTTTCATTCACAGCGTGTGGTCTGCATGACCACATAAGCGCGCCACGTGAGCATTGGAGTCGAGGGTATGCCCGAGAAATCCGCGAGCGTAGCTCCGGCTGTGTGCATGCGACGTCTCCGCTGCTGCGCCGGATGAAACTAATCACTTGACTATTCGGTCTGCGGAGCAGCGGGATTTAGCTCTCGCGTGTGAATCTAGCTTAACGTGCACACAAATCTGAGCACAGAGGCCTACAGCATTTTTGCATCCATCGAAAATTTTCATAGAAGCAGAAATCACGCCCCGAAAACGAGCAACTTTAAAAAAACGATGCCTTATTCGAACATTTTTAAAAATACCTAGGTTTTGTAGAATTAGAAAACATAAAGTGAGCGGTTTCTTCATTACTTCTTTTTGTGCTACGTAAAAATATATTTGTGATATATAGCTTGCGTCCCTGCTCGCATGATTGTGAATTTGCGAAAACGCAATCTTCATAAAATGGACATTGTCAGGGACATTGTCACAATATTACGAGGAAAATTGCAAACAGCAAGTACACCACGTTTTTCGATCTTTCGTGGAATCGACTGTAAGAGATTGTTATTCCCCAAGAAAATGATCTGTCGGGGAGAGCATTGATGAGTTTATCCAAAATCAAATGCACCTTGGTCTTGAGGCTTCCCAAGGAAAACTGTAAAAGAAAGGCCCCCGTCACGAGAAATAAATGTCCGAACAAATTACTCATATTAAAATGGCTTCTTACCGTCAGTAAGATGGCGGGTTTTCAGATTCGATTTCGAAGCATATCGTTCACTTCAGTGATATTATAACTGTTCCTTTAATTGGCTAAAGTAATTGGAAGACAAAATATATTTACATTTATATATACACCTTGTTATTCTTAATTTACAACATACAATGCAACCCTCGGTTAACGTATGGTTACTCGCTGATAGAATACCGGGAGCTTCGCACACTCGTCATGGATTCCCACGGATTTTTTATACTTTATATAGACGGATTTTAAGCACTTCCTATATTTCTACTTTCGCCACTTCGCCTCAAACTAAAGGAACACATCTTTGATACCTAGCGGACGGTTTTAGTAGCAGATCATAATAGTCAAAAATAGTTTTTTGTGAATTCACGTTTGACAGCCGCGACAGGATTATCAGGCGTGCCCTAGAGCAGAGGTAAAAGGATTTCGCCCGTCTGGTGTTATTTAACATACAGTTGACATCGCACAATACGCGACCCTCACACATTTCGCCTCCATCAAAATGTGACCGTTACTGACAAACGCGTGTTCCACAAGTAGTGGCGAACTCGAAGCATGTCACGACAGTGCAGACCATAGCTTCCTAGTAGGACAGTGCTCTTTCTGCAACTGTTTTAGCACACATCACATCCATGAATTAGTCTTTTGATTGCAGCAGATCTTTTTATGTATCACACTACTGTGTTAAAGCACATTTGAAAAAAAAAACAATCTGCAAACATTTCCATTGTTCAAGGAGGCTCATGTTCATGTAAAAAATGTCTTAAGCATTGTTGATCCCGGCAGAAAATTCACTGGACTATCTAGTTAAAAAAAACTAAATTTCATTCTTATTACTTGTTTAAAAAAGAAACGTGTGCCTGCCAGGGATCGAACCTGGGACCTTCCGCGTGTTAGGCGGATGTGATAACCACTACACCACAAGCACCGCTGCTCAGCGGGCTTGGAGGAAAGAAATGAATGGCTGTGCTCTTCGAAAGCGACCTCGTTTCCTGACCGGTTGCTCCGCGCCTCGGGCGCGGCGTTTAAATGACACGATGTATTTCCGTACATGTGACTCGCTGTCATTGCATACGTGTAAAATTAGATAAGAAATTTACATGATGTGTTTCAACCACTCAGGCAGTCGATTGTTAGGATGTTGATTTATTTACGTCCTGTGGTACTATATGCGCAGCCGCTACCCATTGGGTCTTTCAAGGAAGTGAAGTGTCCTCTCTGTTCAGAGCTTAATAAAAGCATAAAAAAAGAAAGTACCACGAAGGCAGGTACCATAAATGCAGGAAGGTAACATAAAGGCAGTTATTCGCTTCTTTCACAACTTTGTACATCAAGCAAGCCCAAACATTCATCAGTACAAGCATTGTCGCGTACTTTAGGTGCAAGGCTAACTTTTACGACTATGTGCCTAACAAAGCTGCACCGTGTCACCACGTGCTGGACACAGTCGCGGCCACCGCAGGTGATTTCATAAGCTTTTATAGCCACTTTCCTTTTAAAATGCGTCATAACGAGGGTAGGGAAAGAAATAAATGTTAAGTGGTGAAGCTAGAGCAGGAAAAACAGCAAGGGCAGATTGTGCCGGTAGTCACAGAGAAAAGACGTATTCAGAAAAAAAAAGGACATCGAGCCATATTACCGTGCTCAGGAAATGTCTCAAAACCTTTTCGAGGAATTACAATATGCTGACCCTCATGCGCTTCTTTACTATAGTTATTGTAAGAATAACAAAAGTATATGTATTGACGCAATAGTGTTGTCAGTGTGTTTGCTAATATTCCGCTATTTTTAAGGGATACTTAAAATAAACTCCTACAATGCATTCACGTTTACATTGCCCTAAACAGAATAGCGGCCGCGGCGGCCGCATTTAGGATGGAGGCGAAAATGGTTGAGGCCCATGTGCGTATACAGATTTAGGTGTGCGTTAAAGAACCACAGACAGTCGAAATTTCCTGAGCCTTCCTCAACGGCATCTTTCATAAGCAGATCGTAGCTTTGAGACGTTTTAAAACCCCAACAATGTTGAATAATATTTACGTTGCCCTTGACAATATCACGACGCATCTTCCAACTCATCAAACTATAGATGCGAGTGTTTTATTTGTATTCGTTCAAATTATAGGTAAAACAAGAAGTACTGTCGGCATCAAATAAAATCCAAACAGCGGTAAACCTTAGCGAATTGTATAGTGTGCGTGCCGTACTTATTTATGTGATTCTTAAGGAGAAAAGACAAGAAAAGTGAGCCGCGTAGCTGTCTGCGCCACAGTGCGACAACTCAACAGTAGCTCACGAGGAATGGGGGTAAGGAGGGGTCAAAATGATAGGATTAAAGGTATAGATATAGAGAGGGGGAAGGAGAGAGCGTGGCGCAGGGACAGCGATACCAAGAATCAAGGAGAAGATAGGAAAGATGGACACGGTCGCAGGAGTCCGAGGATGGGGCACCACTCAGCGAGAGCTCTTGTCGGCTTCAGGAGATGACGTATAGGGCGAGCCAGTCGGCCAGAGTTGCGCTGTGATCGGAGATCGCGGAGGCACAACGGGTTGGAATGAAATCCGGAGACCGAGTCCGTGCCATGCAGCCATCACCATGGACATGCGAAGTGCCGCGTGTCTGTGATTATTTATGACTGGACATTGTGCACTGTATTATTTCTAATGGTTCCCCCTCTATATAGTCGTTTAATGTGACGCCAATGGTACATGTGCACCTTTTTTGCCCTGATATTGCTGCTATACACCATTTTACAAGCTGTTTGCAGCGCTACAAAGACCAGGTTGATTTCAACGAATCACGAAGGCGAGTTCCTCCACATTTTTTTCAGCCCGCAGACTTTTTTGGCTCTTGTCTAATCGGTTGAGTGGTTGCACCGCGAGAATGTTCACATCTCCGTAGGCCGAAGTTCTAATTCGGTCAGTTGTACAGAATTTTTTAAACTTCTTTTGTTTTTTTTTATTTTTGTTTCTACCTGATGACAATTGTGCCCCACCACAGTGTTCAAGAAGTGGGTTTGTTCGTGCGTGTATTCAGGAGGTGTCCGCTACTGCAATCGCTCCTCGCGGAATTCGATACAAACATCTAAAGGTTGCCTGCTTCTACGGAGTCAATTTTCGTTTTAAACCAGTGCTGTTTTTGGTTGACTCTTCGGGATTTGTTCATGTTGACGTATGCCAGAATGCGCAATCCAGAAAAGCACGCGTGGCGACATAATTTATGAACGACCTGCAAAGCGCCCTTGAAGGTCTAAACCTTTGACCATACCCAATGTGACGTTTGACTTTTCAGATACCTAAATCCCTATGGATACGTTCATCACAGTCATTAATGTGAATAATTATCATTTACAGTTATACAAATAACGTGATGCCGCCACTATTTCTTTTCTATGATCTACACAAAATCAGAATGAAAGAGGCAGAGCGTAATTGTCTGCAGGCGTCTTTATTATACCAGCAGTTTTTTTTTTTACACATCGCCATGCATGTCAATTTACAAATCAATAGAGAGAGGCATAAGAGGACACGAAAGTTTCCTTCAAGTCGCACTAGCATAGCACATTTCATAGCACACTTTAATATCCTGTACATAGTTGCCGTCGATATAAATGGCAGCGCACTGTCATTTTCGAACTGGCGCGTAAGTTTGGTGACAGTGGTGATTTCGTTTTCGTGAAAGAAACTGTGCGCATTTCTTCGCAACACTCCCAGGTCAAAGTTGCCCAGCTTCTTTTTTGGGGCGAGGCTCCTTAAGCTATGGGTCGTGCGTCCGTGATGTATGTAGTATTACTACTACTACTACTACTACTAGTAGTAGTAGTAGTAGTAGTAGTAGTAGTAGTAGTAGTAGTAGTAGTAGTAGTAGTAGTAGTAGGTATGGGAAAGAAAGCTACAAGAAAACGCCTCGAGTGAACATGGGTGCACGGAGAACGTAGAGCGTGTCCACGACACCGCTGCGTTGGACGACAGATGCAAGAATCGGTCGAGCTGGCGTTCCCGCTCCTGCTCGCGTTCCCGATCAGAAGCCACAAAAAGGGAGACAGATATCAGCCGAGGGCCAGTTCCGGAGCCCGGAGCACAACCCCGTGGTCTGAAACAACACTGACTCAGAAAGAGGGAGGAGAAAGCGGCAGCGGACACCCTGAACAGTTCAAGGTGAGCTGTGCAGATGCCGTCTCCGTCAGACGTGCGAAGGTCGAAGCTGCTCCCTCCAATGCTAATGCCGAGACTAACAAAGAGTTGCCACAAACTACGGAGATGCTTATGCAGCATACTAAGGACAGCGCTACACTTCGAGACGAGATTAGCATTCTCAAGGAGGAAAATGCTAGATTGAGAAATGCATACAAGGACAGTAAAGACTTAGCACAAATAGCCGAGGTTCCGGAGGAAACAATTGATAGTGGTGAAGAGGTCACTGGGCCCACGAAACGAAGGGCAATAGACGTAGATTCAGATTGCAGTGAAAGAAGAATGTACAGTCGAGAGAATCAGACAAAACTTGTGCAAGGTAGAACACCGAATGGAGTAAGATAAGAAAGCATTTAAAAAGAAAATGGAGGACATGTTCGTTCAGATTACTAAATTGATGCAGTAGCAGTTTGCTTCTATGCAACAGCAGACACAGCAACAGTTAGGCACCATGCAAATGCGCGTAGGTGAGCTTGAAGCGAAATGATCGGTGGCAGCGAGTCTACCTAGAAAAGGTTCGCAAGCAAGCAGTTGCGGGCATATTAAAACGACTACAAAACCTTACAGCAGGCCTGCGGTAACAGAGACGAGCGAAATCCCTAAAGAGCCGTAATACCACCACCGCTACTCACAACACGTATTCAACTTAGCAATAGAATTGCTGGGGTTAAATTTGGAAACGATACCATATACAGCAATACCTTATCAACAAAAAAATCCGGATATGATATTATTACAAGAAACTAACGGCAAGGCGAAATTGTCGGGGTACAGGCCTTACAGTGGCACCACGGGAGAGAGATCGGTCATTACCACGATGGTCAGACGAGATCTTACAGCCGCCCAGCATGATACTGAAATTAACTAAATCGAACACACTTTAATAGAAATCATACTTACTCGGAAAATTGCTAGTATCTTTTTCGTCCTGAATGTTCACAGCAGTCCGCGACGCAAACAAAGATTCGGCACTCTGATTTGAAAAACGATCGCAATCGCGAACAAACAGGTGGTCCTAATTACCGGGGACGTTTACGCTCAACACACCGCGTGGGGCTACAAATCCGAAAATGTCAAGGGTAAGAACCTGTGGCTCAACGCGCAGCAAGAGGGGCTGACTGTCATTACCGACCCCTCCTTGTCAATGCGAAGAGGTAACAGCGTTAGCGTAGACACAACACCGGACTTAACCTTTACGAAAACATTGTCGATTCACAGCGTATGAACACGCAGCAAGGCCTGGGTAGTGATCATTTTATAATAGAGATTAAAGTCGGAGCAGGACCAGGCCAGACTATAGGCAAACAGCTTAAATTGGTCGAGTGGGACAAATTCAGAAGAATCAGAGAGTTGAGAAACTCGGAGAAATAAATTACCGATATTGGCTCATGTACCGACTCGCTGAAGCGGGAGATTGCCGTGGTGACGCAATTACTCCCGCCGGAGGCAGAACTTGAAATTTTAGACAGCAGGCTCTTACACATATGGGAGGCCAAACGAAGTTTGCAGGCAAGTTGGAAAAGGCAGAGGCACAACGACCACTTAGGAAAACGATTGCAAAGCTAAATAGGGACATCAAGAGTCATGTGCGGCAGCTGTGCAAGCAACAATTGGAGAAAAGCTACAGTAGAATGGAAAAGCAACTAGAGTTCACAAAGACGTGGAACTTACTTAGGTGCCTGCTTGATCCGGATGAGACGAAAACCACTCTCATACAGAACATCGACAGAATCATACATGCGTACGAAAGCTCCGAGCAGGATATATTACGGGAGTTTACGGAACGGTACATCAGCTCTACCCGGTCGCAAGTGCATCCTGATTATGGAGGTGCAGTCAACGAAGTCCTAGACAGGCCGATCTGCGAGTCAGAGATCGGGGCAGTATTACAAAAACCTAACACCACATCGGCACCCAGGCCCGGCGGGATTACAAACAAAACAATGAGGAATCTAGACGATAAATCGATAAAAAAAACTTACGGTGTTTGTCAACGCGCGCTGGGAAAAGATAAAGGTGCCCCAACAATAGAAGACTGCTCACATCGTGTTGATACCGAAGCCGGGTAAGCAACTGCAGCTAGATAACCTCAGATTGATTTCATGCTTGGGGAAAGGTAATGGAGCACCTGGTTCTCACCAGACTGACCAACTACCTCGAGGACCGTGACTGCCTCCCCGTGACTGCCTCGACTGCTTCCCCGCACGATGATGGGATTCAGGCGAAACCTCTCGATGCAGGACACGACACTACAGATAAACCACCAGGTAATATATAGCCCTACGAGGTCCTCCAAGGTCATACTTGATCTGGACCTGATAAAAACTTTGGTAACGTAACTCATGCAACCTTACTGGCCAAAAATGCAGGAACTGGGTCTCGGCGAATGAACGTACAACTGAGTGCGAGATTTTCTCACGAGTAGAAAAACCAAGCTTACTTTCGGGCATCTTTGTTATGAGGAAATAGAATTCGGTAGCGCTAGTACACCCGAAGGATCGGTGATATCACCCATGCTTTTCAACATAGCTTTCGCGGGGTTGCCAGCCAAGCTACAAGAAATCGAAGGGCTCCATCACAGACTTTACGCCGACGACATTACGCTGTGGGTTACGGAGGGCTGCGACGGGCACATGGAACAGATGTTGCAAAGTACAATTGAGACTGATGAGTGATACTCACAGAACACCGGCTTGAGTTGCTCTGCGGAAAATCAGAACTTTTGGTATACGAACGCACGCGAAGGGGCCGCAAGCCGAATGGTGAGGTAAATGATGATCCCGGTAGAGACATACGACTAACGACATCTGATGGGCGACCCGAGCCAAGAGTAGATATTATACGTGTTCTCGGCTTACACATCGCGGCGAATAGCCCCAATGGGCAGACCATCAGGAGACTAGGAGGCGCAGTTGCTCAAACCATCCGACTACTAAAATGCATAGCAAACCGACACAGCGGGATGAAAGAGGGCAACATGATAAGGCTCGTTCAAGCCTTCGTGATGAGCCGAATAACATACGTAGCATCCTACCTCAAGTGGCAGGTAGCAGAAAAGACAAAGATGGAGGGCTTAAGCAGGAAGGTGTACAAACAATTCATAGGGCTACCGACGAACACGAGCACGAGTAAATTTCTCGATATGGGTCTCCCCAACACGCTGGAGGAATTGATAGAGGCACAGACCATAGCGCAGTACGAGTGGCTTTTAAAGGGCACAATGGGCAGACACATACTAGAGAGTTTAAGAATCAGGTATCACGCTCAGTAACGTGTCAGACTCGACGTACCAAGCAACGTAAGGGATAGGTTGGTCATCCCCCTTTTGCCGAAGAACATGCGCCACGAATACCACAGGGGTAGGAAAAGAGAGGAGAGGACGTAGAGAGGAAGTACGACAAATGTAGAGAGGCAGTGTTCGTGGACGTGGCCAGGTATGCGCGCTGGCGTGGCTTCGCGGCCACTGTAATGGATGACCAGAACTTTTGCAAGACTAGCGTCACGGTACGCACGGAGCACCAGGAGACAGCATAGGAAGTGGTATCGCGCTCGCAATGACCACCACCACGGACGAAGTGGTTATCACCAACTCTCATACGGCAGTCCGCAACTTCACCATTGACTGCGTCTCTCCCGAGGCATTGCGAGTTTTACTTGTGGGCAAAATTGAAAATATGGATGTTCACGTATTATGGGCACCCGCCCACACTTCCTCGCTCACCGGCAACAAGGCGGCGCACGGGCAGCTCGAGGGCTTACGGACCGAGCCGCCACCATCACCACCGCCACCTCAGCCGCGACGTCGGGTGAGGAATGGGAGTTGGAGGATCGTCTCACATGTTTTAAAGATATCATACAGCATTACAGATTGGCCAGGTGCAAATTCCTGCCACCACACCAAAAACTGAACAAATGGCAAGTAGTCACGTGGGGACCGCTGCAGACCAGGACGTTTCCAAACCCGGGGATGATGAATCTCTGTTACCCAGAGCTTTATGCGTCGCGCTGCAAGTTTTCCGAGGCCAGGGCAACCCGGAACACAAGCTATGGGAGTGAGGCAAAGGTGGGTCTCCAGACGAGGACGCAACCTCGAACCGTACACTCTGGGAGAGTGCTTCGAGGGCATGGCTGAAAAGCCATGCCCTCGAAGACCAACTGTGGGCCGTCCAGTGGGCCGGGGTCGCCGCCACCAGATCTCAAGGGCTCGTGGCCAATACCTAGGCGGGAATATCTGCTCAGATCCCTGAATAACTCGACGGATGTTTTTTTTTTAATAAAGTTGCATCTCTCTCTTAGAGCATTATAGTGTACTACCTTGTTATGTGTGTTTGGAAACGTAGAACAAAACTTTTAATCAGCCGTACTATGGAAGAATGACATGTCATATCTATTTATTACAAAAGTGTCGCAAAAAACCATTGTCTAGAGTGGCCGAAACAAGATACCGAATTCACTGACATAGTCTCGGTGCAATTGAATGATTCACTTTGCTAATACATCGGCGGTTGGAAGATGATAATAGTTTCATGAGTTTATGTTCTAAAATTATGATATTGTTGTGAGACACGCCGTAATGAGAGACTCCGGATAAATTTTGACCAGCTGGTAAATTTTGATCCACATATCATGTTAGTTTGTTGTAATTCACTATAAGTTGTTGTAATTGTCTATTTTAACGCGTGCAGCACTTCCTTATGATTCGTTAACTGGTGCATCTGAGTTTTGATAATGGCAGAATGATCCTTACATATCTCGGTCACGAATTTTTTTTAATGTTTTTTATTCGTGGATATCAAATGCGTCATTTTTCTATTCAAAGACAATACGTTGTGAGGATGCCTCCGATAAATCAATACAATTTGTATTACCTATTATTTTTGATTATATGGTTCATGGCCGGATAGCAAAAAGGTAGTAACGGTGAAGAGTGTTAATACCAGCTGCAGTTACTACCTATTTCAGTCCAGTTACTGTGCACTAACGGAGGTGGTAAACAGGTAGCAAAAAGTTATTAATGGTTGCAGCTATAAACTGTTTAGTAACGTAGGTAGTAAACAGGTTGCAAAAGGTCAGTAATGGTCAAAGAAAAGTAGTAAGCGTTGCAGTTACTACCTAATTGCTTGGAGTTGCAAGCTTTTCACTACCCTTTCTTATAGTTAGGCTCAGGCAGCGCACAACCTTGCGCGATGAGGACCGAACCAACGACCACATCGAGTGCGTGATAGCTTGTTCATTCGACCCTCGTTAATAAAAAAATCAAGTTATTCTGAAAATTTTCCTTGAATCCAGTCAGCAAATCTGCTGTTTAGTGGCATCAAACTCGCTAATTCGGTCATGTTTGGCCGCAAGGGAGCCAGTTGGATTGATCTTCGGAGCACGCCGAGCGCGAAGCACCGCATATGTGCGTCGCAAAAGAAAAAAAAACTACTTTCGGAAACACCCGAAATGAGGCAACAGATAGAACTTTCCAAATATACACTTGAGGGAACTCTGGCGCTATTTTCTGTGCAATATGCAACGCAAGGTGCTTCAGCGAACATGGTAATATGGGTAGGACATGGATTTGTCTAATCTGCTCCGTTTGTGTTCGCGTGGCTTGGAGCTGTTCTGTCAAGGAACAAAAATCAGCGAATGTTTCACAGTTGCACTTGACCATCTTGTTATTTAGGCTTACCATTTCAAATCGCGTCACGAAGTTCAAAAGCGTTTGTTCTTTTCTTCGAAACAAAATCGAAGAACAGCAATAAACGTAGCCTTAACTCCGATTAGCCACCCGCAAGTATGAAGACTAGGCAGATCCATGTACTACCCATTGTTCCCATGGTCGCCGAACGATCGCTGCGCCAGAGTCCCCTCTAGTTAGTTTTAGGAAACTCTATCAGGCAACAGTGTCTGCATCCCTATCTTCATCAGGTAGGAAGGGTTTAGTCCTCATGCGAATCCGACACACAACGGCTTCGCTCGAGGTTGATGCAGTGCAGGCGCAATGCCACGATACTCAAACATGGCGCAGGCTGTTCACAACTAACAGCCTATATATCCGTGTTCAGCAAGCTGGCATAACACCCGTTTGCTACATCGCGATAAATGTACTATCAGTTCCGGGATGTTTTACCTGCGAAAAAACTATCGTCACATGCGCGTGGTGCTGGTGGAGCTATACGTGACAAGGGAAGAGGGTGGAGCACGCTTGAACACGGGAGTCTGCTGCCAAAGTCTCATTGAGCACGAATGCATCAGACCAGTAAAATTGCGGCTTTAATAGTGCCTTTATGCAAAATAGAGGAGTTACGTACTCACCCCCCCAAAAAATGGGAGTGTAATGATGTAAGAGACATTTGTTCGTTGCTCTCGTTAAATTATTCGGCATTTGGTTAATTTGAACATTTTTCGGGTCCCATGAAATTCAAATTGATGGCATTTTGCTTATGTAATGTCTACTTGAGATGTGGCAGCGTTGATCCACCTTAAAAAACGAAAAAAAAAATGAATGACGTTACTTAAGGTTGAACAATGGGCATCAGATGTGAGGTCGACTTCTCATTCTGATGTCACGTCAGTCACGCCACCCAGAGGCAGTGAGATTAGAGCTGCGCGTAGGAACCAGTGGCTCAACCAGGAGTGGCACGCCAGGACAGTTTCCCCCTGCCCGCTATTGTTTTTTGCCATTAAATACAACGAATAAAATCACACTCGGCCACATCAGCGAGCCCGGCCTCCACTTCAGGTCAAAGTTTTGCCCCCACCCCCTAAAAAAAGTTCTGTCTACGCCTTTGATAAGTACACCAAATCAAGCTAAATGAAATAAGACGTTAAAAATGTTCCTTTCAATGTGTGCTGCGGGTCCTCACAGAAGAAGGGACCGAGCCGGTTCGGAAACGTCGGGAACAAAAACTGGCCCGCATCTGCATGTTAATCTGCAAATTTCGTCGAAAGACGATAGTCTTGCGTGTGTAGAGAATGAGCAAAACATTTATTTGATGTTCTGCGCAAGAAAATTGGTGAATGGTATTCTGGAGACGCTACGTTAGAGTCCCTCGAGCGTGCAGCGGAGGCGAACGAGCGCATCAAGTCACGTCAGACGTGAGACATGAGCGCCATCTGGCAGTTTTCTTGAAAAACGTAGCGCGTGACACTGAGACGGGTGAGCGCGCCCGTCTCAGAGGTGATAAGGTGTAGAACGCAAGGCGACGGTTAGGTGCCATCACCATCTCGTCTTAGCAAGGTGTTGGAAACACTCGCCTTTTCGTGCAAGTGTTGCATAGTCAGCGCAGCGTGATAAGCGCCACGGTCCTTAAAATTATTTTTGTTTGCCTTTTCTAGTAAAATACGCACATGTATATTATATACGTGTTGTTATGGTGCCCCATACATGCCCAATATTTTCTTTTTAATTGACAATTGCACAAGTATGAACGCTAAATTATGAGCAACATCGGTGGGCGCTGGGGATGGGGTAAGTCATTTCAAGTATTCGGTGCCGTCACGAGTGGACAAAGAGACAAATGTGCCGACAGACAGACAGGCAGACAGAACAAAATTTTTGAGTCTTTAATAAACTTATTTTGAGGGTGAGAACCACAAGTCTCCATTTGGCGCTCCCGCCCGCGAGGCTCTACGAGACCTTACGAGGTTCACGGTCTACGAAGGACGCACTTTGAGCCCTATCTTACCACAACAGGTTGCGACTTTAATCTCGCTAGGCGTAATCTCCTTGGTTTTAGCAAGGTTTAGCGAGGTAGTGTCACATTGCCATGAACTATAACGGTGATGAAAGCTGGGAACTGGACACGAAGCGCAGGCCATAAGAGAGTGTGTGCGTGCCGCTCCTCTAGTCCGGCCGTGCCACCTCTCGTTTGGCCCTTGGAATGTCCGCTCGATTGCGGTACTTCTATATGATGAATATATGGCGAAAAGATGTGAGATGGGGGTACTTGGAGTGTTCACTAGATGGACGGACGGGGGGACAGACGCACGGACGGAAGAATGGACAAACACAGATGGACGAACACACGGATGGATGGATGGATGGATGGAAGGAAGCAGAGAAGGACGCATGGTCGGATGGTCAGATGCATGGATGGACGAACGCACGGACGGACGCACGGACGGACGCACGAACGGATGCAGGGACGGACGGATGGGCGCACGAACTGACGCACGAACTCATCATCATGCACTCGATGGATATACTGTGATATTTAGTAAGCATCAAATTCAAGGCAAGTTTTATTGGCGATTAGGTCACCGATACTCGTCCCTGTAGGTTATTTCAACAAAAACAACTATCTTTTTATTTATGATTAACGTGTGCAGGTTTCCTCCTCAATTTAAAACGGTGCGCACAAGGCGCTTCTCTACTCCACCCGTGGAGGTGGTGCACTGTCGGTTCTTGACAAGTACGGAGTCTTAACACTGGCCTTGCATTTCCTGACACCAGTCAGATGGTTCCTGCCACATCCACGACACCTTTTTGCTTGCGGCTGTGGGCAGACGTCCGATCTGTAACGCATGTAACGCATCTGGTGACCTAGTCCACCGCACGCGTTACAAGTTTCATATTGCTTCTCGCACAGTACGCGGCAGTACTCACAACTCCTGTAGTACACGTAACGTGGTACATACGGGCTCTGTAATACAATGATCGCATGATTGGTGCGACCCATCCTCTTGGCGTGCAATACGCCGGGATTCCTCTCGTTCACGAGGCTTTTCTAGATATCTTCCTGTGTATCGTAGTCCCGCATCCCTCGGATGATTCCCTTCGACGTGTCTTCCAGTGCCGTCATGCATGTGGTGACTTCGTATGTTTTGTCTCCTATACGGAAAGCCTTCATCGCGGTGTATTTTTCTGCTCTTGCGAGCACAGGTGAACTCACTACAATGATGTTCTGCCACTCGTTGATGCGAATTGGGTCCTTTACCACTTCTTCGGGCGCCAGCTCAGTTGCTCTCAGCATGCAATCACCTATCTGGGCCATGCTGTAACCAGCTGTGTTAAAGCAATCCTTCGGTCGGATTATGACCTTGATGTCTTCTTTTGGAAGGTGAAGCTTCGTCGGGGCTGATTTTATTCTCTGTATGCTGCTAGAAGCTCGTCTTTTATGGTTCTCCGCTTCTGCTGACGCGGCGTCCCCTTGCTTGCCTGTGGTCATGTCCACGTCTGTTGCCCTATTATTCTTTTACGTGTATTGATTGTTTTCCAGCCTTGTTTTTTTGGAGTTTACTTTTCAGAGATATCACCTCTGTGCTTTTGGTCTGGCTCTAGCGTTCGTGGAGAGCGGACGTGCCGTTCGGAGCTCCTGTGTTTGCGGGAGACGTGCCGTTGCGTCTCGTGCAACACCCCCCCCCTCCCCCGTTTCTTTGCCTGTATTATGTGCATTTTTCGACTGTGAGACTCTTCGCCTAACTAGTGGTACCCTTGAACTCAGCAAGCGGCTGTGACTTCACCGCAGCCAAGCTTGTCGCAGTGAGTTGATCTTTCGTTCTTTCATGCGTGGGACTCCGACGCTCTATGGCGTCCCCTACGCGGCTGATGCTACTGTGGCGTGGTTTCCGCGTCCCATACTACGGGCCCGAAGAAGGCATCAGTGCGAAGGGCTCTCAGCCACCTTACGACTCTGTGTCGATGGAGCATTCAACCATCGTAACGCCGTATTCAAGTGAGCAAGGGTCGTCTCCAGCGACGGCGGGCGTTGCGCGGCAGTAACGACACCCGAGACGCACACCGTGGGACTTACATGTGATCCAGCTTTCACTAGTTCTCCTTCCGGACCGCAAAATGACATTTTCACTGGGGAAAGAATGGAGGACGATGCAGCTTTGAACTGTCCTGCTAACCACACCAATGACGACGATGCAGGTGGCTGTTGAAAGACCGTCATCAAGAAGCGACGCACCCGCAAAATGAACACCCACATGAAAACCCAATCAAGCGAGAGCACCCTGGGCATCTCTCAACGCAGTATACGCAAGCAGAGTGGCAACAAGCATCTGCCTCGAAAAGATCATTCTACGCCCTCATGGAGGGCTTTGTGGACGAGCCCTGAACTCGCCGGTGCTCTCTGGAGCACTGCTGGTTTGATTACGAAAGACCGCGAGGACGTCATATTCCGACTGCGACCACTGCAAAACCTAGCGGTCATCAGCACGCCCGGTCACACGTGGCCGGGGCGTTGAGGTGCAGGAGCTGAGACTCGGTGCGTGTGTTTATACCATCACAACATACTTTATTGCTCCGGACAACTCTTGCAAGGGTATTTTTCCTGACATAGTGCCAGGTACGTCGTCTTCCACGCTAGTAGATGAACTTGTGGCTTCTGCAGCCCAAATACTTCAAGCACGCATGATGGGTCAGACCAACACTGCGTTGTTCACTTTTGAAGGATTGAAGGTACCTCGCAACCTGCGCTTCTACGGGGCCGAACTGCGTTGTTACCCCCATCGCCTCCGACAAGCGGTTTGCAAGATTTGACACAAGCTGGGCCATCGGAATGATCATTGCCTTACACCAGACGTTGTCATATGCCCCACGTGCGGCACCGACAACCCCACCTAGTCGCATCCATGCACTCCGCACTGCAAATCCTGTGATGGACCTCACCCTACAATTAATCCAAACTGTCCTCGGCGTTATAGCCCTGCAGGCACTCAACAAGGCACGGGTGTGGAAAGCCCTCGAAAATGAACTGTGTGAACTCCAACCCTGCAGCGACCATGCTGTGTCAAGCAAGGCAGCCTAGACCTGCCATTCACGCACCCCGACGAAGGCAGAAAAGTCACGCTCCACAATCAGATCAAAATTTGTCGAAGTCGAAGATCCGCTTTAAGTCCCGGACCCGCTCCGCTCCAAATCCCAGACTCGCCCCAAATCCGCTCGTGCGGCAAGTCCCGGCCGCTCCTGCTCCTGCGAGGAATCACGGCGTCCATCGAAGACGCGCGCTCCTTCCCCATCCTCACTACAACCCTACAAGAAGGCTTTGCAGAGCAGACCAGTTGGCAAGGAGGTACACGCCTTCTTCGAGCAACAGCGGGCCCTGGAACGGAACGCAACCAAGGTGGCACCTTGGGAGGTAGGTCAGGTAGAGATTTCCCCACAGCTTGCACCGCCCCGCCGGTCACTCTCCACCGCATCCCCCCAGATCACTAGAGCCTCGACATCTGATCTTCTCGCGGAAACAGCACGCCTACGTCGATGCATGAAGGTGCGTTGCGATCGCCTGCTAAAGCAAATGGACGTGCTGGTAGCAGAAATGGGCACGACTATGCGGGCTGCACTCGACAGGATAGAACACCGCATGGAAATCCTTCGAATTTAGATGATGAAGCGTGTCCAGTCATGTATAGAACGCACGCTGGCACGTACTGCCGCCGTGCCAACTACCGAGACAAAACTTTATTGAATCTCTCAGCCGTCAATATTCAATGCGAGTGCACGGCGCTCGCACCCTTACACACGCCCTTCCGTTTCCTCCCGCAATGAAGATGGCGTCGCTTGACACGCCAAGACTAGTGGTTTGGCGATGAAACTGCAGAGGTTTCCACCAAAAGTGGAGTTCCCTGAATCAGTACGTAGCCGCATCCACTGACACTCCTGAAGTTATCTTTTTACAAGAACCAAATTGTCCGCCTTTTTATCAGGCTACAACACATTCCCGGGTACCTCTCCTCTTGTGGGAGCCCTAGTTTCTAAACATGTCGCATGTCGCGTGGATACCACTATCAGTGACATCCCTCACCAAATAATCAAAATAACTACACAAAGCTCGAAAATTGAAAGGTTGTTTTTACTAGACGTGTACAGTTCCCCCCGTTCGCGTACGTACTGCTTTCACCGCCTTCTCATGGAAGTTCGGGGTTTTGGACGGGTTCGTGTGGTGTGCGGGGATTTTATAGCTCCACATACAGTTTGGGGTTATGTAAAATCGCAGGCCAAAGGGACACGCTTGTAGAATGATATTTGTGACATGAGATACACTTTACTAACTGACCCAGAGCGCTCTACTCGTATTGGCAACAGTATATCACGTGGCACTTGCCCTGACCTCACCTTAGTACGCAATACGGGCCCGGTGGTAGCGCATGGTCCTCTAGGCGAGCACCTTGGCAGCGACCACTATATTGTGGCGACCATTCTACCTCTTAATGGTGCCCGGAGGACCGAGTGGCGTTTACGCATTACAGACTGGGTCAAATTCAGGAAACGTCACCGGGACCCGCTTGAGTGGCAAGGTTACGAGCGATGACTTGATTCTCTCACTCAAGATATAGATGCCACCACGCGCACATTATGTACTACCACCGAAACGTCAGACATCGACCCACATTTTTTTATCTTTGGGACGCGCAGAGAAGACTGACACGGCGACGGAAACGCCAACATCTCAATCGTAAACTGAGAAAAAGAATAGATCAAATGACACGGGAATCTCCAGAATACGCAGCAACCCTTACCAGAAATAACTGGCAAGGATTCTGCAACCGGTTTGCAGGAACATTAGGCACCGCAAAAACATGGTCAATTCTTCGATCTCTCACAGACCCCACCACGACGAAAACAAAAACATTTCAACAGTTACACATCCTAATACACGTGTATCGAGACGACCCCTCGAGACTTCTCAGTGAGCTTGAAAAACATTTCATTCCGACATGCCCAACACCTCATTACCCTGACTATCCGCACGTAATCGAGACAAATGAATTTTTGGATGCCGATATCATCGTTGAGGAAGTACGGGTAGTGTTACAAAGTCTAAACCGTAACACGGCACTGGGAGCAGACCACAATCGGCTCATCACACTCCGCAACCTAAGTTATGCGGATATCTCCCACCTCACCTGTATATTCAATGAATACTGGCGCCAAGGTACGCTTCCCCAAGCGTGGCGACACGCCGATATTTCATTGATTCCCAAGCCGGGCAAACCAGTTCAGGTTCAAAACCTACGTCCCATATCCCTCACCTCCCGCATTGGCAATCTGATCGAGCATGTACTCTTTGAACGTCTGCAGCCCTTCTTAGAACAGCAATCCTTTTTCGCGCATCCGCCACTTCGATACCGAGCTCATCTATCGGCCAAAGATTTACTGTTACAGCTACGGGAGGAAGCCCTAGGGCCTCCTTCTCGCGCCCGAACTAGAGCCCTCATTCCTTTAGATTTGAAAAGGGCCTTCGATCGTATTGAACACGACCTCATCCTTCGCAATCTAGCCGAGTCTCATTGTGTAACTGGAATATATAACAATATCCGCTCATTTCTTCATGATCGTATGGTCACTGTGGGAATCGGACCATATTGTTCTGGTACGATCCACCTTACAGGACGTGGGACACCACAAGGCTCCGTTCTTTCCCCTGAAATGTTTAATATTGCACTGGCAGGGCTTCCCCACTTGCTCGTCCAGATATCCGTGATGTTGTCCGTTTTATTTATCTGGATGACATCACTATCTGGTTGACACAGGGCTCTGATGGGGCCCATCCAGGACCAACTGCAGAAATCAGTGCATACTGTCATTGAGTACACTAAAAAAGGAGGCTTGCAATGTGCTCCTTAAAAATCAGAGCTCATCGTCATTCGCTCCCGAAGCAGTAGCCCTCCTCCCCCAATTATTGTGCACGTGGATGGCATACCCAAACCATGTCTCTCACGCCCGCATCTTCGGACTACATGTTTCTGCGGATGGCGAAGCTAACTACACCATTGACCTTTTATCTCGCCAAGTTGACCAAGTACTGTCCATGATCCGGCGGGTTTCAAATCGGCGCTCAGCGCTTAAAGAAGTCCTGCTGCACTTGGTGGAGGCCTGCGTGATCAGCCGGCTGACATATCATTTTCCCTTCCAGCGGTTGACCCATAACAACAACTACGCATAGACGCCATGATCTGCAAAGCGACAAAGCAGGCACGCGGCGTTCCGAACTGCACCTGCAACACGTCTTTTTAAGTTGGGGACGCACAACACGCTAAGCGAGCTGATCGAAGCAGATTGGGTCAGCAAGCGCCAACGCCTCCTACTCACCCCCACTGGCCGCAATGTCCTCTTACGCCTCGGATATCCCGTCCTCCAAATCTTGAAATTTAAACCCACGCCACGCCCTTATCGCCTGCTATACGGAAAATACAACTGCTCATTTCTTACAACGTAACATGCACCCCCAGCATGACAAAGGCTGGCGCAAATCCAGCATACTATACATCAGCCGTGTGGTCGAAAACATCCCGCAATCGCATACTCTTTGCACAGACACAGCCCGAACTCACGAAGGTTACACCTGGGTAGTGTTAGATGGCACTGATTTCCTGCAGGATTCGAATGCAATGCGTAGGACAAATGCAGCTCGCGGTGAAATTCTAGGAGTTAATCTTACGCTATCCGTGTTCACAGTTAGGTCTACACATTGACAGACTCGCAACAGACATGTCGGGCCTTCCATCAGGACATGGCATCCCAAAAGCGGCCCACCGAATTCTCAATAAAATTCCGCTAACTGAGTCAAACAGTACTTTTCGCATTCACATACTATGTACTCCTGGTCATGCCTCTCTGTCGGGCAATGAACGTGCACGCGCTTTTGTCCACGAAATGTTCCATTGGGTGGTCCGGCAAGGTAAGGTGACCATTTCGGAGTGGGGGGATCCTCTTCTCACTTACAACGACATTCGTCATCACTACAGGAACGTCCGTCGCACTCAGAACGCCTCACCGCCATCTTTCTCGTGAGAGGAAACAGTAGCGTTACGCCAACTACAGACTAAAACGTTTCGCAATCTGATATCACTTCACAAATTCTACCCGCAGTGCTGTGCAGACCGTTGCCCCGGCTGTAGAAACTCGCCCCCGACCTTCCATGTCTTGATCGAGTGCACTGCGAACACCTTTCCTCTCTTACCTGCTTTCCTTCACCCTTTACGTAACGAGGAGCTGTGGGACGATGCTCTCTGCGACGGACTTCCCGAGGTCCTCCGAGCTCTGAAACAGCGGTCCCGACTCGTCGCTGGAGTCGTCCTAGGGACCCCAGGCTAGGGGTTTCTCCCACACCCCATGCCTTTGTGAATAAGATGTTTCTCTCTCTCTCTCCGTCCTTTTGATCTACGTCCATCGCGTTAGGTTGTGAGGAGAGCCAGGGAGCCTGCATTCCCCTCGGTGAAACTTGAGCTGAGGCCACGGTTTCAGTCGGAGTAATGGCGTCACGGTCGTAGTTAGGGTTAGCACTGCCGTCAGCGTTGCACGAACCGAAGGTATGTTTAACGGTCGATAATTGGTTCACCTCAATAAACTGTAGCTGTTGGTAAGGATAGTTGACCTTCCCAGATCGTAGTTGATAATGTCATTTTCCAGAGGTTCGTCAGGTCAGCCTTAAAGTCACTACGGTTTGTTCTGCAGCACGGGCTACATGAACAATCAGTATATCAGATAAGGCACGACTACCACGAAGCGCTCGCGGAAGGTCACGATATTGTATTTCAGTGGTTGCCGAGTCATTGCGGAATCGTTGGCAATGACCGCGCAGATGAAGCTGCTCGATCGGCTCATGACCAAGACCAGCGCACGCCCATACCACTCTTGAGAACGGACGCTGCAAGGCTGCTACAATCACTTGCTCGCCGTATATCTCTCCTACAATGGAATACGCAGGGTTTCTCCAACACGCACCTGTATTCGATCGACCCAAACTTGCAACTTCGTTTGCCATCCCACGATTGCCATCCCACGATGCGCTGAAACTTTACTGTGTCGCATGAGGTTGGGCGTGGCGTTTACGAATTCGTACTCTCGTCTCCTTGGAATGGCGAGTAATTCGGCATGCAACATCTGCGCCTGCGAGGAAACGCTTGAGCACATTCTATGTCATTGCCCAGCATACCAGACCGAACGACGTATTATGGAAGCCAAGCTCTGTCAGCTGGATTCACGGCCGCTTACAGAAGAGAAGATCCTGGGACCTTGGCCGACGGCTTCCCATACGCGCAAAGCCACGAAAGCCCTCGTGTACTTTTTAAGGAACACCAAACTTCACGACCACTTGTGAAAGAACTGTGCGAGGCCGTGCTGTGTAGTTTCGAGCTGACTATTTATGCTTCTCTTTCTTACTCCTCTTCTTTTCTGTCTTTTTTCGTTCTATTATTCCCCTTTTCCCCCTCCCCAAGTGTAGGGTAGCCAACCGAGCCAAGCTTGGTTAACCTCCCTGCCTTTCCTCTCTATTTATCTCTCTCTCTCTCTCTCTCCAGAGGTTCGTAGTTTTGCTACTATCCTTGAATATTGACGGAGCTCCCACGCAGTGCGTCTGCTTGCTCCGACCCCTTAGCGGCGAATCTAGTGCTCTAAGCTCACATTTTTTTTATAATTCATACCGAAACACAACTTCTCCTTTGTACCACACATGCATCTTAATTAGGGGCTATATTTAGTTCGGTAGTCATTCACTTTGCACTGTTGCGTATGCGTTTATTTTCTTCACGACATACCACACACGATTACACGAAAATGTATAGTAACAAGGAGGTTCTATACTATGTCTTCAGGAGTAGAGGTGCACCCCGATAAGTGACGCCAGTCGCCGCCATATTGAAAAAGGAAATACTCGGAAGCAGACGACAAAGTGCGCTTTGTAGTTCCGCCGTCGCAGTGGCCTTCGAAGACTGTGACGCGTTTTTGTAAAGTAGTTGAAGAATTTACAAGGCCATGGTGACTTCGTGCGTCGCTTATGGCTGCACAAATCACATCAAAAAGACACCTGGGATGACTTTTCACGTGAAATTATTCTCGCCTTATTCGCTGATGATCGCCTCTTTTTTCGCGTATTTTGTTAAATTAGAAACAATATCAAAGGCTCGCATGTGTGTAATACATGCGTATAGCTGTACGGAAGGTAACCTGAGGATTTAAATGCTCGCTGACATGACGTTGTCCCTGAGTTTTAAGTTTATGGACGAAGGACTTGCGGTCTTTCGAGGCACGCATCAAAGATTGGAACGAGTAGGACGCCCGAATTCCCTTTGAATTCCAAGTTTTTTGATGTTGTCTTACAAGGCAAGACTGACGGCGTGCATGCATATTTTTTTGGCGAGTGAATATAGAATTTATGCATGCATGTTTATCGAATAATTCGCAAATGTAGAAAACAATTTCATGCCGTGATTATCCCGGTTCCGAAAAACAGTGCGCTGTGCTCTGTCTGGGAACGTGCTGTACGAAAAAATAGTCGGAGGGCTACGGACAGTGACCACCTCTGTTCTATTCACTTCGAAGAATGCTGCTTCGACAGAACGGGGCAGAAAACCAGACTGCGGCCTGGCAGTGCACCTTCAATTTTTTCTGCTTTCCGAGCACTTCTGCAAAAACCTGTTCGTTTCAACCTCCTTGACGTAGCTTCAATAGAATGTAGTCACAAAAATAAGCAATTGCGTCTAAAACAAGATGAAACACATGCCTTTGAAATCCGCGAAAACGGTTCATTTGGGGTAAGTTTCCTGGAGTTTGTCGGTTGCACGCAACATTGGTGCTTTGGTTTTAGTTTCGCCTGTAAATTGATTGGACTTCAATAACTCTAGAAAAATTACTGGTGACTCCCAGTTTACTTAATTACCTCTCTTTTCGAACTTTAGCTTTAATTACTTCAACTTTCTTCAATATATACTCTCTGGTAATCTGCCGACACACACACAAGCACATATATGAAAGAGGCGAACAAATGTCGCGTACCCCTTGATATTGAGTACCTGCAGGCACATTTCTTAAAACACCCGATATATACTACAACCTTTTTGTGCCGCAATAGTGCGCCAACAAGCTCGATATGCGAAGCATCCCTCGACAACAGATTGATCTGAAAGCGTGCAGCTTACAATAGGTGCATGAAATAATTTGTTTCATAAACAAGAAGAGGCAATTATTCGTCGGTGTAACGTAAAAATGGTTTCCATCTCATTTTTTTTATCGTAGAACTGCAAACCAACGCGCGCAACGCGTGTATTCCATTGCGGTCTATGGCGGTTCCGCCCTGTTTTTCCTCTAGCAATATGACCGCCGGCGCCTTCCCTTGTTCCTGTTGGCGGTGGCCGGGACTGCCACTCTAGAGGTTCTGTCGAACCTCCTTGTGTAGTAATGAGTTATTCATTCATCAGCATTAACATTGAATAAATAATGCGACAAGATGATTATGGCAGAACTGGTGACTACTTTTCTTTCACTACTTTCATTTTAGATGCGAAGCAGCTCTTTGACGCAATTGTGTAACGCGGTAGTTACGTGCCAAGTAGGCACGCCGCATCTGCGCGTTGACGTCACGCTGCTCTCGCCGCTTATCTCGCAGGTGCGCGCTGACGTCACTCTCTCCCTCACTCTCCGCACGCTCGCTGCGGCGCCCGCAGCAAGCAGGGCTCCTCCACCCGCTCGACACACTTCTCTCGCTTCCGCCTCTCTACCACCCGCAATGCTCGACCGCACGTCGAGTGAAAATACTTATTCGGCTCGTTCATCTGCAATGAAACTTACATGAAAACGAAACCGCCTTTTTTTGTGTTTGTGTTTTTGAGTTTGAAACAAATGTTTACTCGAGTAAACGCTACACCAAGCTTCACTTCAAATCGCGTTCTTACACCACCCGCATCGACGCCCGCTTCCATCGGGTCAATGCCGTGTACACCACTGCTGCTTCTCATCCCATCAGGGTTCCCTTCGGAGAGATGGTGCATAATGTTTTCTTGAAACTTTTCTTTTACTACCTATGGTTAGTAGCGGCTATAGCAATAGTTGCTAAATGCTGTTAGTAACAGCAAAAGTAGTAACTATCACCACCCTCACCGTTACCAACTGCACTTACTACGAGAATTGTAACACACGTGAAAAACCATTACCACTTAAGTAAGCAAGTGCTACTATCATTTTTAAGAGTGGAGAGAAAAATGAAGTTTCCATTTTCCCTGGATCACACACACGTGAAGTGCAACAAGGAAGTTCACGGTCAAGCGATCCGCGTTCACAGATGTGAGCTTCATTTGAAACTTGCACGTTCACTCTCCAGCATTGCACACGCGGTGGGCGGCGACGACTCGTGTAGGAAAAGCGGCGTCAGTATAAACGTGCCGGGGAGTGGATGGGTGGGCGAAGATGGCGCGCCATTCTTGACGGCCAGCATGGCACGACACGTATACGTGCAGATGGTGTCTGACAGAATGGCTATGGACGCGGAAGTGTGCGTGTTGCGCACCTTTGTCATTACGCCACGCCCACCTATTGCGCTTTCCTATTATTACACTCATGCACAGCGCCTTCCTCATTCTCTCAAAACTAACAGGCGGACAGTTGGGCTTCTCACAAAAGCATTCATTTTTTTCTCTATCAAGTTGGAAGTATTACTTAGAGAACCTGAGGTACTCTGGGCGTTTTTATCTATATATCTATCTATCTGTCCATCTATCAAGCCGCGTCCGGGTGCTCTCGTTATCGCCTCCTTAATGTGGTGTAAACCAAAATTGGTGTGTGAGGGTACGTGTGACAGAAGAATCTGACTGTCTTTTCATGACATTATTATGATACCCGTACACCACAGACTGCAGCGTGTTGGTATGCGCCCCAGGTAATCGACAGTTTAGAGTGACTCAATAACGGCGAGAACATACATTGTATACGTAAATAAGATGGCTTTAGGAAAAATTGAGATCGGCGACGCTGACCCGACGAATGCAAAGAATAAAAATCAAGATTCCAGCAGAAATTCAACCCAGAAGTTCTGCGTGGTAATAGTGTATCCTCTCTCAGGGTGCCGCAAGGTGTTCAAACGGCTTTGAAAAAAAGTGCTATGCAGGCGTAATGTCGGTGCGACGTCAATTGTGGTTGAAGCACTGGCTACCCAACTTTGTAACAAGGCAATGAACTTCACGTATAAGCTCGTATGATACATGCGTCACGTCGGGTTAACGACAACTCTGATTCCAGATTTTGCTTCGTTTTTATAACAGTGTATTGAACATTAACTAAATTTGCATAATTAAGTCTTCAACAATGTAATTGGTCATGAGCGAAAAATAATGAAAGTGTCTGTGGTAAAAATTGACAAAAATGCAAATAAAATATAAATCTGCGTTTGCGGTCACAATCTAACCCAGGCCATCTTCGTACTATATGAGTATCGTTATGAATGCTAGGTGGAGTTTAACGTCTTAAAACCACCATGTGGTTATGAGAAACGGCGTGGTGAAGGTCTCCGAAAATTTTGACCACCTGGGGTTCTTTAACATACACCCAAATCTGAGCACACGGGCCTACAACAATTCCGCCTCGATCGGAAATTCAGTCGCCGTAGCCGGGATTCGATTCCGTGACCTGCGGGTTAGCAGCTGAGTACCTTAGCCACAAGGCCACCGCGGCAGGGCAATATATGCGAATATCGAGCAGAGTAAGATAGCTTTAACACATGTAATTACGTGGCAGAAGCGTAGAGTCGTATATCATCATCATCATCATCATCATCATCATCAGCCTGACTACGTCCACTGCAGGACAAAGGCCTCTCCCATGTTCCCCCAGTTAACCCGGTCCTGTGCTTGCTGCTGCCAATTTATACCCACAAACTTCTTAACCTCGTCTGCCCACCTAACCTTCTGTCTTCCCCTAAGCCGCTTCGCTTCTCTGGGAATCCAGTTAGTTACCCTTAATGACCAGCAGTTATCCTGTCTACGCGCTACATGCCCGGCTCATTTCCATTTCCTCTTCTTTATTTCAACTATGATATTTTTAACCCCCGTTTGTCCCCTAATCCACTCTGCTCTCTTCTTGTCTCTTAAGGTTACACCTACCATTTTTCTTTCCATTGCTCGCTGCGTCGTCTTCAATTTAAGCTGAACCCTCTTTGTAAGTCTCCAGGTTTCTGCTCCGTAGCTAAGTACCGGCAAGATACAGCTGTTATATACCTTCCTCTTGAGGGATAGTGGCAATCTACCTGTCATAATTTGAGAGTGCTTGCCAAGTGTGCTCCACCTCATTCTTATTCTTCTAGTTACTTCAATCTCGTGGCTCCGCTCCGCGGTTATTACCCGCCCTAAGTAGACATAGCCTTTTACAACTTGAAGTGCACTATTACCGATCTCGAAGCGCTGCTCCTTTCCGAGGTTGTTGTACATTACTTTCGTTTTCTGCAGATTAATTTTAAGACCCACCTTTCTGCTCTCCTTGTCTAACTCCGTAATCACGAATTGCAATTCGTCCCCTGAGTTACTCAGCAATGCAATGTCATCGGCGAAGCGCAGGTTACTAAGGTATTCTCCATTAACTCTTATCCCTAACTGTTCCCATTCTAGGCTTCTGAAAACCTCCTGTAAGCACGCGGTAAATAGCATTGGGGAGATTGTGTCCCCCTGCCTTACACCCTTCTTGATTGGTATTCTGTTGCTTTCTTTATGAAGCACTATGGTAGCAGTTGATCCCCTGTATATTTCTTCCAGAATGTTTATATATACTTCATCTACGCCCTGATTCCGCAGTGTCTGCATGACGGCTGATATTTCTACTGAATCAAACGCCTTCTCGTAATCTATGAAGGCTATGTATAGTGGTTGGTTATACTCTGAGCATTTCTCTATTACCTGATTGATAGTATGAATGTGGTCAATTGTTGAGTAGCCTGTTCGAAATCCTGCTTGTTCCTTTGGTTGATTGAATACTAATGTTTTCTTTACTCTGTTAGCAATTACCTTTGTAAATAGCTTGTATACTACAGAGAGCAAGCTGATCGGCCTGTAATTCTTCAAGTCCTTGTCAACTCCTTTCTTATGTATTAAGATGATGTTAGCGTTCTTTCAAGACTCTGGTACCCTTCCCGTCAGGAGACACCTCGTAAACAGGGTGGCTAGTTTTTCTAACACAATCTGTCCTCCATCTTTCAACAGATCTGATGTTACCTGATCTTCACCAGCAGCTTTGCCTTTTTGCATGCTCTCGAAAGCTTTTCTAACTTCTTCTATCATTACTGGTGGGGTGTCATCTGGGTTACTGCTAGTTCTTATAGTATTAAGGTCGTGGTTGTCTCGGCTACTGTACAGATCTCTGTAAAACTCCTCCGCTATTTTAACTATCCTATCCATATTGGTAGTTATTTTGCCTTCTTTGTCCCTTAGTGCATACATCCGACTTTTGCCTATCCCAAGCTTCCTCTTCACTGCTTTGACGCTTCCTTCGTTTTTCAGAGCGTGTTCAATTCTCTCCATGTTATACCTTCCTACATCGCATACTTTACGTCTATTAATCAGCTTCGAAAGCTCTGCCAGTTCTATTTTGTCTGTTGTACTTGACACTTTCATGCTTTGACGCTTCTTAATTAGGTTCTTCGTTTCCTGGGAAAGCTTGCCAGTGTCCTGTCTAACTACCCTGCCTCCAACTTCCACTGCACACTCCGTAATGATACTCGTCAGATTATCATTCATTGTATCTACGCTAAGGTTGGTTTCCTCACTAAGAGCCGAGTACCTGTTCTGCAGCGACACACTGAATTCATGTACTTTCCCTCTCAGTGCTAGCTCATTGATTGGCTTCTTGCGTATCAGTTTCTGTCGTTCCTTCTTCAGGTCTAGGCGAATTCGAGACCGTACCATCCTATGGTCACTGCATCGTACCTTGCCAACCACTTCCACATCCTGCACGATTCCTGGGTGTGCAGTCATTATAAAGTCAATTTCGTTCTTATTTCCGCCATTAGGGCTCCTCCATGTCCACTTGTAGACATGGAGTCGTATATGCGAGGGTGTCAAAACTCTGAATGGCTAAATGAGTGGGTGTTTTTAAATTACTGTTTCATTACATAGCACTCGGCCATATTTAAACCGTCCTCATCTGCAAAAGCGTCAACGAATGGAGCATCTGCGTAGCTTCCCGTGTTGCTGCTCGCGTATGTGGGTCTTTCGTTGATTCACAAAACAAGATTGCTGCGTAGTGGGCACAACTCTATACTTAGAGTAGGTATTCTAAACTAGTATCAAACGGCCAATGCTACGCGCGTGGTCGTTCTTTTCCTTACAGCATGATTGAGGCATGCATCGAGAACGAAAGCGAGGCTAGCAATTGAGAAGGTCATGCGCACGGCGTCCGATTACACTCACATGTTCTTCTTTAGGAGAAGAAGCTCAAGCATCTTACAAGTTTTTTTTTTTGTTTTTTTTTACTTGCATATCTTGGCCAACATTGTAAAACCGGCGGTGACGATGACTTGGTAGAAACTAATTTGATGCTGCTGTAGTTTTCTTAGAGGAGTGTACACACAACAGCGATTGTCTCCGACCGCGAAAATGGGATAGACAACGGAATGATGTTGACGTAGGCCGATTCCTCCGCATTGGCTTACTCGTTTCCACATAGACTGCAGTGCCTTGGAATCCACTTATAGGCCCTACGAGTCCGTCTTGAGTGCTGTATTATGTGATTCGGCTATACCATGAGCAAGAAAATAATATGGCTCTTGTTTAAGCGCGCACTCTATCACCTGAAGCGCTGGTTTTCAACAACAGTTATAGTTGTCCTGTTGCGACGTATTTTGACCGAAGTGACTGAAAATCCATGACAGTTAGAGTCGTTTATTCAGACGATTACAACGTGAACAATGCGATGATCTTGTGCCATCTTTTTTTCCTCAATTCTCTGTCATCTTCTACTTTGTCTTCTCGTTCTAGCTCTTCCCAGGGCTTCAAATGTCCGAACTTACAAGCATCTTTCCAGTGGATAAACGAACCTCGTGAGTCTTCGTAGAACCTCAGTGTCATGAGTTTTCAAAACGCAGACTCTTGAGAGTTGGTCTCGGCCTGGGAACGTTTCTTACCAAGCATGTTTCCCAAGAGGCTTTTGGATTTCTTCTTCTAGTAAAACGTCACCTTCAAGTTTCTCGTGATTATTCTTCATTGTTGGTTTCATTGAGGCATTCCTTATTCATTTTATATACCAGAGTTTTCATCGTCGCCACCATACTTTAGTACTTATTCGCGAAGTCTACAGACCTGAAGGTTTTTGTCTCACTTTTCCATTTATGTCTGCTCCAGTGTTTCGCTTTCCGCCCATCAGTTCTGATGTGTTCAAAGGAATGACCTCGTCAAGTTCCCCATAAACATAGGTAAGGTGTCGGTCTCTTCATCGTGTCTTTAACTTCACAATATAGGGCACACGTCTCATTGATATGTAGTAAATGACGATCAATCACTTTTTTGCAGAAATGTCTTGAAGTTGCGTATTAGCCGTTCATAAAGCCACCGCACCATGGTGGACTATCGGCAAGGAATTTCCACTTGATAGGGCGATTGGCAATGAAACTCCTCATTGTATCATGTTGTAGCGTCGTGACTAGGTTCAGTTCTCTGTCAGATTTCTTGAAAACTTTGCATTATGACCCTAGATGAACTGAATACATCGTCTTCTTACAGTGAAGCATCGAAGGCCTGCATAAAGCTTTCAGCTGCAGTGTCTTTAGCTGTTTCTTAAGTGCACAGCTCTTGTAACTGCGCATGTAAATATTATTTTGTAAATCTTGATAATCTCTCTCTCTTGTCTTAGCTGCTATAGAAACCTGCGAAATCTATTCAAACTATTTAAAAAAGGCGCAGTCTCGTTACTCGTGTCAGCGGGCATAGAAGATATTTATTGTCGCGGGGTGGTCTAGAGTTATGCCTTCTGTATATATTACATGTTTTAATTAGATCTGTTACTTATTGTCGTTCCTCTGATTAACCAAAACTTGGTTTTAAAACGGGCTAGTGTGTTTTCGCACTTTACCGTTAAATGTCTTTTCCATGTACATGTCTAATCAGTAAGCTTGCAGTAAGCCTCTCAAAGAGAGATGCAAAGTCCTAATTGCATGTCTGCCCATCTCTCTCAATCGTCTTTTTCAAAATACGTAAAAGGCTAGTGAACTGTAGCAGCCCCTGTTCTTCGTTTCCGTTATTACAGTGTTTTCGAGCTCCCGAAATCTTTGGATGGCATCCGGTATCATCGTCTGTTCGTTTTGTAGCATGATTTTGTCGGATTTTGTCTCGCGTACGTGTGATTCTACTCCACATAGTTTATGTACAATCGCCTCCCAGTGTACATGGTTTATGTGCAATCGCCTCCCAATATAAATCAGATCTTATAGGAATAGGGGTTTTTCCTGCGTTGTAGGTTTTTCATCGTTGTCATCAGCGGTTTTCATTCCCATCTTCTTCATATAGGACATTGAATTTTCATTTAGGTGGGAGAGTTGTGTTCTTGACATTATGCCTACTTCAATAGCCTTCATTACTAATGATTCCCCATCTTGATTTTATTTCAGTGCAACTTTGACAACGTTTGTAACACTTTATTTTCTTCGTCTCCCAAGAATCCAACTTTCAGCCTTTTTTGTTGAGTACCTTGCAACCAATTCTTCGGGACAGACTCGTTTGTATGAATGAACTTTGGCTTGCTTGCACTTTTGAATAAAATTCTTGCGTACACTTCTGTACTTTCACCTTCTATTCATGCCATGGCTGTCTGCAATAGAAGACGATGGCGTTCTTCTTTTTTTGGTTTAGAATATGCTAGCAGGTCGCATAAATATTCAACAGCTATATCAACGTTTCGTTCCTCACTTTGTCACTAGGCTTGCTACCCTCACGGTGCTTTGTCCGGCACATGGAAGTTGCGTGTCTTGCTTTGCAACATTTACAAACTACCGAGGCTTTACAAGCTCTTGCGTTGTGAATCGGTCTCGTGCGCTCTTTCTCCTCGTGGCTTCTTTTCTTGTTTGTTGTCGTACTTCATCACCGCCAACGTCTTCAATGCTGTGATTGGTTACATTACAGAAGTGTCGTCGTCTTATCACGGAGCTCTGAAATTCGAAAGTCTTGCTCATGAGTTTCATCTGTTAGACCATTTTATCGAAGGTCTGTTTTCACCCGTCTTCACAAATTTCGAGCCACTCTCTGTACCACATTTGTTCTTGCCGGAAATGTTATAAAGCCTTTTAGTGTACCTGAGCTAGTACTACTGTTGCTTTTCCTTCCCATTTCTGTTCTCTCTCTCCCATACCTTGCCTTCTCTTACCGTAAAACTGGTCTTCAATGAAACATTCTTGTGGTGTACAACGCTTTAAATAATATCAGTAGAAGGAGAGGACCATACGAATGCACTGCAACTCCAAGCGCTTCCAGTGCATTCGTGTGTATTTGCACGATCTCACAAAGTTCACGTAAACTTTTTGACAATTTTCGGATTTTGAGAACTTGATAAATGTATTCATGTGTTTCTTTCAAATGCTCTTCATTTCTGAATACCTCGTTCGAAAGATTAACAGCTGTCTGGTATTTATTAACGGAGTACAAGAGCAGCTGCCTTTAATTCAAGGGCGGGGATAGGTAGTGGAACTTTTGACTCTCTGGTAAATCTGTCAAAGAAATAGCGCTTTCGAATTGCATCCAAAATCCTTGCCATGTCAGGTTCTTGCCGTGAAACCTTAACATGTATAGCTTTGGCAGTTTCACAAACAATCAGTAAGCTGATTTTCTAACACTGTCGCCTGAGTTTT